>JARQOC010000002.1:385717522-385977454 GCA_033576535.1 Allobates femoralis | reverse complement strand
CGTTCTCATTGGTGCAGGGCTGCCCTGGGCGGGGATTGGCAGGAGGAAGCAGGAAGCGTCCCCATTGCCCGGCGCCCGCACCGATAATCATGTTACCGGCCTGGGGCACAGCATGTACACTGGCACAGCACTGGACAGAGCAGCGGGCACAGCACCGGACAGAGCAGCGGGGACAGCACCGGATAGGACTGCAGGGACGGCACCGGACCAGGTAGTACATATTGCGCAGCGCTCCATTCCCCCCGGCAGCTAGGTAACGCCCAGTCGGCAAGATTTTTTAAAGTTTATAAAGCTATATCTTAGCTTCTACTAATCAGTTTTTTTTAGCAAAAACGATTGCCCCAAATGTGTCTGCTGGGTGTATGGACACATATTTACAGTCCGGGGGGGTCATTTGGGGTGGTTGGTTCCCTTTAAGTTACTGTACTGTCACACGTGGCAATATTGCTAGCAATTTCAGTGGCAATTTGCTGGTTGCAGTGAAATCATGGACACATTGTTCCATTTGTACATGGCAACAAAATAGAACAATGTGTCCATGATTTCACTGCAACCAGCAAATTGCCACTGAAATTGCAAGCAATATTGCATCGTGTAACGGTACCTTTAAGGGTACCTTTACACGCGGCAACTTTTCTAGGAATTTCACTGGCAACTTACTGGTTGCAGTGAAATCATGGACACGTTGTTTTATCTTGTTGCTGTGTACAAGTGGAACAATGTCTCCATGATTTCACTGCAACCAATAAGTTGCCAGTGAAACTCCTAAAAAGGTTGCCGCGTGTAAAGGTACCTTAAGGAGATCTCTGAAAATATTATGAGGAATGAGGGATATACAGTATTCTTACTACTCAGTCAAGTGATATCCAAATAATCCATAATCAATGAATATAGCCAATACGGTCTGATAGCCAGTGTCAGGCTCATGGTCTCCTCCCTCAGGAATCCTCTCTATAAAGTGATTTGTTAATTAAGAGGTGTAATTTGTTAATTAAGACACAAAAGAACTCCTTTGTACTCATAGCTATATCCTAAGGATCACAGAAACAAAAGATGAAGATGATCCACTCTGCTGTATATGAATAAAGATGGACCAAGGTCTTGATGGAAGCTTGGTATATGGACGAACATCCACGTGCAATGGTGAATCCAGCAGAAGCTGTATAAGGCAACTATACTGGTTGTGGGTCACATAACCGGGCAAGGTGAGCAGTATTACACTGATTATTGGCCATAAATTAAAGAGATAAATACCTACTGCGCCTTTGTCTGCCCCTATCTAGGTGATATTTTGTAGCCATATCCTGGGACAACAATAGGCTCCATAAAAAATGGGCTTAGCTAATAAATAGGAACCAAAAGGTAATTTTACAAATGGAGGGCACCCCCTAAATCTGCAGATAAAGGTGGGAAATGACTTCCTTTACAAGGGAACATCACAGGATTCTGCTAGACACCTAGGAGCCAGGACAATAGGTATCGATATTACACTATACATAACTCCCATAAATATAACAATCCTAATGTTGACACCAGTACAGGTGTAGGATGGTAAGACATATGTCTACTTAACTGCAACATTTCTAACTACCCCAAAATTAAGAATGGCCACGAGGATGGCCACAGATAGATATGTCATGTGTCCTACCATTGGAAAGCGAAAATCATAACTGAAAATATGAGAGCATTATCTTCCACCTACGATGCTCCCGGGCACAGTTATTGGAAAGGTTGCCATTACAAAGCCATCTTTAGGTATGAAATAAGAAGTAATCAATGAGGCAGTCGTACAGCCTATGTGGAGGCAACATCTCCACCTCCTTCTTGTCAAATACATCAGAATAAGACTAGCAGGCAGGAGACACATCTGGAAGGTTAGATGTGTTACAGCAGGCGAAACTGGTCATACTGAAATGAGACACCCTTCATTACAAGATTTACCCCTACAGATCAACTTTCTGGATTTCCAGTCGAGAACAGGTTCTTGAGTATGGAGCCAAGGCAGTCCCGGGAGGAGAGGGTGTGACAGGTTTGGAAGCACAAGAAAGGAAATTGTCTGGAGCTTGGAGACCAGAGAAGGAGCATGGGAGAGAGCAGATCATCTGCAGTGGTAAGTATGTCAGTTTCCCTGCCAAGAGGAGGAGGCATAACAGGGCACGTATGCTGACATCACAGATGCAAATCTTTTTTTTAAGAGAACTCAGAAAAATCAGATAATTTGAAAGTCAAAAGAACCACTCATGTCTAGTACCTATCACTTCTTATCTTGTGATGTTTTGGAGTCGAATTTTGCTAAAGGATATGTTATAAAATGTAGACATGTAGTATGTTTTTGCACATGTTTTACTAGTCCAATTTGGCAAACATACACACCATACCTAAGTCTATATGTATATCTACTTACATAACATTTCTTATAACTTTATTTTTGGCCATGTTTGAATAACTGAAGTTGAAAAAAATTGAAATTAGTTACCGTATACTGTTAAACAAAATGGGTGGCAAAAAATATAACAATGACTAGAGATGAATAAAATACATACCACAGATAAGAATGTAGGAGCAGCTATCATCAGTAGAATCACCACCACCACTGGCACCAGCCTTCTGGGCAGTATTAAAAAATCCAGATTCACAATTAGCCTCCTTTGCATCAGTCAAGCATATTATTGGGAAAGAAGTGGAGGGCATAATGATAGATGTGGTACAACAATCATCTAATGCATAAGAATATGTTACCTCTGACAGTAACACTGTCAATCTAAGTAATAATTCTGCACAGAATGGCCAACCTGATCACACAGGCCCACCATCAGGGCCTGATTACTCTGACAGCTGTCAGGGGCCCGGCGGTGATGGACAGGAGAGGGGGGCCCGGACGAGAAGTGAGGGAGTGGACTACAATCTCCTTCAGGCCCCGCCTTCTCACCACTTCTATGGGCCCCCTACTACAGGGGACAGTGTGGTAGGAAAAAAAGGGGCTGTGCGGGTAGCTGAGGTCACACACAGACACGTGGGGGCAGCTGTGCATCACACTGACTGCAGTATACCAAGATGGGGGTGAGTGTGCAATTGCAGAACCTGTGCTGTGTGTGAAACACACGCTGTATACTGAGCCCTGCGCTGTGTGTGTGACACGCTGTATACTGAGCCCTGCACTGTGTGTGACACAAGCTGTATACTGAGCCCTGCGCTGTGTGTGACACACTGTATACTGTGCCGTGCGCTGTGTGTGACACGCTGTATCCTGAGCCCTGCGCTGTATGTGACACGCTGTATCCTGAGCCCTGTGCTGTGTGTGACACGCTGTATACTGAGCCCTGCGCTGTGTGTGACACGCTGTATACTGAGCCCTGCGCTGTGTGTGACACGCTGTATACTCAGCCCTGCGCTGTGTGTGACACGCTGTATACTGAGCCCTGCTCTGTGTGTGACACGCTGTATACTGAGCCCTGCACTGTGTGTGACATGCTGTTTACTGAGCCCTGCGCTGTGTGTGAAACACACGCTGTATACTGAGCCCTGCGCTATGTGTGAAACACACACTGTAATACTGAGCCCTGCGCTGTGTGTGAAACACACACTAATACTGAGCCCTGCGCTGTGTGTGAAACACACGCTGTAATACTGAGCCCTGCGCTGTGTGTGTGACACGCTGTATACTGAGCCCTGCACTGTGTGTGACACAAGCTGTATACTGAGCCCTGCGCTGTGTGTGACACACTGTATACTGTGCCGTGCGCTGTGTGTGACACGCTGTATCCTGAGCCCTGCGCTGTGTGTGTGACACGCTGTATACTGAGCCCTGCACTGTGTGTGACACAAGCTGTATACTGAGCCCTGCGCTGTGTGTGACACACTGTATACTGTGCCGTGCGCTGTGTGTGACACGCTGTATCCTGAGCCCTGCGCTGTATGTGACACGCTGTATCCTGAGCCCTGTGCTGTGTGTGACACGCTGTATACTGAGCCCTGCGCTGTGTGTGACACGCTGTATACTGAGCCCTGCGCTGTGTGTGACACGCTGTATACTCAGCCCTGCGCTGTGTGTGACACGCTGTATACTGAGCCCTGCACTGTGTGTGACATGCTGTTTACTGAGCCCTGCGCTGTGTGTGAAACACATGCTGTATACAGAGCCCTGTGTGTGAAACACACGCTGTATACTGAGCCCTGCGCTATGTGTGAAACACACACTGTAATACTGAGCCCTGCGCTGTGTGTGAAACACACACTAATACTGAGCCCTGCGCTGTGTGTGAAACACACTCTGTAATACTGAGCCCTGCGCTGTGTGTGAAACACACGCTGTATACTGAGCCCTGCTCTATGTGTGAAACACACACTGTAATACTGAGCTCTGCGCTGTGTGTGAAACACACGCTGTAATACTGAGCCCTGCGCTGTGTGTGAAACACATGCTGTATACTGAGCCCTGCGCTGTGTGTGAAACACACGCTGTATACTGAGCCCTGCGCTGTGTGTGAAACACACACTGTAATACTGAGCTCTGCGCTGTGTGTGAAACACACGCTGTAATACTGAGCCCTGCGCTGTGTGTGAAGCACACACTGTAATACTGAGCCCTGCGCTGTGTGTGAAACACACGCTGTTGACTCACCGTGGTCGGGACTCCGGTTTAGACAGGCAGTAGCTTCTTCCTCCTTGTCACGGGTGGACCGCGCCTGCCGGTAGTGGGGCCCGGTTGAGTGCAGATCAAAAGGTTGAAGACGTCTTGTGGGAACAGATTAAGGGGTTAATTTGTCGTGACGCCACCTATGAGTGATTTCGGTAAGTCTTAACGACGCTGCGGGGCCTCCGGGGGATGGAATGCAGCAAGATGGAACGCTCCCCACAGGCTAAGCGATGATCCCCGGAGGCTGGAGCTACTTAAGATGTTGTGCGGCAGCTGCGGTTACCTTGAAGTGCAGACAGACAGTTCATAAGAAAGCACGGACACTGTAAGTCTCTGTAACGGGTGCTTTACTGTAACCAGCAGGCAATACATGGCATACAGTTTGTGGGTAGCAGACCGGGTGGACTCAGCAGTGATAGGTGTCCCTCAGAGATCCGCAGTGCTCCTCCATTCTAACTAAGTAGGTTGCCATTGTCGCCCAGGAATACCAGGTCGGGTACAGGGAGGCTGCTTGAATGCCCTATCCGGGGTATACGTTCCGGAAGCTTTGGGGAGCCTTGGGTCCCTTGGTGGGTACACCGCTGGTTAGACGACTGGATTTGGCGGTGGTGGGGTGCTCCTGTAAAGCGGCTCCTCCACTCTTCTGGTTCGCATAGCAGAGCTGAACTGCTGCTAGCTTCGGTACCAGCAAACCGGCTGGGATGATTTTGGACCCGCATGATGATGCCCATAATTGGTAGGGAGATGGCCGGTAGAAGATGGCCAGGGGACCGCACGGGACGGTGCAAGCCCCCTCTCCTAGGTTACAGAGCTGGGATTCTGCAGAGGGTATTCTAGGTTGCTTTTACTCCTTCAGCCCTCGAACTCCAACTGTTCTTACATTCTTGCAGAGTGTTGCAGACTGTTCTGCACTAAACTTAAACTTCCACTACACACTACCCTTGCACTCCACCCACCAGGACCTTGATTGGCCCTCTATGCTAAGTGATGCATGCAGGGTATGGATCTCTGAGTTAACCACATGACTGCTGGGTCAGAGAATATTGCTGTTGCATTTATGGCTGCAATACCCTCCTGTGACGCACTCGTTGCGGGGCGCCACACTGTAATTCTGAGCTCTGCTCTGTGTGTGAAACACATGCTGTAATACTGAGCCCTGCGCTGTGTGTGAAACACACACTGTAATACTGAGCCCTGCACTGTGTGTGAAACACACACTGTAATACTGAGCCCTGCTCTGTGTGTGAAACACACGCTGTAATACTGAGCTCTGCTCTGTGTGTGAAACACGCACTGTAATACTGAGCCCTCCGCTGTGTGTGAAACACACACTGTAATACTGAGCCCTCAGCTGTGTGTGAAACACACACTGTAATACTGAGCCCTCCGCTGTGTGTCAATCTTTCAATTATACTTTTTCTCTGCAAGGTTCACTCCTGGTTTTGGCACACAAACTGATGAACACTGATCAGGAAAACTGATCAGGAACTGAAGTGTGTCCCTACCCTAATACTGAGCCCTGCGCTGTGTGTGAAACACACGCTGTAATACTGAGTCCTGCACTGTGTTGCACTGTGTATGAAACAAATGCTGTAATACTGAGCCCTGCGCTGTGTGTGAAACACACACTGTATAATGAGCCCTGCGCTGTGTGTGAAACACATGCTGTATACTGAGCCCTGCGCTGTGTGGTGTGTGACACGGCGTCTCCATTGTGCTTTTGTCCCGCTGCCGTCTCCATTGTGTATACGGCCAGTAGCAGTCTCTATTGTGTACAGCCAGCATCAGTCTCTATTGTGTATTCTCTATTGTGTACAGCCAGCAGCCGTTTCCATTGTCTATATGATCTGCAACCATCGCTATCATGTATTCAGCCCATAGCAGTCTCAAGTGTGTGTGTAATGTATAATAAAGAGAGAGTGTAAAAAAATGAGAAATAGCACAAAAATTAGAAAAATTGGACTTTGTTGCCCAATGGCGTGGCCACATATTGGGCAATGTAGGCATTGTTCACACACAATTTGTGTTTTTTTTAGCAGAAAAAATATCACATGCATTTTTTGAATTGTGCCAAAAAGTGTCCCTTGTGTGTCTGAAAGGATTAGAAACGTTTTTGAATTTTGTCATTTTTTCACTAAAAACGCATCTGCGTTAACGCATGCGTTAACGCAGGTGCCTATATTTGCCCTGCGTTAACGCATGCATTTCCCATAGGGCCCCATGTTAAGAAAACGCATGCGTTTTTGGGAAACCACCCCTGCGTTTTTTTCCAGCACCCAAAAACGCTGCATGCAGCATTTTTTGGACTGGGGGAAAAAAAACGCAAGTGGAGCTGAAAAACGCATGTACACTCAAATGTACCCTGCGTTAACGCACCTGCATTTTTTTTAACACACCAAAAAACGCAGAGATGGTCAAAAAAACGCATGTGTGTGAACATGGCCATAGTCCACTTTTTCTATTTTTTTGTGCTTTTTCCTTTTCTTACTCTGTTGTAAGGAACCATCTGGATTGCTGGTTGGGAAAGCTTTGCACATAAATTGAGGTAATTTCTGGTGCTGTTCCAATTTTTCACTGTAAATATAATGTATGTTTGGGTGGAGGTGGAGCATGGGTGGAGGCGGAGTCAGTTAAACGCTGGGCGGAGTCTCAGGGGGGCCCCAAAATGTTGGCGATAAGATGCCCCGAATTTCCTAGTGGCAGCCCTGTGATCACAAATGACTTCAAAATATTTTTTGGGAAAGTTTCTTTTTTTGTTTAAAACATATTAAAAGTCTGTCAGTGTGTTAAGTGTTTAAAAAAAAAAAAAAAAAAAAAGCGTTTGGTTGCTCCTCATTGCCATGGGAGGACACTTTGACATTACCAAAGCAGGCTATAAGTTAAAGAGCTTAAAGGGACAGCAGAAAGCAGAAATCCAAGAGGCCCTCAGATTACTCACATTTTTTCAGGTCGACTGAAGTCATATGCTTCATGGTGGATCAATTCACTGTAAATCTAATTTTATTTTACAAATTTGTCAAACAGGGCGCATTCAAATTTTAAAATATCTGATCATCTCTAGTATTGCCAGTTGCATCCCAAAATATCTAAGTATCTTATTATGCAGCTTGTATTAGTTGACAGGTTAGTAAATGACCCGCCATACACAGTCTAGTACATAAAAGTTGCTAATAGTATAATTCTCAATGAAAAAGCATACTGAAATATGTATATAAGTTCCTGACTATAACAATATATCCTTTTTTTTAGTGATGGGCGAATCCTAAATTACTCGGAATCGCTTGACTCTAGCGAGTCCGAGCACAGGACTCGCTACTCGTTGCGAGTCTAGCGAGTCCAATGTTAATGAATGGGGAAGCGAGTAATAGCGAGTAGTGTGAGATTTACAAATCACAGATGTGTCTCGGAAGCTTCAGTCTGAAGCAATCCTAGTTTTGTCATTTATTTGCATTGGACTCGTTTACTTTGTAAGTAATCGCTGGGAAACTCGCACAGATAAGAGTCGTGTCTGCTCAGTGTGCAGGCTGCCAGCTCCAGGGTCCTAGAGCCTGCCTGCTGCCTGATGTAGCAGAGCTGAGATTGTTCTCAGTCTGCTCATTCCCTGTGTACAGACATGAATGTCTGTGCACAGAGATGATGTAGCAGAGCTGAGATTGTTCTCAGTCTGCTCATTCCCTGTGCATAGACATCTATATCGATGCACAGGGGATGTAGCAGAGAGGACATCGCGTTTTGGACTGCGTCGGACGGAAGAGGAATTTTTTTAATTAAAGATGGAGTCCCTAATGGCTTTTTTTTTATATCTAATAAAAAATTTTCTTTGTGTTGTGTTTTTTTTAAAACAATTTAATAGAAATTCATGGCGGTCATGTCTAATATTGGCGTGACCGCCATAAATTTCGGGCTTAGGGCCAGCTGATAATACAAACCTGGCCCTAACCTCTTTATTACCCAGCGTCCCACCGCTACCAGGGCCGCTGGAAGAGCGGGGTTCAGCGCCAGAGGATGGCGCTTCAATGAACGCGCCATCTTCTGGGGCGGCTGCAGGCTGCAATTTGCAGCGGGGGGTGCCCAGAAAGCTTGGGCATCCCTGCGCTGCGGATTCCAGCCCCTAGCTGCTTAGCTGTACCTGGCTAGACATAGAAATTGCGCGGAGCCCCACGCATTTTTTTTTAATTATTTCATGAAATTCTGAGATTCTGACTCTGACTCTGACTCTGACTCTGAAATTCATGAAATAATAAAAAAAAAATGCGTGGGGCTCCGCGCAATTTCTATGTCTAGCCAGGTACAGCTAAGCAGCTGGGGGCTGGAATCCGCAGCGCAGGGATGCCCAAGCTTTCTGGGCACCCCCCGCTGCAAATTGCAGCCCGCAGCCGCCCCAGAAGATGGCGCGTTCATTGAAGCGCCATCCTCTGGCGCTGAACCCCGCTCTTCCAGCGGCCTTGGCGGCGGTGGCACGCTGGGTAATAAAGGGGTTAATACCAGCTTTGTTATACAAGCTGGTATTAAGCCCGAGATTCTTAATGTCAGGCCACGTTTGACCCAGCCACTAAGAATCTCCAATAAAGGGTTAAAAAAACACAACACAGAGAAAATTTTTTATTTGAAATAAAAAAAAAAGCCATTAGGGACTCCATCTTTAATTAAAAAAATCCTCTTCCGTCCGACGTATTCCAAAACGCGATGTCCTCTCTGCTACATCCCCTGTGCATAGATATAGATGTCTATGCACAGGGAATGAGCAGATTGAGAACAATCTCAGCACTGCTACATCATGTCTGTGAGCAGGCGGGCTCTAGGACCCTGGAACTGCACAGAGAAGACAGCTGGACTCGGCTCGCAAAGAAACAGCAGTTACTTTGCGAGTTTCCCTGCTATCACTGGCACAGTAGCGAGTTTCCCTGCTATCACTGGCACAGTAGCGAGTTTCCCTGCTATCACTGGCACAGTAGCCGAATCTAATGCAAACAATGGCAATCCTAGTTTTGTCAGCGTTTCTGACAAAACTAGGATTGATATTGATTTGCATTGGACTCGTTCGAGTAATCACTGGGAAACTCGCAGAGTACCGAGTCCTGCGAGTCCCTTACTACTCGCCGAGTAACGAGTCCTAGCGAGTAGATTCGCCCATCCCTACTTTTTTTCTATTTTTCCGAACGAAAATATGATATCTGTATAATGTATTATGAAGGATGATATTTCATCTTCCATTGGAATTGAAGGAATGCAACAAAAAATGTAAAATAAAATATATTTAGTCTGCTAGAATTCATTTAAAAGGTTCACATAGTATACAGAGTGATTCATTCTTCATGCTAGCAGTTGAAGTGCCAACATACACGCAAAGCCTTTGCCTTATGTTGTAGTGCCATATGATGTTACAAGGGGAAAAGATCAGAATTTCCCAGAGGTTGTCAATTGACCATTAGTAAATTGGCACAGAAAAAGACCTAAACTCTCCAATTAGTTGTCAGTGATCTTCCACTGTAGACGGTTAAGACAAGAAACATCAATAGCCCGCTGTTATTGAATTCAAGCCAATCATCAGTCATAGGAGACTCAGAAAGGAAAAGATGGTATTTATGATATTTGCATGTGTGCTTCTCCCTAGTCTCTAAATAACTAAATTCTTACTTTTTTTGGCATTTTCTTTCATTCCTTAATGATACAGCTTGCAGGTAGATTGATTTGGGCATCACAAATGTTTGGCAGTGCCATTAAACCTTAAAGTTCAAACTGCAACATTCGTATATTTCGCCTTTTTGGTTTGAAATAACTAATGTAAATGAAAATAAATTAAATAATTAAAGAAAAAAATCTAAAGGGTGCAATCAAAGATAACATACTTAGTAATATGTAACCAATACTGCGTAATTATTATTATTTATTTATATAGCGCCATTACATTCAATGGCGCTTTACATGATAAGAGGGTAGACGAGGACAAGTACAATAAATACGTATAGTAGACAAACAGGAACAGGAGTGGCTGGGACCCTGTCCGCGAGGGCTCACAGTCTATGGTTATATATGTAACATACTGCATACATATGTGATCAATAAAGCATTTGTAACTTTTCAAAATCTCTGCACTCACTGAAAAATGAATGATCAGAATACATAGAGCAGATAATGTAGAACAGAGGGGAGACAGCTAAAAGGAGAGATCACATGAGACTAGAAAACAGCACAGGGGGAGAGAGAGAGCATACAGGGAAAGAAGACAGCACACGGGGGTAGTGCATACGGCAGAGACAGGTCACAGGCGAGAGCACACGGTATAAGACAGCACATGGGAAGAGAGACAGCACAGGGGGGAGAGAGGACACAAGCGGAGAGAGAGCACAGATGGATAGAGACAGAGCATGGGGAAGAGACAGCACACAAAGGGAAAGGGTGCACAGGGGAGACAAGACCCCAGAGTCCACCCCCACCGTGAAGTCACCGCCCTAGCGATGCGATAGCATTGGGCACCAATCTAGTAAATAATAAAGATCTATATACATTAGATTGTCTTAACCGATGACACAGTAAGATTGTTCTAATATACTTTACTAGCTGTGAGCCCGATGCAAATGCATCGGGATTCTAGAACGTGCATTAATTTGATTATAGTAGTTATAGCTGTTAGCCTGATGCAAATGCATCGGGTATCTAAAATATGTTTATTGTTTTTTTAAAGATTTTTAAATAATAATCGCATCATCAATAGCAATAATATAAGCCATAGCATTATTATTAGCAGTAATAGCAGTATTAATAGCATTATTAGCAGTATTATGAGCATTAATAACAGTATTAATAGCATTAATAGCATTATTATTAGCATTAATAGCATTATTAATAGCATTATTAGCATTAATAATAGCATTAATAACATTATTAATAGCATTGATAGCATTATTATTAGCATTAATAGCATTAATAATAGCATTATTAGCATTAATAATAGCATTAATAACATTATTAATAGCATTAATAGCATTATTATTAGCATTAATAGCATTAATAATAACATTATTAGCATTAATAATAGCATTAATAACAGTATTAATAGCATTAATAGCATTATTAATAGAATTAATAGCATTATTATTAGCATTAATAGCATTAATAGCATAATTAATAGCATTAATAGCATTAATAGCATTATTATTAGCATTAATAGAATTATTATTAGCATTAATAGCATTAATAGGATAAATATTAGCATTAATAGCATTAATAGCATAATTAATAGCATTAATAGCATTATTAATAGCATTAATAGCATTATTATTAGCATTAATAGCATTAATAATAGCATTATTAGTATTAATAATAGCATTAATAACATTATTAATAGCATTAATAGCATTATTAATAGCATTAATAGCATTATTATTAGCATTAATAGGATTAATAATAGCATTATTAGCATTAATAATAGCATTAATAACATTATTAATAGCATTAATAGCATTATTATTAGCATTAATAGCATTAATAATACCATTAATAGGATAAATATTAGCATTAATAGCATTAATAGCATAAATAAGAGCATTAATAGCATTATTAATAGCATTAATAGCATTATGATTAGCATAAATAGCATTATTAGCATTAATAATACCATTAATAACATTATTAATAGCATTAATAGCATTATTATTAAAATTAATAGAATTAATAATAGCATTATTAGCATAACTAATAGCATTAATAACATTATTAATAGCATTAATAGCATTATTATTAGCATTAATAGCATTAATAGTATTATTAATAGCATGAATAGCATTATTAATAGCATTAATAGGATTATTATTAGCATTAATAGCATTAATAATAGCATTATTAGCATTATTAATAGCATTAATAACATTATTAATAGCATTAATAGCATTATTATTAGCATTAATAGCATTAATAATAGCATTATTAGCATTATTAATAGCATTAATAACATTATTAATAGCATAAATAGCATTATTATTAGCATAAATAGCATTAATAATAGGATTATTAGCATTAATAATAGCATTAATAACATTATTAATAGCATTAATAGCATTATTATTAGCATTAATAGAATTAATAATAGCATTATTAGCATTAATAATAGCATTAATAACATTATTAATAGCATTAATAGCATTATTATTAGCACTAATAGCATTATTATTAGCATTAACAGCATTAATAATACCATTAATAGGATAAATATTAGCATTAACAGCATTAATAGCATAAATAATAGGATTAATAGCATTATTAATAGCATTAATAGCATTATTAATAGCATTAATAGCATTATAATTAGCATAAATAGCATTAATAATAGGATTATTAGCATTAATAATAGCATTAATAACATTATTAATAGCATTAATAGCATTATTATTAGCATTAATAGAATTAATAATAGCATTATTAGCATTAATAATAGCATTAATAACATTATTAATAGCATTAATAGCATTATTATTAGCATTAATAGCATTATTATTAGCATTAATAGCATTAATAATACCATTAATAGGATAAATATTAGCATTAATAGCATTAATAGCATAAATAATAGGATTAATAGCATTATTAATAGCATTAATAGCATTATTAATAGCATTAATAGCATTATTATTAGCATAAATAGCATTAATAATAGCATTATTAGCATTATTAATAGCATTAATAACATTATTAATAGCATTAATAGCATTATTATTAGCATTAATAGCATTAATAGCATTATTATTAGCATTAATAGCATTAATAATACCATTAATAGGATAAATATTGACATTAATAGCATTAATAATAGCATTATTAGCATTAATAATAGCATTAATAACATTATTAATAGCATTAATAGCATTATTATTAGCATTAATAGAATTAATAATAGCATTATTAGCATTAATAATAGCATTAATAACATTATTAATAGCATTAATAGCATTATTATTAGCATTAATAGCATTAATAATAGCATTATTAGCATTATTAATAGCATTAATAACATTATTAATAGCATTAATAGCATTATTATTAGCATAAATAGCATTAATAATAGGATTATTAGCATTATTAATAGCATTAATAACATTATTAATAGCATTAATAGCATTATTATTAAAATTAATAGAATTAATAATAGCATTATTAGCATTAATAATAGCATTAATAACATTATTAATAGCATTAATAGCATTATTATTAGCATTAATAGCATTAATAGTATTATTGATAGCATGAATAGCATTATTAATAGCATTAATAGGATTATTATTAGCATTAATAGCATTAATAATAGCATTATTAGCATTATTAATAGCATTAATAACATTATTAATAGCATTAATATCATTATTATTAGCATAAATAGCATTAATAATAGGATTATTAGCATTAATAATAGCATTAATAACATTATTAATAGCATTAATAGCATTATTATTAGCATTAATAGAATTAATAATAGCATTATTAGCATTAATAATAGCATTAATAACATAATTATTAGCATTAATAGCATTATTATTAGCAGTAATATTATTATTAGCATTTTTTTTTAAATTATTATTTATTATTTGTTATTTATTTTTTAATTATGTTTTATTTATTTTTTTATTATTTTTTAATTATTTTTTAATTATTTTTTTTATTATTTAATTTATTATTTAGGCTGAGAGGCAGTTCTCATTCAGGTCCGCAAAGGGCTGATCTTATTAGCATATATTTTATTTTTTTATATTATTTTTATTGAATTTTTTATTATTTTTAATTAATATTTTTATTATTTTTTAATTCTTTTTTAATTATTTTTTTTATTATTTAATTTATTATTTAGGCTAAGAGGCAGTTCTCATTCAGGTCCGCAAAGGGCTGATCTTATTAGCATATATTTTATTTTGTTATTATTATTTTTATTGAATTTTTTATTATTTTTAATTGATTTTTTTATTATTTTTTAATTCTTTTTTAATTATTTTTTTTATTATTTAATTTATTATTTAGGCTGAGACGCAGTTCTCATTCAGGTCCGCAAAGGGCTGATCTTATTAGCATATATTTTAATTTTTTATTATTATTTTTATTGAATTTTTTATTATTTTTAATTATTTTTTTTTATTATTTTTTAATTCTTTTTTAATTATTTTTTTTATTATTTAATTTATTATTTAGGCTGAGACGCAGTTCTCATTCAGGTCCGCAAAGGGCTGATCTTATTAGCATATATTTTATTTTTTTATTATTATTTTTATTGAATTTTTTATTATTTTTAATTATTTTTTTTTATTATTTCTTAATTCTTTTTTAATTATTTTTTTTATTATTTAATTTATTATTTAGGCTGAGACGGAGTTCTCATTCAGGTCCGCAAAGGGCTGATCTTATTAGCATATATTTTATTTTTTATTATTATTTTTTATTGAATTTTTTATTATTTTTAATTATTTTTTTTTATTATTTTTTAATTCTTTTTTAATTATTTTTTTTATTATTTAATTTATTATTTAGGCTGAGACGGATTTCTCATTCAGGTCCGCAAAGGGCTGATCTTATTAGCATATATTTTTATTTTTTATTATTATTTTTATTGAATTTTTTATTATTTTTAATTTTTTTTTTTTATTATTTTTTAATTATTTTTTAATTATTTTTTTTATTATTTAATTTATTATTTAGGCTGAGACGCAGTTCTCATTCAGGTCCGCAAAGGGCTGATCTTATTAGCATATATTTTATTTTTTTATTATTATTTTTATTGAATTTTTTATTATTTTAATTATTTTTTTTTATTATTTTTTAATTCTTTTTTAATTATTTTTTTTATTATTTAATTTATTATTTAGGCTGAGACGGAGTTCTCATTCAGGTCCGCAAAGGGCTGATCGTATTAGCATATATTTTATTTTTTTATTATTATTTTTATTGAATTTTTTATTATTTTTAATTATTTTTTTTTATTATTTTTTAATTCTTTTTTAATTATTTTTTTTATTATTTTATTTATTATTTAGGCTGAGACGCAGTTCTCATTGAGGTCCGCCTTTCTTTTTTCCCATTGAAATGCATTAGCGGTGTGTCGGCGATTTTATGGCCGACCATCTGGTTCTATTTGTCGGCCGTAAAATCGCGGACACACCGCTCATGCATCTCTATGGGCAGTCAGGCCGATTTCGGATTGAACGGCGACCAATCAGAATTCGAGCTGACTTGCCCATAGACATGCATTAGCGGTGTGTCGGCGATTTTATGGCCGACCACCTGGTTCTATTTGTCGGCCCTAAAATCGCGGACACACCGCTAATGCATCTCTATGGGCAGTCAGCCCGATTTCGGATTGAACGCCGACCAATCAGAATTCGAGCTGACTTGCCCATAGACATGCATTAGCGGTGTGTCCGCGATTTTAGGGCCGACAAATAGAACCAGGTGGCCGGCCATAAAATCGCCGACACACCGCTAATGTATGTCAATGGGAAAAAAGACGGACCTGAATGAGAACTGAATGACGGGCTCTTCTGATTGGCAGAGGTCAGCGACCAATCAGAAGAGCCCTTCACATTTCATTGAGATACAATGGCGGATTGATCGTCCATTGTATCTTAATGTTAGTTGAAGAGGACGTCGGAGCTGGAAGTTCGCGGAAAGAAGACAGAAGATCCCCGGGGACGGACGAAGAGGCGGAAAGAAGAGAGAAGACCCCCGGGACCGGAGGAAGAGGACGCCTGGCCGGACGGACGATCAGATGACTTGAAAGCATGTAAGTGATCGACGGGGACGTTAGGTTAGGGGACGGCGGGGGCTTCGGGTGTAGGGCCTTAGGTGTTAGGGAAAGCGGCGAGGCTTAGAGGGTAGGGGCTTAGGGGGTAGGGGCTTAGGGCGGCAGGGGTTTAGGTGCGGCTTAGGGGGTAGGGGTAGGGGATTAGGTGCAGTTTAGGGGTTAGGGGCTTGCGGCGGCAGGGATTTAGGTGCGGATGCGGGGTAGTGGCTTACGGAGGTAGGGGGTTAGGTGCGGCTTAGGGGGTAGGGGCTTAGGGCGGCAGGGGTTTAGGTGCGGTTTAGGGGGTAGAGGTAGGGGATTAGGTGCGGCTTAAGGGGTAGGGGCTTGCGGCGGCAGGAGTTTAGGTGCGGATGCGGCGTAGTGGGTTAGGGCGGTAGGGGGTTAGGTGCGGCTTAGGGGGTAGGGGCTTAGGGCGGCAGGGGTTTAGGTGCGGTTTAGGGGGTAGGGGTAGGGGATTATGTGCAGCTTAGGGGTTAGGTGCGGCTTAGGGGTTAGGGGCTTGCGGCGGCAGGGGTTTATTTGCGGATGCGGGGTAGGTGCGGCTTAGGGGGTAGGGGCTTAGGGCGGCAGGGGTTTAGGTGGGGTTTAGGGGGTAGGGGTAGGGGATTATGTGCAGCTTAGGGGTTAGGTGCGGCTTAGGGGTTAGGGGCTTGCGGCGGCAGGGAGTAGGGGGTTAGGTGCGGCTTAGGGGTAGGGGCTTAGGGCGGCAGGGGTTTAGGTGCGGTTTAGGGGGTAGGGGTAGGGGATTAGGTGCGGCTTAGGGGTTAGGGGCTTGCGGCGGCAGGGGTTTAGGTGCGGATGCGGGCTAGTGGCTTACGGCGGCAGGGGGTAGGGGCTTCGGCGGGGGTAGTGGCTTAGGTGTTAGTGGCTTAGGGGTTAGGGTGGCAGGGGGTAGGGGCTTGCGGCAGAGGGTAGTGGGTGCGGCGGGGTAGTGCGGCAGGGGGTAGGGGCTTCGGCGTCGGGGTAGTGGCTTAGGGGTTAGGGCGGCAGGGGGTAGGGGCTTGCGGCAGAGGGTAGTGGGTGCGTCGGGGTAGTGCGGCAGGGGGTAGGGGCTTCGGCGGCGGGGTAGTGACTTAGGGGTTAGGGCGGCAGGGGGTAGTGGCTTCCGGCAGAGGGTAGTGGGTGCGGCGGGGTAGTGCGGCAGGGGGTAGGGGGCTTACGGCGGCAGGGGGTAGGGGCTTCGGCGGCGGGGGTAGTGGCTTAGGGGTTAGTGGCTTAGGGGTTAGGGCGGCAGGGGGTAGGGGCTTGCGGCAGAGGGTAGTGGGTGCGGCGGGGTAGTGCGGCAGGGGGTAGGGGCTTCGGCGGCGGGGTAGTGGCTTAGGGGTTAGGGCGGCAGGGGGTAGGGGCTTGCGGCAGAGGGTAGTGGGTGCGTCGGGGTAGTGCGGCAGGGGGTAGGGGCTTCGGCGGCGGGGTAGTGACTTAGGGGTTAGGGCGGCAGGGGGTAGTGGCTTCCGGCAGAGGGTAGTGGGTGCGGCGGGGTAGTGCGGCAGGGGGTAGGGGCTTCGGCGTCGGGGTAGTGGCTTAGGGGTTAGGGCGGCAGGGGGTAGGGGCTTGGGGTTGTGTGGCTTGGTTAGTGTAGTGTACAGCGCGTAGTGGGTTAGAGCGGCAGGGGTCTGTAGTGTACAGCGCGATGGTATACTACAGTCCCATGGCGCTTATGGGCATGGGACTGTAGTATACTATAGCGGTGTACACTACAGTAGTTTCGGCTTCGGTGGGTTGGTTAGCGGTGGTAGCGACTCGCAGGGGTCTGTAGTGTACAGCGCGATGGTATACTACAGTCCCATGGCGCTTATGGGCATGGGACTGTAGTATACTATAGCGGTGTACACTACAGTAGTTTCGGCTTCGGTGGCTTGGTTAGCGGTGTAGCGACTCGCAGGGGTCTGTAGTGTACAGCGCGATGGTATACTACAGTCCCATGGCGCTTATGGGCATGGGACTGTAGTATACTATAGCGGTGTACACTACAGTAGTTTCGGCTTCGGTGGCTTGGTTAGCGGTGTAGCGACTCGCAATGCCGCTTCGCGGGCATTGCTTCGCTAGGCTGCAACGACTCGCAATGCCCGCTTTGCGGGCATTGCTTCGTGAGTCGCCTTGGCCGCTACGCGGCCACGGGGAGAGTCCAGGAGAAGCAGCTCGGACTCGCTAACCAAGCCACCGGAAGCAGCGCCGCTCCGACGGAAGTCGCTACGGCAATTATATAGTAGATCTATTTATAGCCTTTTTTGCACTGTCTGAATTGTTTTTTTTTGGTACCTGGCACTTTAATATCAAAATTCCTACCTTTGTCTATGTGGACAAGGATTTCCTAATAGGGAGCTTCTTATCTGGTATTTGTCAGCATAGAACACAATGGTTCTTGTATAATCTATTTATTGCACTTCTACATAACCAAGGGTAATATTTATTTGATACTCACCCCTTGTACATTTTTCCTTGGAAGACGTATTGATATTTTGTGGTAGATTGTATTTGATATGTAACCTTTATTGGGTAATTTAATGCCCCTCTCTATATGGATACCTGACTGCTCTATTTATTCAATTTGAGTGCTGCTTATAGACTTAAGGACTTTGTATCTAGTGGCTCAAATATTTATTTGTATGTATAATTAGATATACTTTTTAAATATTTTACAAGTGATTTATTGACTGGTCTCTTTCTAATCTTCTCCTGTGAGCATCAAGTTCTGTTTTTTGGTAAATCTGTTTTACTGTTTCGATATACTTTTTTACTTTTAATTACTACAATAAAAATTATTTTCTTGTACATGGGAGTTTGACTTGTCCCAGTGGGGGGCTGTGGGGTACTCAGAGCCGGGCCTCTCTCTCTCTCAAGACGTCCTCTGGGCGTCTGGGGGCTCTCATGGTGGGGTGACCTGGTCCGTGGCCACCCGGGATGGGCAGTCAATAAAAAGGGGAAAAGAGTTTTTGGATTAAAGTGATTTGTGGGGGGTGGGCACAAAGCCCCAATCCAGCAGGCACGGGCTTTCGTGGGACCAGCTGCTGTGTCCCCCTGGCCCTCGTACAGCTGCCTTCTTGGTGGATGTGCCTGGAGTTGGCCTGAGCTCTTCAAGTTCTCGTGGCCACTGGTTCTGTGGTTGGAGCGTGGAGTCTCCTTGCCCCCTTCAGGGCCAGGTCCCCGATGCTCACCCTGCCCCTCTGCTACACTTCAGATTCGGATGCACGGGTGGATCGCTTACTGCCTGTGCCCCTTTGGCTCCTTCTGTCTCCTCAGTCTTTGGACTTGGGACCTGGGGCAAGCCTCATCGCTGCTCATGTCCTCCAGGCCCTTCCTCTTTGTCCTATCCTCAGCTGACCTCCTCCGATGACTGACCTCTACTTCCTGTGGTGTTTTCCCTTTGTTCCTTTCCTTTCCCTGACCACTTCCTACTTCCTGTCCACTCACCACCTTTCTCCCCCCCACAATCCCATGGGATTCCTGAGCCGTCCCGCTACCTGGGTTCACCCACTTTCCCTGGGACCGGGTGTGTTGGGTATGATTGCGGGTGACTGGACTTACCAAACCTGGTGGCCGCAGACGAGAATAATAGGAATAATACCCCCGGGTGTGGGTTTAGTAACCCTTAGTGGCGACCAGACCGCAGGGGCGCCACAGCTTCCCTCTTGGGATATGTGTTTGGTTTCTAGTTATTAATCTCATGGCCATGTCTTGCTTTATATAAATGTGTCTAGACTTATTAAAGATTTAAATTTTTCAATATACAAATAAAATACTTTATCACAACATGCTACTTAACACTTTCATAGACTTCTACTTACATTACAATTAGAGAGAAGGATATTCAAGTTCGCTGGATTCACACAGACTTTAAAAATAGTCTAGCTCGGGACTTTACCTGAACTTGATCCTGGCCCTCAGAACCCATATAAGTCAATGGGGGCCCGAACTTAAAAGCTGTAAATTGGTTGAGGATGCAGATAGTAGAGATATCAGAGCTTGTGTGACTGTGGTAGACAGATGGCATGGGAGGGCATGGTGCTACCCATGATCTACTGTTTTCTTCCCTTTGGTTGTTTCGACCTGCGGGTTGCACAGGAACAAGCCAGAGAGCAGGATGTGGACTGCTGGCTGCAGTGTGCCCAGCCCGATATATAGACTATTGCACAATGTATAATGTGCTTTCTGTGTGTTTGTAAATAAATCACACATCTTATTCTGCTCTTAGCGTCACTGAATTTGATGCACACACTCTAAAACTGGAAAGCAATAAATATTAATCATCTTTTTCTTCTATTGTTTTCTTTTTCTTTGAGTAGCTGTGATTGCTTCCACTTTACAATTACCTACAATATATGAAAAGAAAAGCTGCTCGTGTTCTTAAAATATATTTTGTGAATAACATAACAATAAATACTATGGTTTAAAATGTTGTCCAAGTCATGTAAAACCCTACAAAGAGACTGCAGTGTCTAAACAAAACAATACATTCTCACCCTGCATGCCAGCACTACAATGCTGGGACACTGCTGCTACTGCCACTACAAGTGTTTACACCGCCAAAATCCAGAGAGCATTCTCTGACCACCAGGTGGTTCAAACTGTACAAGTCCACATCTACTCTATAATTGCCGTAGGCATTTTCGTGTCGGACCCCGGAATCGCCGTGGCTTTGTCACTATGTGACGTCACCACGCGCGAGCAATGGCCGCGAAGCGGCCATTGCGAGTCGTTGGCCGAAAATAGAACCAGAGGCCCGGCCACAAACTTAACGATTTACCCCTGAGGTAACGCGAGCAATGGCCGCGAGGCCATTGCGAGTCGCTACCTCAGCCGCCGCACCTGCCGCAAGTTCCTCTATACTTTCAATGGGGATCCATTGCGAGTCGTTGTGTAGCGCGAGCAATGGCCGCGAGGCCATTGCGAGTCGCTACCTTAGCCGCCGCACCTGCCGCAAGTCCCCCTATACTTTCTATGGGGATCCATTGCGAGTCGCTGTGTAGCGCGAGCAATGGCCGCGAGCCCATTGCGAGTCTACTTGCGGCGCGGTTGCGGTAATCCCCATAGAAAGTATAGGGCGAGTTGCGGCAGGTGCGGCAAGTGCGATTTCGCACTTGCGGCAGGTTTGCCCGCGAAAAAAACCCGCGGCTGAGTGTGCTGTTGCTGGGTGGCAACTCTTTTTGCCTACCAATCACTATACTCCCCTTTGTCTACCAATCACTATACTCCCTCCGCTGCAATTTTATAGTGTTTACTTTTACTTTTCCTCACATATCATTCCTGCCTTGGTGATCCTGTGGGACGGACGTCGGAAAACCAGTGTTGGAACCTCATCCCTACAAGACATCTTTTTGGGCCAATATAATCGATTATTAATTATTATTAATTATTAATATTATTATTAGTGTTAATATTAATTATTATTATTAATCGATTATGCCTTGGTGATCCTGTGGGACGGATGTCGGAAAACCAGTGCTGGAACCTCTTCTCTACAATATCAGCTAAGATATCTTTTTTTGCTAATATAATCGATTATTAATTATTATTAATTATTAATATTATTATTATTAGTGTTAATATTAATTTTTATTATTAATCGATTATTAATATTATTAGTATATTGATATATTCATAATTATATATATATATATAGAGAGATATAACAGATATATATACAGATATATATATATATTGATATATAGATATATAGATATAGATTAATATATATATATTATACACATGTCATATTATATATATGTATATGCTTACTATATATATATATATATATTGTATATTACTCTATATATATATATTCTATATTACTCTCTCTATATATATATATTGTATATTAATCTATATTATATATATAGTGTATATTAATCTATATATATATATTTATATATTGTATATTAATCTATCTATTCTATATATATATATATGTATATGCTTACTATATATATATATATTGTATATTACTCTATATATATATATATATATATATATATATAATATTATATATATATATTGTATATTACTCTCTATATATATATATATATTGTATATTAATCTATACATATATAGTGTATATTAATATATATATATATATATATATTGTATATTTATATATATATATATATATATATATATATATTTTATATTAATATATATATATATATTAAATATTAATCTATATATATATATATATATATATATATATATATATATATATATATATATATATTCTATATTAATCTATGTATATATATTGTATATTAATATATATATATATATATATATATATAATATATAGATATATATATATATATATATATATATATATATATATATATATATATATGTACACATTATAATAAATTGAAATATATAATATATATAATTTATTTAACCTTCGTAGCAGTATTCCCGATTCTGACTCGGGGTTAACATTCACTGCCAGAAGCGATTTACAGCTGAGGTAGCGCGAGCAATGTCCGCGAGTCCATTGCGAGTCGCTATCTCAGCCGCCGCACCTGCCGCAAGTCCCCCTATACTTTCTATGTGGATCCATTGCGAGTCGCTGTGTAGCGCGAGCAATGGCCGCGAGGCCATTGCGAGTCGCTACCTCAGCCGCCGCACCTGCCGCAAGTCCCCCTATACTTTCTATGGGGATCCATTGCGAGTCGCTGTGTAGCGCGAGCAATGGCTGCGAGGCCATTGCGAGTCTACTTGCGGCGCAGTTGCGGTAATCTCCATAGAAAGTATAGGGCGGTTTTGTACTTGCGGCAGGTTTGCCCGCGAAAAAACCCACGGCTGACTGCGCTGTTGCTGGGTGGCAACTCTTTTTGCCTACCAATCACTATACTCCCCTTTGCCTACCAATCACTATACTCCCCCCGCCGCAATTTTATAGTTTTTACTTTGACTTTTCCTCACAAATTATTCCTGTCTTGGTGATCCTGTGGAACGGACGTCGGAAAACCAGTGTTGGAACCTCATCTCTACAATATCAGCTAAGATATCTTTTTTGGCCAATATAATCGATTATTAATTATTCATAATTATTTATATTATTTATATTATTATTAGTGTTAATATTAATTTTTATTATTAATTGATTATTAATATTATTATTATTATATTGATATATTCATAATTATATATATATAGATATATATATATAAATAGACATATATATATATATATTTATATATAGATAGAGATATATAGATATATAGATATAGATTAATATATATATATCTATAGATGTCATATTATATATATTATAAATATGTATATGATTACTCTATATATATATTGTATATTACTCTATATATATATATATATATATATATATATTGTATATTACTCTATATATATATATATATATATATTGTATATTAATCTATATATATATATATATATATATATATATTATAGAGTGTATATTAATATATATATATATATATATATATATATATATATAATAATAGTGTATATTAATCTATATATATATATTTTGTATATTAATCTATCTATTCTGTATATATATATATTGTATATTAATCTATATATATATATATTGTATATTAATCTATATATATATATATATATTGTATATTAATCTATATATATATGTATATTCTATATTACTTTATATATATATTCCATTGCGATGCGGTGAAAAAATACAAATCGCCCATGATTACCGCATACCGGCTGCACATGCGCTGCGGTTGTGGTAATCCCCATACAAAGTATAGGGGGACTTGCGGCAGGTGCAGCACATGCGGTTTTGCACTTGCGGCAGGTGCGGCCGCGAAAAAAACCGCGGCTCAGTGCGGTTTTTTTCGCGGCCGCACTTGCCGCAAGTGCAACACCGTACTTGCCGCACTTGCTGCAAGTCACCCTATACTTTCTATGGGGATTACCGCAACCATGCCGCAAGTGCAGCAGTTATGCGGCAATCGTGGCAGATGTGGTTTTTTCACCGCATCTGCCGCAATTTGAAAAAAAAGATGATGTGAAAGGGCCCTAACTTTTATTTCGTTTACACAATATATATATATATATATATATATATATATATACTAATCATATACAATTTATATATACACATAATAAATTGTAATATATAATATACATAATTTATTTAAGTTAAGAATATATATAAAATATATTTTTTTGATATATTTTTAGGATAAAATTTATATATAAAAATATATTGTATATAAAAAAAATTATCAAGAAAAATATTACTACTTTGACTATATTGCTATGCAGAATGTATATTCATTGCTTCCTTAATTAATATACTGTAGCTATTATTGCATACATTTTGCTGTACTGTGCTCAATATGAGCTCTGACAAACAAAAAAGCTCTGTTAGAGCTAAAAATGCTGCACGCCAGCGCAAGAAGCGTGCGCAGGAAGATCCGGAAACAAAACGTCTCCGTTTGGTTAAGGTCAACACGACTTTGGATAAAAGAATTGCAAAGGAGTCTGCTGAAGAAAGAAGCAGTCGGTTGGCCAAAAAAGCTGAGGTGGAACGCAAAAGACGCAAACAACAAAAGGTGAAGGTGCAAGGAGAACCATCTACCTCTAATATGGCGTCCACATCTGTGTCTCCAACACTTTGTGAAACTGAACTGCCTTCAACATCTGGCACAAGTAAAGTGAAGGGCAAAGGTTCTTCTAAAACAAGAACAGACAAGATTGCTTCTGCCATGACAAGACACAAATTGGTTAAAGTCAAACGTTTACAAATTATGTCACCTACCTCAAAACAACGCCGTTTGGCCATTTGGCTGCTTCACAGCGTCAACTACGCCAAAAAAAAAACCTTCGTAAGAAGTCTCCAGTCACTACTTCTTTTGTTGGATGTGTTGACAGTTCTACACAGCAACGCCTTATTTATGTAGGCATCTACAAAAAAGGTCATCTGTTGCTCACTTCACCTACGTCATCAATCCCTATTGGCTTTACTGATGACGATACCGGTATTTTAGAACATACCTGTGGGCCCATGAATGTGTTATGTCAACATTGTGAAGCACAACATTTTGAGGCTGAAAGGCCATCTGATGGACAGTTCTCTCTTTGTTGTCACAAGGGCAAAGTTAAGGTACCATTACCTCAGTACCCTGAGCTCTTCACTACTTTACTGAAAGGAGACAGCCATATAGTAAAAATCTCATGGAGAATATCAGGAGCATTAATAGTTCCTTTGCATTTGCTTCCATGGGTGCAAGTGTTTCTCAACCACCTGGACACGGTCCGTACTGTTTCCGGATTCACGGCCAAATTTACCATAGAACTGGAACTCTCCACCCCGCTGAAGGTCAAGTTCCAGCATATGCACAGCTGTATATTTTGGATAGTGCTACTGCTACTGAACAACGCCTACAGTCTCCAGAAAATCTCAAGTGTAATCCAGCCTTGATGAGAATTATTGCTGAGCAATTGGAAGGTATTAATCCCTTTGTTTCAGCTTATAAAATGTTACGGCAAGTGGAGGAAGAGGAAGAACAGAAAGCATTTGAACATGGCACAAATATGCCTAATATCATCATGGCAATTAAACAAGACAGAGAGCAAGACCCAAGACGGTATAACAACCCTACTGTCCATGAAGTCGCTGTCATCTTTGAAAATGCTGATGGAGAGCCACCATTTAATAGAGACATTTTAATACATCTAAAACCAGACCCAAAGAATCTGTTGGCCCCCAGAACACAGCAAATAAGCATTTTACACAGTAATTTGGATGCATTACTGTATCCATTGTTTTTCCCTCATGGAGAGCAAGGGTGGCATGAAGCACTCATGCAGCAAGGCCAAAATGCTCGCAGGGTGACACAGCTGCTGTATTACTGTTATTTGCTGTCAGTACGGAAAGAATTCAATCCTGTCCTTAATGGAGGTAAACTGACACAGCAGTACTTGGTGGATGCCTATGTTAAGATCGAGGCCAATCGTTTAAATTTTATACGACAACACCAGAAGGATTTGAAGGTAGAAGATTATTGTCTCCTTCAAGAACATTTGCTGAGAAAATCTGTAGAAAAAGGAATCCCCATTGGCAAGACGGTAATTTTACCATCTTCCTTTGAGGGAAGTCCCCGAAACATGCAGCAGCGGTATCAAGATGCCATGGCGATTGTAACTAAATTTGGAAGACCAGATCTTTTTTATAACGATGACCTGTAATCCAAAATGGAGTGAAATTGCAACCAATTTACAGCCATGGCAGCGTGCTGAACATCGCCCGGATTTAGTGGCCCGTGTTTTCAGGATTAAACTTGAAGCCCTTTGAAAGATATTAATTCTGGATTATTTGGTAAGGTTTGTGCTATGGTTCATGTGATAGAATTTCAAAAGCGAGGCCTACCACATGCTCACATTCTAATTATTCTGGATGCCAACTCAAAACTAAGAACTGAGGTGGAAGTGGACAATACTGTTTGGGCTGAAATTCCTGATCCATTACATTACCCTCTGCTCCATCAAATTGTCATGCAACACATGATCCATGGCCCCTGTGGACAACACAATCCCAATTCTCCATGTATGGAGAATGGAAAGTGTAAAAAAGCTTTTCCCAAAAAGTTTCAAACAAAAACTGTTATACCTGAGGATGCATATCCAAGTTATCAAAGAAACGAAGGACCTTCTTTTCCACACCATTCCAAGATGATTGATAATTCTTGGGTGGTTCCATATAACCCTTTCCTTCTATTAAAATATAAGTGCCATATCAATGTGGAAGTATGTGCTTCCATTCAGAGCGTAAAATACCTCTTCAAATATGTGTATAAAGGTCATGACAAAGCCAATGTGGAAATTTGTGAAACCAACATCAGACACGATGAAACTCATAAATTCATGGATTCCAGATATGTCAGTGCACCAGAGGCAGCTTGGCGAATCTTTGCTTTCCAAATGCATAGACAATCTCACAGCATTATTCGTCTTGCAGTACATCTGCCTCATTCACAATCACTTTTTTTTCACGAGGGTGATTCTGCGGACAACATCAGTTATTCAATGGACAGACAATCAACACTCATGGCCTACTTTACCCTCAATGAGAATGATCCCAATGCTCGGGAGTACTTATATCGTCAAATTCCGGAGCATTATGTTTGGAAAGAAGGTGCATGGGAAGTTAGAAGGAGAGGAGGTGCTTCAGTCATTGGTAGACTCTACACTGTTAGTATTCAAGAACAAGAACGTTATTTTTTAAGGCTGTTGTTACTCCATGTTAAAGGAGCTACAAGTTTTGACAACCTTAAGACTGTTAAGGAAGTCACATACTCCACTTTTAAAGAGGCGGCATTAGCCCATGGATTGCTCTTCGATGACACTGTTTGGAGAAAAAGTCTATTGGATGCCTGTGTTCTCAATATGCCTGCACAGCTCCGTGACATGTTTGCGTATATATGTGTGTTTGGTCCTCCTAATCATCCCCTGGAGTTGTGGCAAGAATTTAAACAACACTTCGTTCAAGATTACTGTCATGCCTACCACCCCGACACTGATGATTGTGAGCATTGTGAAGGATACACCATGACTGATGTTGAACATGTTTTAAAATTTCATGCTAAACATTTTAATGAATTTAATCTGCCACACCCAAAAAGAAAACCACACATTCGTCCTCAATACAACAAAGAAGAAGAGTTAGTAAGAGCACGTGAAATGAAAGTTACCTTAAATGATCAACAACGTTTGGCCTATAACGCAATCCATAAAGCTTTAGAGGATACAAGTGATAAGCCAAAGTGCTTTTTCCTTGACGGTCCAGGTGGAAGTGGGAAAACCTATCTCTATCATCTATTGATTCATGAACTGAGAGGAGAAGGAGAAGTTGTCTCACCTGCAGCCAGTACAGGGATTGCTGCTAATCTATTGCAAGGAGGAAGAACTATCCATTCACTGTATGGCATACCAATACCAATTAATGAGACATCCGTTTCAAGAATCAAAAATGATACTGATGCGGCCCAACATTTGAAGACTACCAAACTCTTCATCATTGATGAGTCTACTATGTTGTCAAAATACGCTTTGCATGTCATTGATCAATTATTACGGGATGTCATGACAACTGATGTCTCCAAGAAAAATAAATTACCCTTTGGAGGGAAAGTCATTGTTCTGGGAGGAGACTTTCGGCAGTGTCTTCCTATCATCTCTCATGGAACAAGGACAGACATCGTAGAGAGCTGCATTAAATATTCACGACAATGGCAGCTTTTCAATCAATTGCCGCTCATTAACAACATGCGCTCCATTGATCCTGATTATAGCAATTGGTTAATTCAATTGGGAAATGGAGAATTGTCCAATGATTACAACCTTGGTGATGATGTCATTGAGATCCCGCAAGACATGATCTGCACTGGCTCTTTAATCTTGGATATATTTGGTGAAAACATTGTCATTGATGTCAATAATGACGAAAGTATTCAGAATGCTGCATCACATGCCATTCTTTGTCCCAAAAATGACGCTGTGGATTTGATCAATTCAAAAGTTATGGATTGTATTCCTGGTGAATACATTGAATATTTGAGCCACGATTCCATTGATCCAGATGAGACAGAAAATCCCGAACAATATCCCGTGGAATTTCTAAATTCTCTAACACCAACAGGAATGCCTTCTCATCTCCTGAAACTAAAAGTTGGTACAATTATAATGCTTTTGCGTAATTTTAACAGCAGAAAAGGACTTTGCAACGGGACTCGGATGATTATTATTGCTTTGTTTGACAACTTGATACAAGCAAAAGTAATTTCTGGCTCGGATGAAGGAAATGTAGTCTTCATTCCAAGAATTGATCTCTGTCCATCAGAGACTGGATTGCCTTTCAAACTAAGACGTCGGCAATTTCCCGTGAAGCCTGCCTTTGCCATGACCATAAATAAAGCCCAAGGACAAACTTTGGAGAAAGTGGGGATTTATTTGCCAGAACCTGTTTTTGGTCATGGACAATTATATGTGGCTTTCTCACGTGTGAAGAGACGATGCAATGTGAAGGTGAAAGTGGTGGATTCATGCATTCAAGGCAAATTGGTGCCTAACTGTGAGAAAGTCTTCACCAAAAATATTGTCTATCGGAATATTTTGGGATGAACTTTTGCATATTTTATATTTTTACCTTTTCTATTTAAAAAAAAAAAAAAAAAAAAAAAAATTAGTTTAGTCTTTTCAATTTCAGTTTTTTATGTGCATAGTTTATACAATGTTTGTGGAAAAACACATTACAGATTTCATTGGAGATGTGTATCATTCTGATTTTCTCACAGGGTGATAGAAACCACTATTTAAAGCTCCAGTACTCTACGTGCTGAGAGATTTGATTCTTATTCTTTAAAGGGAGAGGTTTTTGTGAACAGCTAAGAGACGGGTGGGATGGCTGTTCACACACATCTCATTAGCAAGGTGTGTTCCACATGTTTAGATAGATAGGGACAAACATAAATTATTAATTAGATTCTACCACGACATTTTTCTTAGATTTTTTCACTTTGTTGAGGAATATACTAAATGATAATAATTGATCATGAAGGACTCACCAACAACATACTTGCTGTAATTTTCATAATTGCATATATGTAATTTGTACTTAACTTGCGGTTTGTGCAGACAACATAGTTGCGGCAGTGTCATCCACAACAACTGCAGTCACCTGTGGTTAGTTAGTGGATGCATCTTATGCACCTGCTGAAGCTATGTTAACTCCATTTACCGTAGCTTAACTACAAGTTTTTTTGTTATTGTATGGATATTGCTGCAAGTCTGTACTTGGTAACTCCTTCTGTATCAATTTACAAAATGTTATTATTTACATCACAATCCTCAAAAAATGTAAGAAAAATCCAGCTATTAAAAATATCTAAATTATATCAATTCGGATTTAGTTAGAGTAGGTCCCACCATGCGTAAGGGCATCTTGACGCGATTGGTGGGCTGACACAAACTGGCTGATACACACATTAGTACTGTTAATTCATCAATTCAAACAATTGACATATTAAGAAGTATTGCTACTTTGTGTTCTAAGACCCTTACAACATAATAGTTCAATTTTCCTTAAATTATATCATCCATACAAATATATGTAGTTGGTGTAAAGATGTCATTGGAATAATTGGATTATTATTTGAAAATCTAAAAAAAAAAAAAAAAATATTCTAGACACCCGATGCATTTGCATCGGGCTCACATCTAGTCTACCATATAATTGTCTAATGTTGCCTGTCTGTCACGGAAATCACGCGCCAGACAGAGGCCGATCATTGGTGGCCGCCGGAGGAGCCTATGGGCTGCAGATCCGGTTTTGAGCATTTTTAATGCTCAACACCAGATCCGGATGGCAAAAAACACTGCGAATGTGACCCTAGCCTCACTTGGAGTTACATAGAGATATGAGATCAATGTAGATATTGGTTTAGCCTTCAATTCAGCTTCTTTGATATGATAAAGCATGAGGACAATAGCCATATAGCTTTGGAAGCCTTTACAAACATAAACTAAGTTTTTTCAGTGAACCTTACTCCTACAAGATACAACTGATACTTAACTACCTGTCACATTTGGAGTTCTCAGAGGAAATGCAATTTTCTCTAGGAACCTTCCACAACAGCATAGGAGGTTGCCTCTCCATGCCCTAACAGGGACAGGAAGCACAAGAGAGGTTAAAAAGCCCCTCCCACCTCCCATTAGCCAGTGTCTTTCCTGTCCCTATGGGGCATGGAGAGAGGTTTTTTCTCTCCTATGCTGTAGTGGCGGTCAGCTACAGTGTACCTGGGAGTTTTGCCGGGCGGTGTTGGTCGGGCCCCTGCTCCTCCTCCTGTCGTCTCTCAGTCCCCCTCAGTGGTCCTCTGCTGGGGGGGTCCAGGACCAGCCCTGGCCCTCCGGATCCCCCCTGGGGTGAAGTGGGTTGGCGGCTCCATGGTCGGCGGCCTCTAGCTCTGCTGGGCCCGCCGGCCGCCTCCTGCATGCGTGCGCTGCCGCGGACCGGAAGTGACGCGGCGGAACTTCTGGTTGGGCGCATCTCCAGTGGGGAGCGCAGCACTTCCAGGTCTCGGCGGGCGGGACCTGGTGCGGCGGTGTGCGGGTTCACCGCCATGTTTGGGGCCTGCCTAGCCCCTGCACTGGGTGCATGCCTTTTACATAAAAAACGGCCCTGAAGATGTCTGAATCCAGGTAAGCCCTTACTGTCCTGGGTCATGTCGTTCTCTGCATCTGCAGAGCCCAGTGCTTCCCTGGCCACAGTGAGTTCTGGTGCAGGGGGGGCGGCATCCTCTGTACTGCCCAAGGGGGCTTTAATGATTGTGGATTCCCTGTGATTTTTTTGTAGGGTAGCTCCAAGAAGGCTGCTGGGAAGTCTGCTAAGTGCCCTGTCTGTGTAAAGAAGTTCCCCTCGGGGTGGGATAAGAAACCTTGCCAGGGCTGTACAGACAAGGTCATCCGGGCTGAACATCCTAGTCTTGTTGATGACCTGCGCTCCATGGTGCAACAGGAGATTGGAGCTTCTCTAGCCTCCCTGGGCCCTTCCGGCCCTGTGTCTGGACCCACCCTTCCTAAGAAACGCAGGCTCCAGGCTGACCCCTCAGACTCTGAAAATGACAGGGACTCGGACTCTGAGGTCCCCAAGGAGGTCTCTTCCTCACGGCATTCGGACCTTCGGAGGTTTCTGTTCCCCTCGGAGGATATGGGGGACCTGATTGAGGCCATTAGGAGCAACATGGGGTTTGAGGAGGAGGAACTGGTCCATTCCTCGGTGCAAGATGAGATGTTTGCTGGCCTTCAGTTGGCCAAACGGGTTGGGTTTCCAGTGCATTCCACCCTCCGGGATTTAATTGCCCAGGAATGGGAATTCCCTGACCACAAATCTCGGGGTGATCCTGGTCGTAGGTTCCCCCTTGAGGATAGTGAGATTCACTGGGGGGGGTCCCGAAAGTGGATGTGAAAGTGGCCCATGTGACTAGCAGCGTTTCCCTGTGCGCTCGGCATAAGCGGTCACTAGGCAGCCTGCAGTATGAACTGGTTACCATGATACACATCGGGTAACCAGGGGCTGCGTTTCAAGGAAGCGCCAACACACACGCACCTGCGCTTCTATCACAAAACCTAAGTATTTAGCGCAGAACCGCTAAATAATGAGAGCGCAGGTGTGTGGACCTGGCCATAAATGCATAATTATAATAATCATTGAATTGTAAACAAAAGAGCGCTGTTCTCAATCCTCTCCTCCCCAGAGCTCACCCCTGACCTTTATTTGACTGGTTCAACAATGACTCGCTACACGGTACGGCTTCCTAAGCCTGCCAATTCCCGGCAAAGGTGTTATTTTTGTGGGCTAGTATTTTTTCAAAAATAAATCACTTGAGCTGTGGCCTCTTTTTTGGCATGGCCTTTCCCATGCTGGATAGTAAGAATAGGATAGATAGATAGATAGATAGATAGATAGATAGATAGATAGATAGATAGATAGATAGATAGATAGATAGATTAAACTGCACAGCACTCAAAGACATAGTGTGAACTGGTGCCAGCAGGGACACTGGATCAAACAACCAGAAAAAAATTTCTCTGCAGCACTCAGCTACTACCAATAATGCACACATGCTAACAAGCGGTATATGTGGAAAAAATTTTAAAACTTACGTTTTTTTCAAAAAACTCCATATTCTTATTTTTTTATTTTCTGAGGTTCTTGGTACATACATTGGCCAATGTCTGTTTGCTCATCAACCACGACACTGTGACCTCAGGTCTGATGAGTCCTAAGCTGACATCCCTGTTCTCCTTGTCCTCCCTGTCCCACTTCTAAGTGGGTGGACACCATCTCAACCTCAGACCACCTATGGGCGATGAGGGTGCTAAGTGCAGACATGGAGCCAGCAACTCCACATATTAGACAAAAAAGAGAAAAAACAGACATTGGCAATGTATGTACCAAGAACCTCAGAAAATAAAAAAATAAGAATATTGAGTTTTTTAAAAAAAAACTTAAGTTTTTAAATTTTATTCCTCATATAGTGCTTGTTAGCTTGTGTGCATTATGGCTGGATAAAGAGCTGACATGGCTCGAAACGTCGCCATGTATGCCTGAGCTGGAATAAACAACCCTTGCTTTGGAAAGAAGTGCTGTGACCCCTTTTTGAACTGTATGTATTATAGAGGCTAGAAGGAGCCTCTGGGACGCTTTGCACTCTGTACTTCACCAGCATTACACGCTGCTTCTAATTTTTTGTCTAGATAGATAGATAGATAGAAATAGCTAGACCATCTTAACAGTTTTCCACTGTTGCTTCAGCGGGCCGCCTATTACGCAACAGCCAATCACAGATGCTCAAAATCTGTGAGAGCGCCTGGGATTGGCTGTTGCAATCAGACTGAATTTCCTCAATCTGGTTGGTATTGTACTTTGTTGCTGTACACTTTAGTATATGACTTTTAGAGAAAGTGTTTAGTTTTCAATCACCGAACCGAATCACCCATGTTCTTGCCTAATTTGAAATTGGCGAACATGTTCGGGGAAAGTTTGCTCATCACCAATTATGAAATTGAACCAGGCTTTAAACTTAGTTCTGTACCATGCTCCAATACATGTCCGGCTGTGACCTGAATAGGTCTGCTGAGGGTATTAACCCAAGAATAGTCACTGATACAGAGATAAGCTAAATGGCCCTGCATGTGAAAGAATGTGTTCTAATACATGTAAGGCTCCAACCTATGAAAGCGGAGCATATACCACCCACCAAAACGTTGGACTAAATTTAAGAAAAACAACGATTTGGAGAAGATAGACAGTTGTCTCATTTCGGCCCCTGGACAACCCAGGGATGTTCTTCTGCTAGCAACACTCAGTGTAAATTGCTATTGAATATGTATACCCTATCTAAGTAACAATTTGGAACTACACAAATAGGCTAAAGAGGGAAACCTGAACACTATGCTAGGACAACATATGTCAGACATCCATGTGCACTCCAGATGTCTTATGTGTGGAGTTTGAACCGAATACTGATGGCCTAGTTGATGCTGGTAGTCAACAACTGCCCTCTTCTGCTCACAAATCCTGACCAACATCTGCAGGGTTGAATTCCAACACGTGGGAACATCACAGACCAGTCTGTGAGTCAGCAACTGCAAACGCTGCTGAAACCCGGCAAGGGCAGCCAAAGCAGTAGGTGACTTTCTAAAATGGGCACATAGGCAGCGTACTTTGACGAGAAGATCCGGCAGTTCCGGGTAGGATTTAAGAAACCACTGAAACCACTACGTTGAACACATGGGCCAGGCATGGCACATGTGTGAGCTCGCCTCGCCTCAGAGCTGCCACCAGGTTCCGGCCATTGTCACACACGACCATGCCTGGCTCTAGGTTCAGCATTGTGAGCCTTAGATCTGCCTGCTCTTTCAGAGCTGTCCACAACTCATCAGCATTGTGGAGTTTGTCATCTATGCATATTAGCTTCAGCACAGCCTGTTGCCGCTTGGCCGAGGCAGTGCTGCAGAGCTTCCAGCTTGGGACTGTTGTGGAGGCTGAAGAGGAGGAGAATGCTAAGGAGGATGATGTACAGGAGCTGTAGACTGTGGGGGAACCCTGACTGAGTTAGGACCCGCAATCCTTGGTGTCAGGAGGATGTGTTCTGTCCCAAGGTCCGACTCGGTCATGGCTTTCACTATATTAAATCAGTGTGCCGTCAGTGAGATGTACCATCCCTGCCCACAAGCACTTGTATACGTGTCCATGATTAGGTGGACTTTGACAGAAACTGCGTTGCTAAGGGCACGGCTAATGTTTTGGGACACGTGTTTGTGTGGCGCCCCACTGGTCGGGACGCCACGGAGGGATACTTCACCCACAAAAGAGAGTCTGGGATTCCTGTGGTCAGGGAAATTGGAAGTCTTAAAGGAGATGCTCATAATGTTCATCCACACACCTAAGAGCAGGGGACCAATCAAAAAGTCAGTTGTTAGGAACCGGTCTCAGTGTGCGAAGCTTAGGTGGGTGGGGGAAGAAGTTGTTGAGAACAAAGAGAGTTAGAAGAAGGTGGTTGGAGAGGAATGGAGTGGGAACCATGTGAGGAGCACAGGGGAGGGTACCTAACCAAGGTAGCCCTAAGAAGAGAGGGTACAGTTGCTCCAGTTAGCCGCTGCTTTCTGGGGTAGGAGCAGTCCTGGTACGGAAGTCTGGCTCCGAGAACTGTGCAGGAGTTTAGCCCCAAGCCATTGACACCGGAGGCCCGAGCGGTCGGTGCCAACACCTAGCGTAACCACAAAAGGTCCTAAATAATGTCTAAAGGTACATAAAGCCCTTGAAGAGGGACCCAAGGGACTGGCTGGAGGCTCTGCGTGCAGGAACGCTGGAGGAAGTCAAGAACAGTGAAGGTCTCCTAAGTGACATACAAAATCCTTGTCTACTACCCAGGTCAGCGATACCGTGAACTGAAACTGTCATATTGCCTGTGGTTTCCAGTAAAGACCCATACAAAGTTAAGAACTGTGTGCCGTGTGTTATTTGCCTGCAAAAAAGGAACCATACTCTTGCTTCCTTAACAGTGACTGTGTGCTGTGCTGGACTCTTGCGTACAACCCCCATTATCCACTGCGGCCCTGAGGAAAATCCGCTACACCTACAGGGAGCGTAGTCATCTCTACTGCCATCACATCTTCTCAGAGGTCTGCCCTGCAGCGCTGGTGCAATCACCTGACACCGTAGGGGATGTCACGAGACATTACCCTTTTAATTTTTATTCCCTTTTTTATTTTTAAAGCACTTTTCATTGAGCAACCAGGACATAAGGCCAGGTCTCGACCATCCGTGATCTCCAGCTGCAGAACTGCCTGGTTCCCAAGTACCCCGTAGCCTTTCCGGTCGACTCAATTGTATAATGCGGGGTCGGCATAGTGGGAGAAATAGTGGTGGCTGGGGACCGAGTAACGAGGGACGGCTGCCGCCATCAGGCTGCGGAAAGCTTCCGTCTCCACTAGCCTAGTAGGCAACATTTCCAGTGCAAGCAGTCGTGAAATTAGCGAATTTAAGAGTGTGGCCTGTACGACGTTGGCAGCGTATTTGCACTTGCGTTCCAATGACTAAAGTATGGATATCTGAACACTGCGCTGGGACAAGGACGTGGTTGATGATGGTGGTATTTCTGATTGTGCAATGACAGGTGCAGGACAGGAGGCATCTTCACATGCACTATGGACAGGGGATTGGCTTGCACGCACAACAGTGGAAGAAGCAGTGGTGTCACCCACAGACACTGCTCCTGGACACTCTGGTACATTCCACAAAGTCGAGTGCTTTGCGGCAATATGCCTGATCATGCTTTTGGTGGTGGTCAGGCTTCTAGTTTTGCTACCCCTGCTGATGCTGGCATGGCATATGGATTGGCTTATTTAAAGAGGCCCTTGTGGCACCCCTGCTGGGGATTGCCACAGGACCCATCCGGTGCAAAGAGGGATTTACACTTTGGTACCCACAGCACACAACAACTTCCACCCCAGACCTGGAGAGGGAGCTCTACTTGCTGCCTTAAGCAAGTTCCCCTTATAAGTATCCAGGCCTGAGGGGAGGAGTCAGTTAGTCTGCTCTGAGCAGTGAAGAGAACAGTTAGTCCAGTGAAGCAGCCTAGAGAAGGTGCTGTAAAGACCCGGTGGCTGCGCAAAGCAAGGTCAAGAACCAAGGGACACTGACCTGCTGTGGAGCACCCCACAGAGAGGGACGGAGGCCAGTGGAGGAGTAAGGAAAAAGGACAAGGGACCGTATATAGGATCCCTTTAGCTCACCCGGACACCGGAGTCCGACCCTGCAGGAGAAACACTGAAGCAGGAAAAGCCCGGAGAAACCAGGAGGACCTATTCCCCTGAAGTACTAACTTAATAGAGACACTCAAACCTGACCAAGCACAGGACCAGGAGCCCAAGAGGAGTGTAGGGACCCCAGAGAAGGCCCTCATTGTCGGTTAAAGAGTAAAGCCCTGAGAGGGAAGAAAGCGGCAAGTTCAGTTATAGGCAGGACTTACCCTAAACCACCATTTACAGTAGCAGAGGAGGTCTCACAACTCTCAAGGTGAAAATCCCAAATTGCACCTGGTAACCCTCTTGGACTGAGTCTGCTTCCCCGCCGCTGCCCACAGAATTCCCCGCAAGCCGCTACTACTACTCCCCCCATTCACCTTCGCTGCCCTGAGGTAAAGCTCCACCTGTGGGGAGCTGTACTACACTGAGCTGCACCACCATCACCTCAGTGGCCGGCTGCAGCGCTGGTATCCATCGTTACCAGGTACCACAGGTGGCGTCACGACACTACTACCCCCATCCTCATCACCATTTTCCCTAATCCCCGCCATTGAGGGTCCAGGGCACAGAATCGGGAACTGACCAGCCGTAATACCCCCATCGAAGCAATCCCCCTGTCCTGGGATCCGAGTACCCCCCTACCCTGTCGACCAGCCCACCCTCAACCACGTCTCTTCCCAGGGGCATCGGAGTGCCTCCCAATGTTTGGCAGCACTGCCTAGGGAAATACTAGAAAATACACACTTCCTAATAAGGATACCATATTTAAAGAGGCCCTCATCAACATCTCTTCCCAGGGACATCGGAGTGCCACACATTTTTTTTTTTTAAATCTTTCATGTAATCCAAAAAACTATCATACAGCAACATTGTCTCACAAATGAGTATGAGCCCTTAACATTTTTCCCAAGGAAAATGCATTTTGGTTATGTTTTTGGACGTTTTATTGTGAGTCCGTAAAAGTGGCATAATACTCAGACAACATTGTTCATAGCAGTGACCTGGGAGTCAGAAATGCTGAAAGGGGCCTTCTCCATGCTGTTCCTATGTCATTTGAGCACTGTTGTTACACTTTTGTGACAATTTCATTGTTTAGCCAGGCTGCCGGGGGTCATGCCGAAAAAATGCTTGGGTCTCCCATAGGATCGAGTACCCAAGCATCTCGAGATGCTCAACACGAGCATCGAGCACCCGAGCATTTTAGTGCTCTCTCATCACTAATACATATATGTAATTTAGTATGTGCGTGTATATAAATATATAGAGACAGAATGAAGGAGAGAGGGACAGTGAGTTTTGTGTCCTACTGGGTCTCGGGTGCCGAGGTAAAGCTCACTTGAGGTTAAAGATAAGCCTTAGCACTCTATCTGACCTCAGGACATTTACACTGAAGTCACCCCACTCACAGCGGTAACAGGAAACTCACTTGCTTCGGGTCAGGCTGTGAAGCGGGAAATTCACATGAGGTCAGAGAACCACCTCGCTTTATCTGACCATAGGTGACACAGACTGTGAACTTACCCCCTTCACTGTGTGAGCCGATAATTATTATTTTTCGGTAATCAGCACTAACGGGCGGACATCTCACAGGATTCTGTAATAAAGATGGAGTCTAAATATGTATTTGTGTTTTTTATTGTAATGAAAACATTTTTCTCAGTGCTGTGTCTTCTTTACTTTTTAATAGAGATTCACAATAACCATGTTTAACATTGGCACGACATTAACAATCTCAGGCATAGTGCCAGCTGGTAATACAATTTGTAATTGGAAATTCGTTGGCACAACAAAGTGGACGTGGTTGCTGTTGTTTGCAGTATCTGTGCAACTTCAGGTTTTGGGCACAAGGTATGAACACCTGCTTTCTGGACTGCATATTAGGAGGAATGTAGCACAGGCAAAATGTATGTTATTTCACCTGGAGGCATAGATTTTTGCACAGGTTTTCCGCCCACCTACTGTCACGGGTGTCTCAGGAGGCACGGATGAGACTGTAGAGGCGACTCGCAGAAGGTCCCAGCATTTGGCCAAACAGTCAAAATGTCTGTCACTTTAAGAGGCATTCCCCTTTTAGTTAAAGCTGGAGGTTACTAATGTGCCGCCCAGCTTAGGGGACCGGGATACCCGGCGCAGGGTCCCTTTCCTTGGGGGAGTCACTGGTGGCTGGACCCAGGCCGTGGCCCCAGGCTGGCACACTCCTAAAAGGGGGTATTTACAGGGGATTTAGAAGTTTATATAATTTATAAAGTTTGTAGATGTTATTGTCGTGACGCCACCCAGAATAATGTGGCTATATATGGCCACCGCTGCCTTGTACTGGCCAGGGGATGATGGTGAGAGGCAGCTGAGATGGTATAGCCCTTTTCCGGGTAGGGCTGTAGGGTCCCCTGGACAGGTGATGTTAAAGTTAATGATGGATGAAGATGGAAGTATGGTGAGGAGATGTTAAGGGCACAGACACTTACTTGATTCACAGCAAATTCTCTCAGCGGTGATGGTCCCAATCCTGGATAGATGGTAGCTGTTAAATCAGAGGCTGAGGCACAGATGAGGTTTAACTGGTTTACTTTCAACCAAACTATAATACAACAAGTCCCGTCTCCGGAGTCTGCAATAGGGGTTCAGTTGCTCAGGCCCCACCGGGTCCTTTACCTCCTGCTTGCGCTGTCTATGTGGCCCTGCTGCCGTGTGTGAACTCGCTGCCGGCCCAAATCTGTCCTCTCTGGGTCCCACTCAACAGGCAACTTGAGTCCTTTGTCTCTCTCTGCTTACCCCCTCCGGGAGTACTGCTGAACTCTTAGTATGTTGCTGTGTCTGGCCCTGTGAAGCTTGTTGTTACCTCACGTTTTTCCGGTTGCTGTATTGTATATAACTAATGCAGCCACGGATCCGGTATCCGTATCTGCGCTTTTTATCTAGGGTAGATAATGAAGCTACCCGATTCTGAAAGTGTTTCTCTTATCAGTTTTCTCCTCCTCAGACCGATGGCTTGGCCCTGGAAAATTGTCAGCCAGTTCTCAGGAACTCAATGCAGCTCCTGTCACTCTAAGCTGCTGGCTCCAACTGTCTGAAAATTTCCCTCAGACCAGTGTTTTATCTCTAGGGAAGTCTCTGGTGTCTCTGGAGGTCCCCCTACTGGCCAAAGGTGGTAGTGCAGTGGCATGGCTTTCTAAGTGAGTGCAACTATTATGATCTTATACTGTGGCTAATACCCGCAGGGGCGCCACATTCCCCCTTAGTTAAGAACAGTACTCCGGGACTGTGGGACAATAAACATAAGATATAACAGATAATATTTATAGAGTCTTAAAAAAAAATAAAAAGTTACAAAAACCACTCAAGTTTAAAAAATAGAGTCTTGTAAAAAGTCACTTCAAATAGCGTCCATTAATACAGCTCTGTCCTTGAGGGCTATTTATTTGTTAGGAAAGGCACTGCAATTAGTGTCAATTTTTCCAACAAAGTTTATGAATAATTTAAGAATGTTCAAAAAACAGTCTTTCCGGAGCTTTAATTTACCGCCTCCGGGCTGATAAATGAAGAAAAGAGTTCAAGAATATGCAAGTAGTTCATACAGAATAGTCTCTGTAGGTACTGAGCTTTTTAACGTTACATCTAATAACTACTAATTAACAACTAAACAAGTTCCTTTCAGATATTTCGGGTTGTAAGTGCAGTAGGCCTCAAGGCCCTCGGGTCACCGCATATGAGGCCAAGTTTTAACTCTCCGTGACTGCCACTTTACATCATACCTTTTAGGATTCTATTCAATTACATAACTTTAACATATAGACAATGCACATGAAATCTATTTACATTTGGTAGTCTGCATATCTTGCTGGTAATTGACCCTGAGTACTACGCTGTGATCTGCGTAACGCTTGTGTACTGGGTGTACTCAATGTGATGGTGTGAGTGGACGTATACCTAGTAAGTACTTCTGGTTCTGCTAGGGATAATTCCACATTTGTGGGGTTGGCAATTCCACCGTGTCCAGGACTATTATTACTAGGAATTTGTTCTTCCTGTCTTGGGACTTCTTGTGGTACAGGGTCTGGTGTTTGATAGAAGGCCATCATGGGAACTACTACTGCACCATTGTAGGTTGGCCAGGTTTTAGGAAAGTCTCCTAGATAGGTGTGATATACTCCATCTTCTTCTTTTTCTTTAACAGGTTGAACCGGTACTGGTTGAATAACTTCTGGTTCATGTTGAATGACTTCTTTTTCTTTCAATGTCTCTGGACATAGTTTTAGATTGTCTCTTGACACTAGTACTGATGTTAATCCACCATCTTTGCTTATAAGACACATTTTAGGATTGTTCACTCTCATTGGTAAAACTGTATATGGGACGGATTCCCACTGATTGTCCAGTTTATTAGTGCGACGGTTTCTCTTGAGCACTTGATCACCAGGTTTTAATGGGGTTGCTAGAGCATTCTGGTTGAAGTATTGCTCTTGTCTTTCTCTAGTTTTCTGGAGATTCCTTTCTACGCATTCTTGCACTTGGCGATACTGTTGTTGGCGTAGGGAGTCCCAGTTGGAATCCTGCACCTCTGCGTCAGGTTTTACGATGCCCATTTCTAGATCTATTGGTAGCTTGCCAGGTCTTGCACGCATAAGGTAAGCTGGGGTACAGTTTGTGGAGCTTATCGGGACATTGTTATAGAGGTCTACCAAGTCAGGCAATTTCTCTGGCCATAGGTTTCTCTCTGTCTCTGGTAAAGTCTTTAAGAGATCGATTACAATATGGTTCATTTTTTCGCATAAGCCATTTGTTTGCGGATGATAGGCTGTTGTACGGATCTTCTTGCAGCCATACATATTGCAAAATTCTCTGAAGATCTCTGATTCAAATGCTGTGCCTTGGTCTGCGAGTACTTGTTCCGGATATCCATGGGGTCTGCAAAAGTATGTCTGGAACGCCTTAGCTGCTGTCTTTGCAGTGAGATCTTTCACGGGCACTACTACCAGGAAGCGTGAGTAATGGTCCACAATGGTTAAAGCATAGACGTAGCCGGACCGGCTTGGTGTCAATTTCACGTGGTCTATTGCTACGAGCTCAAGTGGTTGCTTGGTAACTATAGGCTGGAGTGGTGCTCTTTGGTTTTTTAGATCTTTTCTTCTGAGGTTGCACGGACCACAGTTTCTGCACCATTCTTCAATTGATCTTCTCATTCCAACCCAGTAGAATCTGTCTCTTAAAAGTACTTCTAGCTTTTTCCACCCGAAGTGACCAGCACCATTGTGATAAGCTTCTAGGACCATTTTTACATCTTGTTTAGGCACAATGATCTGCCATACTAGCTCATGCGTCTTTGGATTGGTATATCTTCTGCACAGCTTTCCTTGGTACAGGAACATTTTGCCTCTCTCTTTCCAGAGTTGATGTGTCTCTTTCGGTGCATTTTCATTGGGATACGCACTTTGCTCAGTCAGCAGTTCTTTCACCAACTTCACAGCTGGATTGCTGTCTTGAGTGTCAGCCCATCTGTGGTGTGCTAATGGGTTGAGATTCACCTGTTGATGTTTCTGGTAGGCACTGGATTGATACTGTCCTACCTTGGGACGATGGAAGGCGGATAGTTCAATTTCTTCAAGTTCTACCGGTTCTTCTTCCACGTCTCTCAAGTGCGGCATCCGGGATAAGGCGTCTGCATTTCCATTCTTTCGGCCTGCTCTATACTTGATCACGAAGTTGTAATTAGACAGCCGGGCTATCCATCGCTGTTCCAGCGCACCTAGCTTGGCTGTATCCAGGTGGGTCAATGGGTTGTTATCAGTATAGACGGTGAATTCTGCAGCTGCCAAGTAGTGTTTGAAACGCTCAGTCACAGCCCAGACTACTGCCAGTAGTTCTAACTTGAAGGAGCTGTAATTTTCAGGATTTCTTTCAGTAGGCCGGAGCTTTCTACTTGCAAAGGCGATGACTTTCTCCTTGCCTCCTTGCTTCTGAGATAGTACTGCTCCCAGTCCCACATTACTGGCATCTGTGTAAAGGATGAAAGGTTGATGGTAATCGGGGTATGCCAGAACTTCTTCTCCGGTCAATGCCTTCTTCAACTTTTCAAAGGAATCTTCCCTCTCATCACTCCACTGGAAAGGAGGATTGCGATTTGAAGGCTTCTTCGACTGCCCTACCAGGATGTCTTGTAGAGGTGCTGCTAGCTTGGTGAACCCTTGGATAAATCTACGATAGTAGCCCACCAGTCCCAGGAATTGCCTCACCTGTTTCACGCTAGTAGGTCTTGGCCAATCCCTTATTACGGTTACTTTCTCGGGATCCGGTGCTACTCCTTCTGAACTTACAACGTGTCCCAGGTATTGTACCTTTGGCTTTAGAAGGTGACATTTTGATGGCTTGATCTTCATACCATACCGGGATAAGGCTTCGAACACTTCTGCCAGATCTTGTAGATGTTGTTCGTAAGTCTTTGAGTAGACTATTACATCATCTAGGTACAGAAGGACGGCTTCAAAGTTCTTGTGTCCGAGACAGCATTCCATCAATCGCTGAAAGGTACCGGGTGCGTTGCAGAGTCCGAACGGCATACAATTAAATTCACAGAGACCCATTGGTGTGGTAAATGCTGTCTTCTCTTTATCTTCCTCAGCCACAGGGACTTGCCAATACCCACTTGTTAAGTCTAAGGTGGAAAAATAATTAGCAGATCTTAAAGCAGCTAATGACTCTTCAATTCTAGGTAAGGGGTAGGCGTCTTTATGGGTAATGTGATTAATCTGCCGGTAGTCTACGCACATTCTCATGGTTCCGTCTTTCTTTTTAACTATTACCAGAGGGGCTGCCCAGGGGCTACAACTGTCTCTTATTACCCGGCCTGTTTCATCTCCCTCAGCATGTCTTTAGCACATTGATAATGAGCGGGCGGTATGGGTCTATATCTCTCTTTTATTGGTGGGTGGTTACCGGTAGGAATTGTATGTTCTACCCCTTTTATCTGTCCGAAGTCTAATGGGTGTTTACTGAAGACCCGTTCATATTCTTCTACTAGTCGGTACACCCCTTGTTTTTGGTGGGTAGGTGTTGAATCTGTACCTATATGCAGCTGCTGACACCAATCGTCTAATTCTCCACTTGAACCATTGTCGTCCGCCTGACATGACGGATTCAAGGGCCCAATGGCTATGATGGCATTGTTGTCAACAGTGTATAGCTTGGCCATTGTAGCGTACCTTGGTAAAGTGACCTCTTCCTCTCCACAATTCAAAAGACGTATGGGTACTCTTCCGCTGTGTACCTCAACTATTCCTCTAGCCGTTAATATCGTGGGTCTACTATCAGTGTACACAGGCTCTACCAAGGCTTGGTAATCTCGTCCTTTAATACCAATGGCTGCTCTACACCATACCAGCATTTCAGTTTTTGGAGGTATTACTATAGGAGTTGGGTCACTTACCCTCACACTGCCGATTTCTCCACCTGCAACCTCTACTTGTTGCTTCAGCACCAATGCTTTTATCTCTCTACGGAGAATTCTCTGCTGGCAGGATTGGGCAGTTTCCGCAAATTGCTGTAAAATAGTAATAACCTCGGAAAAACTATTTTCTAAAACATTCATACCTACCAATACAAAAGGTTCCCGTCGGTTAACATCAACAATTATGATACCCTGATTTTTTAATTCTGCTCTACCAATCTTAATGGTCATCTCTCTAAATCCTACTTGCGGTACCAATTTTCCATTACTAGCATATATACTTAGCTCAACATTAGATGGTCTTTTATCAATGTCTGAATCTGCCCAGTACCTCTTATAAAGGATATGTGGTATAGATGAAATCTGGGAACCAGTGTCCAACAAGGCATTGAGGGGAATACCGTCCAGCACGATGGGGATAATAGGACGTCCTCCGACGTACTTATCGTGCCAGGATGTTGGGCCTTGAAAGTTCACTCCTGCGAAGCGGCCCGCATTCCCAGGGGATCCTTGTTTAAATCACAATTGCGGGCGATGTGGCCTGGCTTCCGGCAACGGCGGCAAATAGGCTGTCCATCCGGCTGGTAACGGTCGTTGGGTCGTCCTCTCCACGCTGGGTATCTCTGGGGTCTCATCCAGGGAATATCCTCTCTGCGGTTCGCCAACTCCATCTTGGGTGTAGTCTGTGATTCTCTCATTTCCTGCATGGTTTTAGCCATTGAGGTGACAATGTCTGTTAGAGAGTCAAGCTTTTGCTGGAAAGCATCATTAGCACTGGCCTCCAGGGGCTTAACTGATGTCACTGGCATTCTCTGTTGTTGAGGGGTTTCTGTAATGGATGGCTCAGGATCCTGATCCCAAAGTGTCTCTGCCTGCTGGAGACGAATAGCGCTCTCCTTTAACTGGGCAAATGTCACTTCAGGGTCCTTGAAAGTCAGCATACTCGCATGCCCTCGATGAGAAGAGGTTAATAGTCCCTCAATGAATTGATCTTTTAACAATTTATCAGCGCCAGTGTTAAACATTGGTTCAGCCAGTGTAAGCGCTTTAAGGGCCTCCTGTAAATTCAGGGCAAAGTCTCTCACACTCTCATTGGCCTTTTGTTTGCAATTGAAGAATTTGGTCTTTGCTTTGCTACCAGCAGTAGTTTCAAATACTGCCTTTAATCCAGCTAGAATATGCTCAGCAGTGTCTTTTAGATCAGCGGACCATGCTGTGACTTCTCGTTTGGCATTACCATTTAACTGTGCCATCAGCAAACCGACACGCTGAGCTTCTGCCATTGGAAACATGTTTAAATAGGCCAGCAGTTTTTCTTTAAAATCATCAAAAGTATTAGGCTTACCTTCATACACTGGAAGCCATGGAGCACCTGGGGTATATGGCATCAACATAATGGGCGCTGCACCTTGCGCCGCTGTGCTGCCGAGCGCTCTGTTTTGTGCTTCAGCTGCATTTGTGTCGCCGGGTGTTTCGGTGTCTCCGTGCTGCGACATGTTGCGCCCCCTTAGTTAATCCGGACCCTTCCGGTCCTCTGCTTCCGTCGGGATGGCGTATAATCGTTCCGCTATGCAGCAGGATTGGTTTTCCCCTTTTGCCGACGTCAGAGCTCTCAGCTTGGTGCCGCCCACAAAGACACGCCCCCTGCTGCTTCTGCTCGCCGCGAGCTCAGTAATGGCGGAATCTGAAATTTTTCAGTCAGATCAGAGCTCAGGGCTATGACACAGTTCAAATAGCAGTCTCGTGCTGTGGCAGTTATGAGGTAGTTAGTGATGATGCAATTTTACCTCAGAGGCTGGCTGCCATTTTGTTTCAATGTTAGTCAATGGGGAAAAGTCTATTTCAATGGTTTCCAATGGGAAAATCACTTTTTGATAAAAAAGTCAATTTTTCTCGGATTTTCTCACAATTTTCGGCATTAATCACGGCACACAGTACCCGATTTAACCAGGCACGGTAAATCCTGTTCGTGACGCCAAATAGAGATGTGCCGCCCAGCTTAGGGGACCGGGATACCCGGCGCAGGGTCCCTTTCCTTGGGGGAGTCACTGGTGGCTGGACCCAGGCCGTGGCCCCAGGCTGGCACACTCCTAAAAGGGGGTATTTACAGGGGATTTAGAAGTTTATATAATTTATAAAGTTTGTAGATGTTATTGTCGTGACGCCACCCAGAATAATGTGGCTATATATGGCCACCGCTGCCTTGTACTGGCCAGGGGATGATGGTGAGAGGCAGCTGAGATGGTATAGCCCTTTTCCGGGTAGGGCTGTAGGGTCCCCTGGACAGGTGATGTTAAAGTTAATGATGGATGAAGATGGAAGTATGGTGAGGAGATGTTAAGGGCACAGACACTTACTTGATTCACAGCAAATTCTCTCAGCGGTGATGGTCCCAATCCTGGATAGATGGTAGCTGTTAAATCAGAGGCTGAGGCACAGATGAGGTTTAACTGGTTTACTTTCAACCAAACTATAATACAACAAGTCCCGTCTCCGGAGTCTGCAATAGGGGTTCAGTTGCTCAGGCCCCACCGGGTCCTTTACCTCCTGCTTGCGCTGTCTATGTGGCCCTGCTGCCGTGTGTGGAACTCGCTGCCGGCCCAAATCTGTCCTCTCTGGGTCCCACTCAACAGGCAACTTGAGTCCTTTGTCTCTCTCTGCTTACCCCCTCCGGGAGTACTGCTGAACTCTTAGTATGTTGCTGTGTCTGGCCCTGTGAAGCTTGTTGTTACCTCACGTTTTTCCGGTTGCTGTATTGTATATAACTAATGCAGCCACGGATCCGGTATCCGTATCTGCGCTTTTTATCTAGGGTAGATAATGATGCTACCCGATTCTGAAAGTGTTTCTCTTATCAGTTTTCTCCTCCTCAGACCGATGGCTTGGCCCTGGAAAATTGTCAGCCAGTTCTCAGGAACTCAATGCAGCTCCTGTCACTCTAAGCTGCTGGCTCCAACTGTCTGAAAATTTCCCTCAGACCAGTGTTTTATCTCTAGGGAAGTCTCTGGTGTCTCTGGAGGTCCCCCTACTGGCCAAAGGTGGTAGTGCAGTGGCATGGCTTTCTAAGTGAGTGCAACTATTATGATCTTATACTGTGGCTAATACCCGCAGGGGCGCCACATTAAGACCCAGCTGATTGCTTACCTTGAGCTGCCTATATATTCACCTTGACTTCCAGAATGCATCACTGATGATAGCTGTTCAGTTGTTCCTGGTTGCATCCTTGCTCAAAGCGGTGTTTCCTGGAGTCTGTTGGTTTGCTGCTAGGATCTGCTCAAGTTAAGTGTATCTCTTCCCTCTTTGTTTGTTTTCCTTGTGTGTTTCTTTAGTTGCTAGTCAGGCTGACTAGTGATCACCCGCTCTGATCCCTGTGTAGTGGTAGTCCAGGGACAGTCAGGGAATAGGTATCCTGGCGGTAACAATTGTGGAAACTGCATAGGGACAGTAGGGAAGCCAGGTGTCAGCACTAGCTTTTCTAGGGGTCACTATCCCCTTTTTTGTGCTTAATATCAGGGACTACTTTCCCCTCCCCCTGTTGTCATCCAGCGCTGGGTGTCTCCCCACACCCATCATGACACCTACTGGGGTGCTTGGCAGCTTGAGCATGCTTGAACTTGCTGCTTGTGCTCAGGTTGGCAATCTTCTTGCCTCTGCTCAACTTGGTATGGCAGATGCTACAAATAACAGTGATCTGGCAAAGTGGCGGTACTCTTGGGAATAGTTGACCCAGTTCTCACTCTGATCATACCACCATCTCTTCCTGCCTTTTTATGTGCTACAGATCCAACCCCCTCTGCGCTGCTGTGCTCACTATGCATGCCACTGGTCCAGGTTGGCTTAGTGGCTGCACCATCGACCTCCTCATTTTCCAATTCCTCAATATGATCCTCCTTCTGAGTTGAGATTTTATAATGACTTGATGGAAACTGTGTCTCATCATCATCCTCCTCCACCTCTTGAGACAGTAAATGACATTCCCCAAGGTGGCTTTCTTCTGGCCATAGGTGCTCAAATATGTGCACATCAATGCACACCATCTCCTCATGTCCCAATTCAATGGTGTACAGTGAGAGGCCAAAAACAACGAAAGGATATGTAAAAAAGACATTATCAGAGTGCTCAAGTTTGGGGTTATATGTCTTCTGTGCCTCATTATGGAGGGAGAAAAGAGGACCAGGATGAGGATTGGCTGTAAAAGTGTCTTGGCTACCAAGACTGAACTGTGTGGATGATTTGGTGGTGTTGCTGCTTGTGATCTGACTAGAGGCATTGTCTTCCATCCAACCCAGGACCAGCTCACACTGTTCTGCTTTCAACACAGCTTTAGGGCACAGAGAGGAAAATTGTGACAGGTACATTGAAGTACATATATCAACCTTCTTCTGACTAGCAGCTATAAGGTCCATCTGAATTACATGTAAAAAGTGAAATCCAGAACAGACTAAATGCAAGCCACACCATCAGGTTGAACCAGGGGCTGGGTGGCTGCTCTTACCCCAGGTGGCAGTCCTGCTGCTGGTTCCCAGTTCCGGGTCCCACAGCCTCTCTTGTGCTCCCACTGTGGCCGTAATGCGCCACCAGGCGGCCGCTCTCCCTTGTATGGGCGGCCCTACACTAGGACTGTACCACCGGCCTGGGGGGCAAATGCCACCCTGGCACCTGAGCCAGTCCGCCCCTGGGTTGAACCCTGAGATACCTAGACACCCTTCAGCCCCGATACAGAGATCTGGCTTTACTGCAAGGTCCAGGGGGTCGCTGCTTACAGATTGATTGCAGTCCAGTAATAGAAAAATCACCAAAGCACGGTCAAAGCTGAGTGGTCAGCAATGTAAAAAATCGTCAGGCTGGAGGATAGTACAAAAACAGACAGGGGTCAATCCGAAAAATCAATAACACTAAGCAGATTAATAACAAGTGAACTAGGGAGTATATCTGGCAACTAGCAGCAACAGACCGAAGATTCAAATAGGCTGCAGTACTTCCTAATTGACTCAAGTCGTCATAATTAATGACCCCAGCTGGGCAGCATACAAGCACATCCACACAGACTACTCCATCACCAGGCCCACCTTCAGTGTGAACACAGTGGCACCTGGTGGCAAAAGCAGAGGTCATAGGAGCAGACATTCTACCATGGTGGGCACCACCATCAACATGACGCCTAAGTGACTGTCCCTTGAGGCCAGGCTTTGGCATATTGATTTTTTTGGAGGTATATTGTATATATTTCAGGTGGCAAGAAGTATGTAACACCCACCTTAGGGTTCAGAGGTCCAAGTTTTTACACAACAACAAACAATGGTGGTACTCAAATTGATGTAGCTCACTAGTAGAGGTGCGTAAACTTTTTGAAGTTCAGGTTCACTTCACCGAATTGGCATACGTTCACTGAACTGTTTGACGAACAGTTTGCCAACCGTCTGAACCCCATTAAAATCAACGGGAGGCAAATTAAAAGGCATAGAAAACACCTTAAAAGGGGCCCAAAATCTGCTAAAACAGCTCAAATTAGGGTCAGACAACAGGAAAAGTACTGTCTATTCTTTAGAGTTAACATTTTTATCATGGAGCCTTATGGTGTATGGGACAAGGCCTGTATTTCAAGCTTCAATATTTATCAGGAACAGGGAGATAAGTGACAGGTGTACGCATGGTGCTCAGAGAACCATGCTAAATTTACAAAACACTCAACAAAAACACCCCAAGAAAAGTCTCCACATTTCCAAAAATTAGGGCCAGACACCATGAAAGTGGCATCAATTGACTGAGATTAAAAAATGGTTATTTCTGCAGCCTGCATACATGGCACAGGGTCTGGGACAGGGCCTGGCCTAGCATTTGAAGAAAATTGATCAGGATGATCAGGAGCAGAGGGATGAGTGGCATGTGTGGCACTGTTGAGCTGGGGCCCTCATACGTCATTCCACAGCTCCAATAAATGTTATGCTCCACCACACTCAGATGCCACAAGTATTAGATTCATGGAGCACTACCAAAAGAATTAGTCAGGTGGGTCAGTGACATGTATAGGCCTAGAGATCAAGGGACCCTCATACCTCATGCAACCACACAAATAAATTTTATGCTCTGCCACACTCTGGTGGCACAAATATCACTTTCACAGACTATTGTAGGATGAATTTTTCAGGTGGGTCAGTGAGATGTATAGGTCTAGTGGGCTGGGAGCCCTAAAACCTCACACAAAAGATTCAATAAATTTTATGTTCTGTACCCTCAGGTGGCACAAGTGTAAGCTTCACAGAACACTACCAAAATAATTATTCAGGTGAGTCAGTGACATGTATAGGTCTAGTGGGCTGGAGGCCCTCAAACCTAAGGCAAAAGCTTTAATAAATTTAATGCTCTGCCACACTCAGGTGGCATAAGTATTAGCTTCACAGTCAACTACTGAAATAATTAGTTAGGTGGGTCAGTGACATGTATAGGCCTAGTGACAGAAGACTCTCATACCTCATGCAACCACTCTGCCAAACTTAGGTGGCAAATATATTACTTTCACTAACTACTATAGGAAGAATTCAGTTGGGTCAGTGGCCTGTATAGCCTAGTGGGTTGGGGACCCCAAACCTCATGCAAAAGCTCAAATAAAGGTAATGCACTGCCACATTCAGGTGGACAAATATATGTTTCATTGATTACTACCAAAAGAATTATTCAGGTGGGTCTGTGACATGTATAGGCTTAGTGGGATTGGGACTGAAAATCCTCATGCAACCGCTCTAATACATTTTATGTTCCACCACACTCAGGTAGCACAAGTTTAGCTTCACTGAATACTAAAGGAAGAAGGATTCAGGTGGGTCAGTGACATGTATAGGCCTAGTGGACAGGGGACTCTCAAATCTCAAGCAAAAAGTCCAATAAATTTTATGCTCCACCACACTCAGGTGGCACAAGTAAAAGCTTCACTGACTACTACCGGAAGAATGATTCAGGTGGAACAGTGACATGTGTAAGCATGGTGCTCAAAGACCTCTGCTATTTTCAGGATACAGAGATAAAAAAAAGCCCACAAAAAGTCAACACATTTAAAAAAATTAGGGCCAAATACCACAAAAGTGGTATCTTTTTACCCAGAATAAAAGTTGTATAATCGCGCTGTGGAGGCATAGGGGTCAGTGGGTGCTCTTGTCTGCTGGTCAGGCCACGTTTAGAAAGACTGCATGGACCAGGGCTCATCCCAACTGAATGCTTGAACTCCTTAACCATGGGTGGAACACTACTCAGAGAACACTGGCTAAGGGAACCGCGCAATAGTATGACTTTATTGGATCCCTAACTGTCAAGCACATATAACACAAAACCGGCAAGAACAAACAATATAACAGGCAACAGAGTCTCACCTTCCACTGGCTCACCAGAAATTAGAATCTTCATGCCTAAGGGGTTTCCAGAACCACTTACTGCAATTCAGAAGCACCCCACTTTTGTCGGGCACCCACCGAGGAAAGAATAGCGGCAAGCTTAGGAAGCTGACCGAGCACTGCAAAGTCTGTAGTCAGGTGACCAAATTGTCCCAACATTGGTATCTTACATAAATAGTCTCTGTGTGACATGAGTCACTATAGTAATTAGGTCACAGGCAAATGGTCAAAGTCCAGGCAAGGGTATAAAGTCAGGATGCGTCAGGCAAAGAGCACAGAGGGATTAGTCGTACACAAGCAGCAAGCAGTGTATGATTGACACTGGGTGAAGGAGCTAGCATGCTTGAGTAGAGAACTAATCAAGGGAAGTGAACACAGATGACTGCAGCACAGACCCAGCACAACCAAAACAGACTGACAGCTTCCACACAATAGTAACTTAGTAGAAAAGGACAGTGGGGAGATTCCAACTGGATCTTAGGCTGAGCTCTTGCAGAAAATAATCCAATCTTAGTGCTCCTCCAATCAGACCCGAAGCTCCTAGATTGAGACCATGCAGTATATGAAACATGATGTTATCTTGGCAGCCAGTATCAAAATTACTAGACTGAGGTTGTGGTCTTCCAATCAGGACCCTAGCCCCTAGATTGAAGGCATGTAGCATATAAAGACAGATGTGATCCTCTAGTCAGGGCTGAAGTCCCTAGACAGAGGCCACAAAGCGTATGATCTCATGGTGACTGAAAGTAGACCTTTTTATATCCCAAGCCTACACCTCAGGGTATATTGTGTCCTAACAGGATTGATGGAATAAGGCTGTTCTCTTATTGGCTGGATTTCAAGTCAAATGCTTCATTCTCCTTCACGTGATGAAGTGTCAAAGTGTAGGGAACAATGATAAGGGAATTGCAGTTACGGGCAGGGTGACCAGGGAATACTAGCCTGACCCTAGTCTAGGAACCCTGAATGGCACTGATCCCAAAGGTATCTCTGATGGTAAGAAGGTTCGGGCCTCCAGCCTCTCCCTAACCTCCTCCACCAGCCCTGCTCTATTCCCCCTCACCTGTGAAACTCTATCAGTAGCACCACCTGGTGGAAGGAAAGGCTACTTAAAGGCTAGGGGGAGGGGAGTTCAGGTGAATCACACATTAACCCCTCGACCAGCAGATGAAAGTAATAGTGAATTCAGTTCTGGAGCACAACACAGGAGGCCAAGACCTTCACAACTATCAACCATGCAGCTCTTAAAGACAAACACATACACAGCAGAATCCAGCAATGTCAGCTCCATGTAAGTGTATGACATGTAGCCACAGAGGTGGTGAGGTAATTTACATTAAATAAGCAAGACACAAACTCAGAACAATGAAGGCTTCACATAGTCTGGGAAGAAACAATGTCTTAGCAAACATGAGATAACAAAAAAGACCAATATGTCTTGCCAAATTAAGAATATTAACCCCCAACATGTACTACGAAAAGCTGTTTCATCACAGGCACAGCCTGGCCTAGCATTTTGATATTAAACATTGATTAGTAGCAACGGGATGAGTGACACGTGTAGGCATGGTGCTCACAGAGCCCTGCAAAATTCATGAAAAACAAAAATTCCAATGAAGAGTCTTCATATTTCAAAAAATTAGGGCCAACTACCACCAAAGTGGTATCAATTGACCCAGAAAAAAATTGTTTTATTGCACAGCCTGCATGCATGGCACAGGGTCTGGAAAAGTGCCTGGCCTAGCATTTCAAGGCTAAACATTGATTAGTAACAGGGAGATGTGTGACATGTCTAGAAATCGTGCTCAGAAAGCCCTGCTAAATTCAGGAAACAGACAAGAAGGAGACACCAAGAAGAGTCTCCACATTTCAAAAAATTAAGGCCAGATACCACCAAAGCACCATCAATTGACCCAGAATAAAAAATTATATCATGGCGAGATCAATGCAGCAAACTGACAATTACATCACATAGCCTGCCCAGTCTGCCACTAGAGTGGAAAACTCCTTGGAGATCCATCATCTTCATGAAAGTTATGCGGCCTATGCTTTCAGGTAAATAGCCAGATGCGCTTACTGTCAGGATACAACCAGCAGTGCTGAAGACATGCTGCTGGGCATGACAAAACCTCAAAGGCGGGTCACTCCCCCATTTTTGAAGCCCAAAATGCAAAAGGGTCCAAACCCCCTCTGATGACATGGATATTGAGCCCTTGATACTTCAGAACCATCCTCTCCAGTCGTTCACTATGTGTCAGACTTGTACTCAGTTCTGCTAGTGAATGGGCTAACGGGGTTGTGGCCTGGGAATCAACGAGGACAGAAGTTTGCTCCTTAGCTACCGCTCCCAGGCCACAAGATAACAAATTTACACCTAAAAACCTACTTAAACCCTGGGAATTGCCTGTGAGGCTCCATCCCCATCAGATAAGCCATGAAGCAGGTACCCGGTGTCGTTACTCACATTCACTCCCCTATACTGTCATCCAGGCACTGCACATCTGACGGGGGAGGACAAATATGCTGTCTACATAAAGCACGTTTTTCCCCTCACTGGGCTTCTTCTTGCTGCCTCCAATATAGCCCTCTCAAGAGGCATATATAACAAAGACTCTCCACAGAAGAGTACTATAGGCTGAGGATGAAGACGGAAAAGAGCACAATTTAAATCTCTCTCTCTCTGTGAACATATCATGAGATATTTTTCTCATCTCCTGAACTGTGCTAAACTTCTCAGTCCCACAAGCATTTATTATTTTCAAGATTTCAGACACTGCCATTTTCCTTTTTCCTCCTAAAAATGAAATTTCTGAGGTAAGAGCAAAATCTACTGCTCAGTGCTGGAAAACAACTCCAAATTCCATAAACGCTGTTTTTGGGCTAAAAGCAGCCATGGCCCCCCAGTGAAATGAATGCATAATCATTTTTAACTACATTCAGGTAGTGTCCAAGCACGCCACGCTATTGGAAACTAATGGTCAAATCACAAAAAGAGCATGACCAAGACCCTGTCTGACTGTCAACAACTTAAGGCTCATGGTGATCTTGACAAATATCTAAGAAAGAAACCAGACGCCACACAGACTTGTATAAAACACTCCACTAAGAGATCTGCCTCCTCAGACACTGGCTGACTCAGACTCCAGCAGAGATCATTCAGATGGAGAATCTGCATTAGAAGACTCCACCCTGATTTCCAGGGCATTCATCAAGCAGCTGCTGGCTCAATTAATGAAGCCACTGCTGGAGGAAGTCTCAGGCCTTCGGGCAGACTTAAAATTGATGGGCCAAAGGGTCAAAGTATTGTAATCTACAAATAAGGAACTTATCGATGCTGTGAACTGCCTACACAAACAGGTCATACAGCAACTGCATCAATTAAATATGGCCCTCCTAATAGCAGAGGACAAGAAAAACCAGAGCAGGAGGAAGAATATCCTGCGAAATATCTATGAATCCTTTGCGCGTGAATCCTTGGAGAAAGTAACGAGGGACATTTTTGCCAACTTGCTCAGAGAGGAGAGAGCTTACTCCATTGTCATTGAAATGGTCCACCGTGCACTGAGGCCAAGACCAAAAGCTGAATGAGCCCCCAGAGATGTGATATGTGGCCTCTTAAGTTATGTTGATACATCTGCTATTCTAACAAAAGGTAGAGACCAAGCTAAAATCCTTTATGAAGGTTCCCAGCTTCAACTTTTTCAGGATCTCGCCCCATCCACCCTCGCAAAGAGACAGATCCTGAGACCTCTCCTAATGGCCCTTAAAGAAAAGGGCTATGTCTATAAATAGCTGTTCTCTTTAGGCCTTGCGATCACTGCTAAAGGCCACCAGATCGTAATCTGCTCCCCAGATGATTTAGCCAAGGCCTGGGAGATATTGGACATTCTCCCAATCGACATTCCTTCCTGGATGCCGGTGGATACTGGATGGAGCTTTCCCCAGCTGACCAGACTGACGGAGTTGATCTCCATTAAGAAAAAGCACGCTTCTCCAAAACAAAGAAAGCAAGGAACCAGATGTTGCCCAGTTTGAAAGAGTCTGGGAATGTTTTTTCTTTTCTTTCCCTTTTTGGGAACATTTTTTCATATTCAGAAGACCAATAACCTATGATGATTTTTCTCTCTTGAGAACCCGTCTGGTCTTCTAAATTTGATGTCCTATTTTCTCTTTTCTCTCTCCCTGCTCTTGCCTTCTACTGTTGTTGTTCTGGATAGCATTATTCCTTCTTAATTGTTGTACAAGTTGGGCCTCTGCCTATGTGCATATGCCTAAATAAAATGGGAATGGTTGGTGATATCAATTTCCTGTTTTAGGCACATTAGTATATGGGAGGGGAAAACTATTCCAGATGGGTGATGACCATGTTGGCCATTTTGAAGTCGTCCATTTTGGATCCAACTTTATTTTTTTCAATGGGAAGAGGATCATGTGGCACATCAAACTTATTGAGAATTTCATAATAAAAATAATGGTGTGCTTGGTTTTAACGTAACTATTCTTTCATGAGTTATGTACAAGTTTATGACCACTTATGAAATGTGTTTAAAGTGCTGTCCATTGTGTTGGATTGTCAATGCAACCCTCTTCTCCCACTCTTGACAAAGTGATAGCAACACCGCAGAAGAAATGCTAGCACAGGCTTCCAGTATCTGTTGTTTCAGATGCTGCACATCTCGTATCTTTACAGCATAGACAATTGCCTTCAGAGGACTCCATAGATAAAAGTCTAATGGAGTCAGATCGGGAGACCTTGGTGGCCATTCAACTGGCCCACGATGACCAATCCACTTTCCTGGAAACTGTTCATTAAGAAATGTTTGGACCTGACACCCATAATGGGGTGGTGCAGCTTCTTGTTGGTAAAACTCAGGGAACGTGCCATCTTCAGTGCATAAAGAGGGCAACACATAATCATTAGGGATGAGTGAGTATGCTCGGCGCTACTCTTTACTCACACGAGTATCCCGGTACTCGGGATGCTCGGCGAGCACCGAGTACTGCTGAGATGCTCGGACTCTTCACTAATAATTATCGATCTGACACAAATACACAGCTCCCTTCAGTGCACACAGTGAGCTGGCACCTCACAGAGAGCAGATTGATTGTTAGGGTCCCTCTGGGGGGCACAGCAAGGTGTTGTATGCTGCGGCGATTTGAAAAAGCCCGCCCTCCTGCCCTTTCCCAAAAACACTCGTTTTATAACCGGAAGTCTGTGGGCGGAGCCTGTCACTAATTGACTTACATTGGGCTCGGTGCTCTGGCCGAGTACACTAGTATCTTGGGATGCTCGGCCAGAGCATTGAGCGCCCGAGCATTTTAGTACTCGCTCATCTCTAATAATCATGTAACAATTTCAGATATCCAGTAGCATTGAGGTTTCAATTGATGAAGAATGGCCCCACTATGTTTGTACCCCATATGCCACACCATACCATCAATTTTTGTGTTCCAACAGTCTTGGAGAGATCTATCCACTGTGGATTAGTGTCAGAATAATAGCGGTGGTTTTGTTTGTTAACTTCACCATTTACAAAAAAGTTTGCTTCATCACTGAACATAATGTTCTGTGTAAACTGAGGGTCCTTGTTCCAATTTTTGTTATGCCCATTCTGCAAATTCAGTGCGCCAATCTGGGTCATCCTCGTTAAGATGCTGCAGCAGCTGGATTTTGTAAGGGTGCCATTTGTTAGTAGCTAATATCCGCTGAAGGGATGTTCGACTGATGCCACTCTCCAGGGACATGTGGCAAGTGCTACGCTGTGGGCACTTGCTGAATGAAGTTAGGACAACCATTGATGTTTCTTCATTATTGACAGTTTTCTTGTGTCCACATTTTGGCAAATCCAACACTGAATCTATTTAATGAAATTTGACAAGCAGTTTGCTAACTGTAGCATGGGAGATGGGTGGTCTTACAGGGTGTCTTGCATTGACATCTGCTGTAATGACCCAAGTACTGCGTTCACTAGAGATCAACACAATTTCTTTCCACTCCTCACGTGTTAACCTCTGCAACATGTCAATGGCTGTAAACAAAAAGAAACTTGTAAATAAGTGATGAAAGAATAAAGTTATGTTAAAACGAAGCACACCATTGTTTTTCTTTTGAAATTCTCCATATCTTTGATGTGTTAGATGACCCTCTTCTCATTGAAAAAAAATAAAGTTGGATCCAAAATGGCCAACTTCAAAATGGCTACCTTGGTTACCACCCATCTGGAAAAGTTTTCCCTCTCCCATATACTAATGTGCCATAAACAGATAGTTGATATCACCAACCATTCCCATTTTATTTAGGTGCATCCATATAAATGGCCCACTCTGTACTGTTATGCAAAGGAGCACATGGTTCATAGAAATAGGAGAGTTTCTTGTAGACTTAGTGTCCTATGTGAACTGAATAGCATTTCTTTGTTTAGTAATTACTCCTCTTGGCATGTTTTTGACTTCAAAGACACTACCTGAACTGTTTCTCCTTTGTTGGGTCACTTGAAACCCCCACCTGCGATGGGTGTAAAAAGTTGGCATTATGGTCTTGTTCACCATGTTCTGTTCCCCCTCCCTCTCTTTTTCAGACCGATTGACGTAATGCCGGATCCTGGAGGTTATAACTGGAATGGCTATTCGGTCGAACTCAACCCCATTCACTGTGGCATCCTTCAACATCTAAGGATTTAACTCTCCAGCTAAGTGCAATCAAATTATCACTCTCCTTAGAGAAGAAGACACATGAATAGGGATGAGCGAGCATACTCGCTACTATTCGGCATTCACCGAATAGTAGCGGTATTCGGGCTACTCACTACTCTCAGAGTACTTATGATTACTCGGGAGTAGCGAGTAGTCCTAATACGTTTGCAGTTTATCTATAGATACACTGCGAAAGTAGCCTAAAAGTGAATAAAAGTTGTTAAAAAATAATAAACTTACATACTCACCTTCTGACGCCTGCATCAGGACCGGCAGAGAAGCCATCCGATTGCTGGAAAATGACCTGTCACTACCAGCCAATCAGATGGCCGGTAGCGATCTGGCCAATCAGATGGCGCCACGTCACAACCACGTGATCGCTAGCGGCCACCTGATTGGCCAATTTGCAAGATCCTAGATGTACTATCAGGACCTTGCAAACTGGCCAATCAGGTGGCCCCTAGCGATGACGTAGTTGTGACGTGGCGCCATCTGATTGGCCAAATCGCTACCGGCCATCTGATTGGCTGGTAGTGACAGGTCCTTGTCCAGCGATCGGATGTCTTCTCTGCTAGTCCCGGTGAAGGCGTTGGACAGGTGAGTATGTAATTTTATTATTTTTTAACAACTTTTATTCACTTTTAGGCTACTTTTGCAGTGTATCTATAGATACACTCCGAAAGTATTTGTACTCACTATACTCGCAACGAATAGCGAGTACCGGTACCTACTCGTTGCGAGTATAGCGAGTACGAATATTAAGCTACTCGCTCATCCCTAGTCTTTTTACATCCCTCCCAACCCCCCATCCCATTTTTGATGACTATAGAGGTATAACAAGCGTCATATATCCTCCTGTTTATTCGTCTGCATATACTCATACAGCCTGTATTCATACCTTCATGTTAAAACTGCTCTTTTTTACATTTTTATTGTTTTGTTATTTCTTTATTGAAAGGTAAAAAAAGAATTGTTTAAAAAAAAATTGTTCAAATGACTCCCAGAAAATGCTTTCTCTCTCCCTGCTCAAAAAATTGTCCCTTCTCAGCTAGTAGATACTCGATGTAGCTGTTAAAAGAGCTATTGTGTTATATTTACATGGCAGAAACATTCACCCTAGACCAGAGGTCCCCAATGTCAGTCCTCGAGGGCCAAACCAGTGCAGGTTTTCAGGATCTCCTTAGTATTGCACAGCAGGCAATGATTCCAATCCCTGTGCAATAGTAAGGAAATCCTGAAAACCTGCACTGGTTTGGCCCTCGAGGACTGACATTGGGGACCTCTGCCCTAGACGTTCCTCACTCTGTCCCTATACTCCCACTATGCTGTTTCCGGATACAATGTATGCAACATGGTGGCAGCAGGGCTTATATAGACCCTGTGACGCTGGGTAGCCAGCCAATCACATTTATGCCATAACTAAAATGGCTACAGTATTACTGTTATTGGCAAGCAAACCCAGCATGTTTAGTGGCTGAAAATCAAGTGCCAAAGATGCTGGGCGGGACACTTGAATTGCGAATACTCTGCAAGCACCGAGTAGCCTAAATACCATAACATCCTTGCATGCACCGAATAACGACAAATATATTTGCTCATCACTAATAAATATGAGGAGTTGGTGAATAATCTTAGAAAAAAAAGTTTGGCTGTAACGTCCTGAAACATTGATTTCTTATGTTTGCATGTTTGCATCTGAACTTTTTTCCACCAACGTGCATAGCAGTGAACGACGAGTATAATGGAAAATTTCACCAAGATATTGTGGCTATGGAGAAAAGATGTAAAGGAGCATGGAACCCATCAATGTTTGCAAATGACTCTTATGGCCACTTTACACGCGGCTACATTTCTAGCTTATCCACAGGTAACCTACTGGCTGCAGTGAAATCATGGAGACATGGTTCTCTCTTGTTGCTGTGTACAAATGGAACAATGTCTCCATGATTTCACTGCAACCAGTAAGTTGCCAGTGAAATTCCTAGAAAAGTTGCTGCGTGTAAAGGTACCTTTAAGGTACCGTTACACGGAGCAATATTGCTTGCAATTTCACTGGCAATTTGTTAGTTTCAGTGAAATCATGGAGACATTGTTCTATTTTGTTGCCGTGTACAAATGGAACAATGTGTCCATGACTTCACATGAGTCAGCAAATTGCCAGTAAAATTGCAAGCAATATTGCTTTGTGTAACAGTACCTTTAGACAATTGGAAGAGATGGTTTGATGCAGGAGTACAAGACACAAGCAAAAAGAGAGTTGTCACTGAATGAGGAACAAAGTTTTTAGTGCAATTTATGTAACTGTTAATAATTTGCAATAGTGTTTAGACACGTTTAAATTATTTGAATTGGTGCAAAGTTTCCTCTAAATATATATCAGAAAATTGGCATAACAAAATATACTGTATCTCTGTATTGGCAAAAATAATAATGTTTAAAAGTACTGAAACATTTATGCATTAATCTTACTTAGAAGTAAAAAAAAAAATCTTTGATATCATAGAAACAAGAGCCAACTAACAATTTTAATTGTCACTTTTTAATTCAGGAGGGAGGTCAAAATCATTAAGAATGGGCTCATTTTACAACCTAACCCGACAACTTTTGGAAATATGTATGGTTGAACAGTGTTATTAACATGGTTATTCCAATACTTTTTATTTCCTATTGAGTGGCAAGCTTGCTGCTTGTTCGGTCTGGAAATGATCTCTTCCAGCTCACAGGTTACATATAGCTCCTGCTTCCTGTGACGTCATGTAAACAGAGCAGTTTCTTCTCTTTCTTCTTTTCCACTCTGCTCAGTTGATGGGGTGTCACTCCTAACATCATGCTGATAAACAGCTGGCTTACCACTACCATTCTGCGGGGAGCTAAATGTCAATCAGCATGAAGATTGCAGCAACATCCCTTTGACAGAGCAGAGTGGATGAGAAAGAACTCATGCTTAATGTACGATTAAAGAAAGCAGGCGAAAACCACCCAAGATGGGAGAGATTGCTGAACAAAACACACAGATAGTTAGCAACTACCAGCTGGTAAATTCTTAATCCCATAGGAAAAGAAAACAAAAAGTTCCATATGACGCCTTAAGGCTGGTTTCACATCGCAATTTTTTTCCTGTCCGTGGGATCCTACTTTTTGCAGGATCCCACGGACAGGAAAGGATCTAGATCGGATGTGAACTTCAAGGCTATTTCTGTGTCCGGGTCCATGATTTTCATGGGACCGGACACAGAAAGAGCTGTGCAGGGCATTTTCACTTCTGCAATGTAAATCCATACATTGCAGAAGTGAAATTAAGTAAAAGCAAGGGGTTAAAGATAAAAAAAACTCTATTCTCACCTTGCAGCGATCCCCCGACACCTCCAGCAAGCTCCGGGTGACTACAGGACCTGCTGTTATGTCACAACCCGGTAGCCTCATTGGGTCACATGACCACAGTTACCGTGATAACCGGTCATGTGACCAATCGAGTTGTGATGTAATGCCAGGTCTTGTAATCACCCGGAGCTTGCTGGAAGCGTCGGGGGATTGCTGGAAGGTGAGAATATAGTTTTCTTATTTTTAACCCCATGCTCAGTACACTAAAATCGGGTCCGAGGAGCGATCAGCTGTTTCCTCGCGCTCCATAGGCTCCCATGTTAAAGGCCGTGGATCAGGTCGGATCTGAATCCGTCTAATTTCGTCCGCTGTGCTCAAAATCGGAGCAGTCTCCGATTTTGGCACAGCAAAAACAGACACAATCGGATCCGACAAAAATCGGATGGCAATTAGGCCAAATCCGAAGCGATCCGTGCCCATAGGATAACGTGGGGGCCAAATCGGATCCGTGGCTGTCCGTTTCACAATGGACAGCTACGGATCCTCAGAAATCACAGTGTGAAAGCACCCTAAATAGTGTAATAGATATTATATTCACATATTGCAGTTAAAAATAGACAATGGTAAAAACTTAAAGTTGTTATTTTATAAATACAAATTACAATTAATTGAAAGCATTCACAGCTGACAAACATCTACACTATGTTTTTTATGACTATATTATATCTTAAACTCATTTTAATGTATATTAACGAAAATTATCCATTATGTGTTTACAACATATGCCCTCCTTTGTGTTCACAGTGTGGTAGAAATTTGATTCGTGATTAATTTCCGGATGCACATGTTTACGTGGATTATATATTTTCCCATTGGGCCTCCTATTGCACATCTGTTCATCTAGCGTTTCATTGTGTACAGGACAGACTTTGAAAAGCAAATAAATATCAGACATCAATACATCATGGCTGTATTGAGTTAGATGATATGCTTACAGCATCCATTCTATTGTTTCACTTGAACTCATGCAGCATGCATTCAAATGAATTCTAAAAAAAAGCTGGTATTACCGTATTAATATTATCACAAAATCTAAAAAAGTAACACAGGAAAAGTTCTCAACCAAATCATACTGATATATTCAGAGTAAGATATATTGGGTATGGCAACTTTTTGTTTCTGAAATTGCATTACAATTGTGTAATGTTAAGTTAGTGATGCAATGACAGGATTTTCGCCCATTAAACGCAGCACTCTAGACACACTTTGCGCACGCCATCATGCTAATACACACCCTAAAGGGCTGGGGTGCTTTTGAGTCTTGGAAGGGGAGACTTTCACAGAGCCCGTTACAGGTGGCAACACAGAGGTTGGCACACAGGCCACAGTCAGATAAAACACACCAGTATAAACAGGAAAACAATGCAGATCCAAGCAATGTATAAGGAAAGGTTATTGTGGCACCCCAGAGTCTGGTTGCCACAATGGCATTGCCTCCCTCGGGGGTGATGTCATGCTTAAAAGCAAGAGAGGGTATCCACAACAAGTAAGCCCACAGCATACAACACCTTTCTTGACTCCAAACCAGGAGGGGGAGCTCTAAAACCCAAGTCCAGGGAATCTCCCGTATAAATTCTGGCCTGGGGGCGGGGATAGGCAGTTCAGTTCCTAGGAGGACTGTGAAGACATCCTGTGGACTGCAGAGGTGTCAGGCTCATCCGAGGATAACCAACAGCCAGTGTAAAGGACCCATAGGAGAGGGTCTGAGGAAGGAGAGGAGCAGGCCTGGGGAGTGGAGCCAGTTACACAGTTCACCCCAGAGCGTAGCGCCAGAAACGGACACCAGAGTTCGAGGTTGCAAGGGTGCTCTATGCCCAGCAGCCAAACTGGACGGTAGGAGACTCCACGTCTACCAGACACATCAAGGCACCTAGAGGCACAGCAGTATTGAAGAGCTCAGGAACAGTGGCCAGAGAAGTGGTAACTGGAAAGGGCTCGAGCTGCCTGCTATACTGGTGATAGACTTTTCAGCAGGAGTAAAGGGTTGCAGCTTAGCTACAGGTAGCCAGGACCAGTAAAGAGGAGCGCAGCAGAGAGGCCTCAGAAATCACTGGGTGAGGAGATCCCTAAGTTGCTTCCAGGCCACCCGGATTCACACTATCACTGTACCCTGTCTTCTACCTACTACTACAGTAAAGGTAAAGGAAATTCCACCTGTGTGTCTGTCAGTTAATATGCGCCCTCCGTCCTGCACCCCAACAGCCTTCTACAACCGTAGACTTTACTGGTTGCACTGGGGAACCTCTCCACCCGTGGGGAGGAATTTCACCTTTGCTGCACTCCCATCATCCCCGGAGGTCACATACCGCAGCACCGGCCCTCAGTAGCCGAACACCACAGGTGGCATTTTGACACCCTTCCCCTAAATCCTATCCCCTTGAACTTTTGATCTATTGCCCAGGGTCACTGAGCCAGACTTGACGGCTTGATGAATTGCAGCATTTATAACATCTATTATGTGATTCTATGGCAAAGAAAGTCTAGGGGTACATTGCCATAATTTCAAAAAGGCTATATTTTTGTGTTGGTAGGATAATTGGAGAGATACTTTTAGCAGTTATGAGTTTTGTTCATCTAATGTTAGCCCCAGCAATATTTCACCTGTGCAATTAATTTTATGTCAGTGAGCTGTGTCCCTACATAACAAAAGTTTCATTATAGGAAGTTGGGTCATGTAATCTCCAGTCTTACAGACCAATACATCATCTGATTTGGAGTCTAACAAGCAAATGGTAACAATAGTTTGAACCTTTTACTTTCAGGGTCTAATTCTCACCATCCACTACAGCCTTTAGAATAAGACTACCTTCAATTTACAGACCATCATCTTGGCTATCTCATACATAACTTTGACATGAAATTATTTGACATATGATTAGCTGTACGGATTCTTATCATGTCACTGGAATGTTTCTGTATCACACATAAAATATAAATTATTATTCAGTAATTCCACTTTGGCTTTGAACGTTGCCTGTATCCTTCTGGGAATACTCTCAATGAGATCCAATCATGTCTTGATCGAAATCTGATCCTAGGTATCGTCTCCATGTTCTCAATTTTGTTGAATACTGGTCTTCTCACTTGGGAATGTATAAAGCTTTTTCCTTAACTCTATTCGAAAGTGCTTGATTGGCTTGAGGTCTGGACTACTGTGGGGACTAATCCATCACCTCTGCTTCAATATCATTGAACCATTTGTTCACCAATCTTGACTTATGCTATGGTTGCTGTCCTGATTGAACACTATGTTATCTTCTTCATACCTAATATACTGGTGTGTATGAAGTAACATGTTGTGTAGTATACTCACATATAGCTCAGCATTGAAACTCCATCAAGCCTTAGCAAGTAACCAATGCCCCATATCATCAGGGTAACCCACCAAACTTGAGAGTTCCTTCCATTTTTTAGTTAACCCCTTTTTCCCTTTTTTTTTCCAGACCTATTTGAATCCATCAGAGCCTAGTCTATTGACTTTGGTCTAATCTCTCCAAATCACCCATTTCCAATCTTCTACTGTTCACTTTTTCACTTTCATGCAAATTTAAGCTGAAGCTTCTTATTACTATATTTAAATGAACGCTCCTTTACCTTTTTTCATGCCACAATTTCAGGTTTGTGTAACTTACATGGCATAGTAATTGCATAGGTGTGTGTGATCTCACTATTACGAAGCAATTGTTACACCAGTAGTGATAAATCTTGTAATGAGACGACTTCTTAATTCTGACATTTTGCCTGGGTATCCACCTCTTGGCTTTTAAATAGATGGGCAGATTTTATTTTGTATTCTTCAATCTGCTATGGCACTCACCTGATGCCATTTGGCAATTTTCTTGACAGAGAAAGTGCTATAGATGAGCTGGATTTTGCCGTTTTTCGTTTCTTGGGATATCTTCTTCATGGCTGCTTCTCAAATTGAACCCATGACCTTTTGCTTGGGAATCAACCTAATAACACACTGAGCTATTAGGGAATGTGAGAACAGGTAGTTATTTTGTAGTGTACAGAAAGAAACAGATTTTTCAAATACCAGGAGCAAAACAGTAACAATGCACTGACATGACAAGAATTTGCATATGCAAAATAGTTGCTAGTCATTTTAGGTATGATATGGCTAGGATGACTGTTCATAAAATTAATAACAGGTAAGAAAACAAACGAAGTGGTGCCCAGCCACTGGCGGAATCCCTCACTCACTTCATACAGGTTAACCTGGGCACTTGCACTGAATGTACCCGAGAAAAGCAACACTGAAAATATTTTTAAAGTATGTGTTCAGTATGAACACCAAACTTTAAAGTCCAGTTCATTCATCCTTACTGGGCAGCAAATATTCAATTATCTTAATTGGCATTGCAAGGAAAAATAAGCACAAGACAAATTAAACTGATTATATAATACAGATCCGGGCAAAGGGCAGCCCCCGGGCCACATCCATCCCTCTGGCTTTTCTAGTCCAGAGACTGCCGAGGGATTGAAAACAGTGACCCACAGGCCACACCATGCCCTCCTATGGCAATTTTCCAATTTCATCGCTATCTGCATCCTCAGGTTGCAGATGAAGGTGAATACATTCCAATAATCAGCATGTATGACTGAGAAAGCAGAAACAATGACCTCATTGCATCACGTCTGCCTTAAGGAGGGTCAGTGCATCGTCCTCAGAATGGAAAGCAAACATTATGCATGAACATGCAAAAAAGAGGTAATGTGTGTGTGTGGCGCCCCACATGGTCAGGCGTCATAGTGGAGTATTGCACCCGTAAAAGAGGTGTAATCTTCCCCAGCTGCAAGTGGATCCAAGGCTGGTGGGTGGGACCCATTCCCGCACTCCCACACAGAGTAGTGGTGGGAGGTTCCCCCAAGGGAGGGAGATATATTCACCTCTAGGGGGAATTATAGACAGTTAGTCAGATAAAGGGCGTCTGAGAGTACAGAGTCGGAGGAGTGGAGTGTAGAGCGAGGCGGAAGATTAACCCGGACAGCTTTACGCTGATCCGGAGGGAAGACGAGAGAGGATCCTGAGGGGATCCTGTGAGAGAGTGCATGAAGAGGGAGTCTGGACCCTAGAGAGAAAGGGGAACCCTGGTGGAGCGACCATACTCCAGGGAATTTCCCAGTCCACCACGGGAACCTGAGGAAACGGCCAGAGTCCATCTCTGAAAGTCGTGAACCAGCTGCTGGGGTCTGTCCACCAGCTGCGGCACCCTGTTAGGAGGAGCGGTCTGCCTGCTTCTTCACCACGAGGGAGGGGAGCCCCAAGTCTACTTACAAGAAGCCATTGGGTATAGACTCATCCTAGGCGGGGAAGAAAGGACACGGGTTCGTCAACTAAGGTTTACCATGGGTTCCACTATACCACCTGGCATCCACTTGCAGCCACCCGTAGAGCTACCTGTTTGAATAACATCTTGCTGAACTGTGGAATCTGTATTTTGCTGCGGGACGTTTAGAGTAAAGTACCCAGGAGAAAGTGACTTTGCCTTTGTGTGGGTATCTTCGTCAACCTGTTTGCTTACAGGAACGCTGCCCCGGAGAACCAGCTTCACCTGCAGGGAGCTTTGCCATCTCAGCTGCATTACCATCGACTTCCGGAGGACTGTGGCGGTGCTGGTGAACCATCACCAGGTACTACAGGTGGCATCACATGACAAACTCTAACCCCTATACATACACCCCTTATTGAAGTGTCACCCAGGCCATGGGCTCAGGCGCTGCCACCCGTGACATCCCCGTGAGAACACCCACCGAGCCTGATACTCGAGTACCCCAGGGCCTTGGGCTCGACATGTGCATACCTGATCCTTAAAGGAAATCTGTCACCCTATTTGAGCATTTTAAACTGTGCCCACCAGCATTAACATAATGTAAATGGCGTTCTTATAAACCCTCTATGTGCCCAGACGTACCCCTCATACCTGAGAAATCAACTTTTATTCTCTGTCGCCCTGAATTATATTAGGACTGGGAGGTATGCTCTGTGGTCCCGGATTATAAGGTGCTCGCTGCCCCTTGCCAGCAAACCCCGCCTTGCACTTTGAAAATTCCCGCCCCTCCTGTGGACAGTACGCTGAGTAACAGGTGCACTCACGCCTGCGCAGTGGATCGGGTCTCCGTGTTCCTCCATTGAAGTGCCGAAGTTTCGCGAGACTTCACAAATCTCTCTCCACTGTGGAGGCGCACGTGCGCCTGCCACTCAGCATGCCACACACAGGAGGGGCGGAAATTTTCAAATTGCAAGGCAGGGTTTGCTGGCAAGTGGCGGTGAGGACCTAATCCACCAGGAACTCAGCGCATACCTCCTGGTCCTAATAGGATGCTGAGCGACTGAGAATAAAAGTTGATTTCTCAGGTATGTGGGGGACGTCTGGGCACATAAAGGGGTTACAAGAACCCCATTTACATTATGTTGATACTGGTGGGCACAGTTTAAAATGCCCAAAGGGGTGACAGATTTCCTTTAAATGTCTGTCACTATAATAGCAGCAACGATATCATTGAGTCAATCCTGTATTTAAGAATAAACCAAGTAATGGAAAAAAAATTGAGGTAAGTGAAAAGGTGCAAATTTCAATGAAGGGGTTGTAGAAAGGGGGAAATAAAATCCCCTCTGAAAAGTGAAGAGATGAAAACCAGGGGCCCTGCAATGGGGACAGTTAAAGAAAGAGTAGTATAGAGCTCACGCGCTATATAGGGGGATACAGTTGTGGCCAAAAGTATTGACACCCCTGAAATTCTGTCAGATAATGCTCAGTTTCTTCCTGAAAATGATTGCAATCACAAATTCTTTGGTATTATTATCTTCATTTAATTTGTCTTCAATTAAAAAACACAAAAGAGAATGAAGCAAAAAGCAAAACATTGATCATTTCACACAAAACTCCAAAAATGGGCCAGACAAAAGTATTGGCACCCTCAGCCTAATACTTGGTTGCACAAACGTTAGCCAAAATAACTGCGATCAACGGCTTCCGGTAACCATCAATGAGTTTCTTACAATGCTCGGCTGGAATTTTAGACCATTCTTCTTTGGCAAACTGCTTCAGGTCCCTGATATTTGAAGCCTTCTCCAAACTGCCATTTTTACATCTCTCTACAGGTGTTCTATGGGATTCAGGTCTGGACTCATTGTTGGCCACCTTAGAAGTCTCCAGTGCTTTCTCTCAAACCATTTTCTAGTGCTTTTTGAAGTGTGTTTTGGGTCATTGTCCTGCTGGAAGACCCATGACCTCTGAGGGAGACCCATCTTTCTCACACTGGGCCCTACATTATGCTGCAAAATTTGTTGGTAGTCTTCAGACTTCACAATGCCATGCCCACGGTCAAGCAGTCCAGTGCCAGAGGCAGCAAAGCAACCCCAAAACATCAGGGAACCTCCGCCATGTTTGACTGTAGGGACCGTGTTCTTGTCTTTGAATGCCTCTTTTTTCTCCTGTAAACTCTATGTTGATGCCTTTGCCGAAAAAGCTCTACTTTTGTCTCATCTGACCAGAGAACATTCTTCCAAAATGTTTTAGGCTTTCTCAGGTAAGTTTTGGCAAACTCCAGCCTGGCTTTTTTATGTCTCGGGGTAAGAAGTGGGGTCTTCCTGGGTATCCTACCATACAGTCCCTTTTCATTCAGACGCTGACGGATAGTATGGGTTGACACCGTTGTACCCTCGGACTGCAGGGAAGCTTGAACTTGTTTGGATGTTAGTCGAGGTTCTTTATCCACCATCCGCACAATCTTGCTTTGAAATCTCTCGTCAATTTTTCTTTACTTTTGTCCACCCCCTTTTTTATGTTTGGTGTGGAATTAGATCCAATTTGGCTTTAGGACAATTCTTTTTGTGTTTTTTCATTGAAGACAAATTAAATGAAGATAATAATACCAAAGAATTTGTGATTGCAATCATTTTCAGGAAGAAACTGAGTATTATGTGACAGAATTGCAGGGGTGTCAATACTTTTAGCCACAACTGTATGTGATGGCTTATACTGTATATAATTGGCTATGTGGGGGCTCATATTATTTATAGAGAGGCTATATCAAGGGTCATACTATATATAGAGGGCTTACGCGTGGGTTCATACTGTATATAGAGAGGCTATTTGAAGTCTTATACTGTAGTTAGGGGGCTATGATAGGGCTCATACTTTATATAGAGAGGCTATATGGGAGCTTAAACTGTATATAGGTGGTTTATACTGTATTTAGGTGTATTATTTAGGGTTCACACTGTATATAGGGGTACTGGTGGGGGCTCATTATGTTCTATGCAGGCTATTTGAGGAGTCATACTGTATATATGGGGTTATGTGAGGACTGTTACAGTAAGAAGGTCTGTGGGAATTTATACTGTATCTACGGGGGCTATGTGGAGGTTTTAGGGGTTGCCAGGGTCACGGTAATCGTTGGCAAGTAATGTTCTTAGCAATGTGCACTGCCACTCTTAGGCTGCGTTCACACGCTGCGTATTTGTCGCGTTTTTTTACGCGCGTATTTGCCCCAAAAATGCATGTTCGTCTGCATTTCCCAGCAAAGTGAATTGACATTCACTTTGTGCCATTCAGACGTCGCGTAATTTTACGCAGCATTTTTAGAGTAAATGAACATGTCAATTCTTTCCAGTTTTTTACGCGCGTTTTTTCCATAGGCCCCATTATAAGCACTGGAAGAAACGCGTGTAAAAAAACGCAATTGAAGTTGTTCTCTCACGCTTTTTTTTAAGCGCGTTTTTCCCCTTAAAAAGACGCGCATAAAACAACGCGACAAATACGCAGCGTGTGAACGCAACCTTACATTAATTTGAGTTCTTCAACAAGTCTGTCATGCACAAATCTGGTGGCACACGGGTGTTGTAGTTATAAAAACTTTGTTAATTAAAATGTAATGGGTCCCTTTAAAGGGTACATTCACTTATATAATACAGTATATAAAATATTTTTTCATTTATATAGCACCATTAATTCCATAACATTTTAAATACATCATCAACACTTTCCCTATTGGGGCTCACAGTCTAAATTTCATATCAGTATGTCTTTGGAGGGTGGGAGGAAACCAGAGTACCCGGAGGGAAATTATGCAAACACAGTGAGAACAAACTTATCTTTTTCTATCAGAAGATATAATACTTTCCACGGCTATTCTCCTCTTCTTCCTTTTCTTTCTTAACTGCTGCACTAACTGTTCACTTCTATACTCTATACCAGTGATGGCGAACCTATGGTACGCGTGCCACAGAGGGCACGCAGCGCCCTCTCTGGTGGCACGCGGCCTCGCCGCTGCACTGCCGCTTTGAACTGCTGGCGCAATCGCGCCAGCAGTTCAAAGATGTGTCGGAGTGGAGGAGACATTTCTCCTCGCTCCGACAGTCTCCTAGCCCCGCCCGCCCAGCATCATGTGACCACAGTCATGTGACGTGCAAGCGTCACATGACTGTTCTCAGCGCGAGAAGCGGAGAAGCAGCTAGGAGGAGCGAGAGCCAGCGCTGGAGACAGGGCTAGAAAGGTGAGTATGAGGTTTTTGTTTTTTTTTAAACTATAACAAGCGCTATAAAATTACAAGGATGGGGTCATCTAAAGGAGTGGACACTACATAAAGGGAGGCATTAGAAGGATGGGGTCATCTAAAGGAGGGGACACTACATAAAGGGAGGCATTACAAGGATGTGGTCATCTAAAGGAGTGGACACTACATAAAGGGAGGCACTACAAGGATGGGGGCATCTAAAGGAGTGGACACTACATAAAGGGAGGCACTACAAGGATGGGGGCATCTAAAGGAGTGGACACTACATAAAGGGAGGCATTACAAGGATGGGGGCATCTAAAGGAGTGGACACTACATAAAGGGAGGCATTACAAGGATGGGGGCATTAAATGGAGTGGACATTACAAAAAGGGAGACACTACAAGGATGGGGGCATTAAAATGAGCGGGCATTACAAGGATGGGGGCATTACAAGGAGGGGGCATTACAAGGAGGGGGCATTACAAGAAGGGAGGCACTACAAGGATGGGGGCATTACAAGGATGGGGCATTACAAGGAGGGAGCATTACAAAAAGGGAGGCATTACAAGGATAGGGGCATTACAAGGAGGGGGCATTACAAGGATGGGCATTACAAGGAGGGAGGCATTACAAGGAGGGAGGCTTTACAAGGAGGGAGGCATTACAAGGATGAGGGCATTACAAGGATGGGGGCATTACAAAGATGAGGGCATTACAAGGATGGGCATTACAAGGAGGGGGGCATTACAAGAATGAGGGCATTACAAGGATGGGGGCATGATGGGGCATTACTACAAAAGGGGGCATGATGGGGCATTACTACAAAAGGGGGCATGATGGGACATTACTAAAAGAGGCGGCATTATGGGGCATTGTTGCAAGGAGGGGCCATGATGGGGCATTACTACAAAGAGTGCATGAAGGTGCATTTTTGCAAGGAGGGGGCATAATGGGGTATTACTAAAAGGAGGAGACATGATGGGGCATTACTACAAGGAGGGGGCATGATGGGCCATTACTTAATGTAGGACAAGGATAGGACATTACTACAAAAGGACAAAGATGGGGATATTACTACAATAAAGGGGGCAGAATGGAGATATTACTGCCAAGAGAGGGTCAGGATGGACCACGTACCTACAAGGCGAGGGTCAGGATGGAGCACATAGCTACAAGGAGAGGGTCAGGATGGAGCACATAGCTACAAGGAGAGGGTCAGGACGGAGCACATAGCTACAAGGAGGTCAGGATGGAGCACATAGCTACAAGGAGAGGGTCAGGATGGAGCACATAGATACAAGGAGGTCAGGATGGAGCACATAGCTACAAGGAGAGGGTCAGGATGGAGCACATAGATACAAGGAGCGGGTCAGTATGGAGCAGATAGCTAAAAGAGAATGTCAGGATGGAGACATTACTACAAGAAGAGGGTCAGGATGGACCACGTACCTACAAGGAGAGGGTCAGCATGGAGCACATAGCTACAAGGAAAGGGTCAGAATGGAGCACATAGCTACAAGGAGAGGGTCAGGATGGAGCACATAGCTACAAGGAGAGGGACAGGATGGAGCACATAGCTACAAGAAGAGGGTCAGGATGGAGCACATAGCTACAAGGAGAGGGTTAGGATGGAGCACATAACTACAAAGAAAGGGTCAGGATGGAGCACATAGCTACAAGGAGAGGGTCAGGATGGAGCACATAGCTACAAGGAGAGGTCAGGATGGAGCACATAGCTACAAGGAGAGGGTCAGGATGGAGCACATAGCTACAAGGAGAGGGTCAGGACGGAGCACATAACTACAAGGAGGTCAGGATGGAGCACATAGCTACAAGGAGAGGGTCAGGATGGAGCACATAGATACAAGGAGCAGGTCAGTATGGAGCAGATAGCTAAAAGAGAGGGTCAGGATGGAGCACATAGCTACAAGGAGAGGGTTAGGATGGAGCACATAACTACAAAGAAAGGGTCAGGATGGAGCACATAGCTACAAGGAGAGGGTCAGGATGGAGCACATAGCTACAAGAAGAGGGTCAGGATGGACCACGTACCTACAAGGAGAGGGTCAGCATGGAGCACATAGCTACAAGGAAAGGGTCAGAATGGAGCACATAGCTACAAGGAGAGGGTCAGGATGGAGCACATAGCTACAAGGAGAGGGTCAGGATGGAGCACATAGCTACAAGAAGAGGGTCAGGATGGAGCACATAGCTACAAGGAGAGGGTCAGGATGGAGCACATAGCTACAAGGAGAGGGTCAAGATGGAGCAGATAGCTACATGGAGAGGGTCAGTATGGAGGAGATAGCTAAAAGAGAGGGTCAGGATGGAGACATTACTACAAGGAGAGGGTCAGGATGGACCACGTACCTACAAGGAGAGGGTCAGGATGGAGCACATAACTAAAAGAAGAGGGGTCAGGATGGAGACAATGGTACAATATAGGGACCAGGATTACAATGTGGAAAATCTATCTATCTCTCTAATATTCTTCTATTTTTTTTTATTTATACAGATCAATCCACCTGCTGTGTCTGGAAAGGGCAGTGAGAGCAGCTCAGCTTCAATGTGAAGTTCACATGAGCTGTCTGACCCTGCTGAAGAGAAGACTGCAAAGGGAAGTTTAAAATCAATTCATTGTTAAAATAATAGAACTTTTCATCAGGGTGTCAGGACTGCAAGCACTGTACAGGGAAGAGAGTTGGCTGTTGCTGGCTCTCCCCCTGTGCAGCTCTTGTGAGGGCCACTGCTGTCATTTAGGGTAAATTGCCCTATCGGCACTTCGCTATAAAGAATTAGGTTTTGAGTTAGAGATTGGGCACTCGGTCTCGTAAAGGTTTGCCATCACTGCTCTATAGTCTCTTTTTCTGCCTGCAGCCACTCACCAGTCCTCTCTGCCATAGGCCAGTTCTCTCACTTCCATTGGCCATTATGCTTGAGCCTCCATGTCACCAGCCATCACTGGGACAACAGCCTGTTCCGCACGAGTCTGATCCCATATTACACAGAACGTATTGTCCTCACCTGCAGTACTCAGCTTTCACTCCTTGCTATTTCAGGAACCTCACCTCTCCTGTCACAAATCACCCACAGCAAGTGGCTCTACTGCCCCTAAGACCTGATGTCTGTTTCAGACACAGGTTGCGCCCTAACTGACTTTTCCAAAGAAACTGGGGTATTACCCGTGAGGAATTGGCTGTTGCCCCAGCATTGGATGGGGACATGAAGTCTCAAGCAGGGTGGCCATTGGCAATGAGAGAATCAGTAACTGTCTGAATGGCTGCAGGCAGAAAAGAGAAAATAGACTTAGGGTATTATGGGCACAGAACTGGGGATCAGGCTACTGATGTCAACAGTTAATGCAGCAGTTCATGAAGAAGAGGAGGAAGAGGAAAATAACCCTGGAATATAGTATATCTTCTGATAGAAAAAGAAAAATGTATGTACCCATTACTACTTTTGTGTTAAGTAAAGACGTTCTTTTATAAACACATATTTTGTCTGTGACAGATACACTTAGGAACTATAATTAATGTAAGAGTAGCAGGGTGCATTACTGAGGACAAAACTTGGCTATGATTACAGCGTCCCTGTCACTCCTTACTGGTGGCGTCCTAAACAGGATCGATCTAAGCAGCGTAAAACTAATTCAGGTACGGGGAAGATTTCTAACAAACTAGGAGAAAGAAGACTCTTGTGATAAAATAAAGGATGACCATTACACGGTCAAATATTGCGGACATTGATGCAGTGTAGGTGTGGAGCCCACTGGGACGGGATACTCGGATCGGGGTATCACGGGGGTTATTACGGCGGTCTTTGTCCGGACCATGCCCCGAGCCCACAAGTAAAGGTTGGAGGTTATTTACAGGGGATAGAGTCATGACGCCACCCGTGGTATGTGGTCAGGGTGACCACCACTGCTGCAGAACCTCCGGGGATGATGGATGGCAGCCTGTGATGTGACGGCTCTCCACGGGCCGAGCCTGGTCCCCGGGGCAGTAGTGATGAAACAGAGGGAGAATGGGGCTTGAGCACAAGGATTACACAGACTCACGGTTTTGTAGTTTTCCAGGTCTTTTACTGCAGATGGTATTTCAGCTGAGTACTGTCCATGGAGTCTGTACATGGGCCGGGTTGCTCCCACCCTTGCTGGGTCCTTTGGCTCCCTGCTTCTGTGCTGTGTGTGTGGCCCTGCTGCCGCTTTAGCTAAGCTGCCGGCCCTGTCTCCACTCATGGGTACCAATCTGCTAGGCAACTTGGGTCTTGTCCTGTGCTCCTGGCCCCGCCGTGTTGCTTCGCTGTGGTACAGTGGAGATGTGGAACCTTCACTGATCCGGTGTTCACTGTGCTGTTTGTGTCAGGCACAATTTTGGATCCGGTATCTGTTGTTTGCGCTCCTCTGGGGTTAGTTCAGGGTAACTTGGTGTGTTCCTCTGCTTCTCCTGTCTCCTTTCCTCAGACCCTGGCTTGGTCTGGAACTGGACAGCGGACCGTGGGTTGAGCCTAATGCAGCTTTTTTACACCCAGGTCCTTCTTCCTCAGTCCTGCTAGGAACTGAACTGTTCACTTACTCTCCACACCACAATTTAGCTCCCTTTTCCGGCCTGGAGGCACTAGTGTAGTGTTGTGGGTTGTGTGGGGAGTTAACCCTTGGTGGTGTTACTGTGGCACATGAACCCTGGGGTGCCACATAGGGAAAAAGCTCTGACCATCATTGGTGTTGTTACCTGAGAAAGACAAAAAGACGTGTTCGTCCTGTGCAAGGCCCTGTGATAAAGGGATGCCTTCCATTCAATGATGCTTTTCTCCGATGAGCAAGGCAAAAGGAAAGTCATTTTGCAGCAAGCCAATGGAGAATGCCTGGCGGCACTGAAGGAGCGGGTAGGGGAGACCTGTCCTAGAAGGCATGGAAAGAAAAGAAAACCTATTAAAGGGTAGTAGGGTCTTATCTCTTAGATTCCAGATAGTTCAAAAATGAGGTACTGCTCACCTTATGCGGTTGTGCGCCCCACAACCGGTTTAAACACTCAAAACTGCTGCTGCAGGATCCACCGTTCTATCAGAAACAACATATGCATAAATCCAAAGGACCAGGGTGTACAATGATCCGCGCTGCTGAGTATAAGGAAGGAACACAATCTTGGCATATAAGACACTCTGGTCTTTTGGATTTATGGAAAGAAAAGAAGGGATACCCATAACTGAGCAGTCCAGTGCCATTGCTCTTGAAGGAGACCTGGGTGTGAAGATGACCACGATGAGGAGAAATGAGTAGTTGTGAAAGGAGTCTACTTTGCTACGCCCCCACAAAGTGTACTTTGGCCCTCTGTTGTGCTGGTTTCACCAAATTACAAAAGGGAACTGCTCTGTATTCCTGTGGGTGGCATTTCAGAATGCCTGGCTCAGCAAACAACTCCTCAAGTTGGCCAAATGTGGGCGAAGTTTGTTTTCCCCCCTCCCACTTTTCTTTGTGCACATTGCACAAACCTACTGGATTGGAGAATTTTACTGCTGCAAAGGGTTTGTCTGCCCTTTACTGTGGACTGTGCCCTGATGCCCAATCCAACTATAAATTTGTTTCTTTGTCCCATGGACTTTGTCCTGTATTTCTCAGCCCTAGGTCCTAGGTGAGTTTGATCCAAGATTAAGATAAATTGAACAAATTTCCTTTTATTTCTGGATTTTTTGTGGATTACTTGATACTTAAGAACATTAAAAAATATTGGAATCTGAGAGTCCTCAGTGGTTGATACCTTTTAATGGCTAACTGAAAAGATGGTAAGCATAGCAAGCTTTCGGGACACTATGGCCCCTTCGTCAGGCTGATAATGACACAATTGACGAAGGGGCCATAGTGTCCCGAAAGCTTGCTATGTTTACCATCTTTTCAGTTAGCCATTAAAAGGTATCAACCACTGAGGACTCTCAGATTCCAATATTTTTCTATCTACTGGCTAACACGGTACATTTTTTACCTTAAGAACATTCAGACATAAACATTGGGAAAGAAGTGTGTCAGTGAAAATCAATGTGAAACAAAGCCAATGGTATAAAACCCCTATTAGTATTAATCACAGCAATGATGCAGGTATTGTAGATCTGCTCCTTTAATGTAAGTGATACCAAGTGATATCAGTCAGGCTGCTTTCACATTGCGACTTTTAGGGATCCGTGGTTGTCCGTTGTAAAACAGACAGCCACGGATCCGATTTGGCCCCCATGTATCTCTATGGGCAACGAATCGGATCAGATTTGGCCTAATTGCCATCCGATTTGTGTCAGATCCGATTGTGTCAGATTTTTTGCTATACTCAAAATTGGAGACACAGCGGACCAAATCGGACCTAATAGGATCCGACCCGATCTGCTGCTATTAACATGGAGGCCAATGGAGCACGGGCTCGAGAAAACAGCTGATCATTTCTCGGACCCAATTTTAGTGTACTGAGCATGCTCAGTACACTAAAACTGCTCTTTACCGTCTAATTTCACTTCCGCAATGAATGTACATAAATTGCGGAAGTGAAATTAAGTAAAAGCAAGTGTTTAAAAAATATATATGCTCACCTCTCCGGCGTGTCCCCCGATGTCGGCATCTACCACGGTTTGAGCACCTAGCTTGGTAGGGCTAACCAATCAGCTGATCAGTCAAATGACCGATTACTGTGGTAACTGCAGTCATGTTACCGATCAGCTGATCGGGTAGCCCCACCTCCAAGGTCCTACAAGCCTTGGGAGCTAGATGGAGCACATCGGGGGACTCGCTGGAGAGGTGAGCATATATATTTTTTATTTTTAACATTTGCTTTTACTTAAGTTCACTCCCGCAATGTATATATATATATATATATATATATATATATATATATATATATATATACATTGCAGGAGTGAAAGTTCCTGGCTTACCTGCACTTTGCAGGCTCTGGCTTTCTGTGACCGGATCCATGAAAATCACAGACCCGGACACAGAAATGGCATCCGGAGGTCACCTCTGCTGCGATCCTTTTCCTGTCCCTGGGGTCCTGCAAAAGTAGGATCCCCACAGACATGAAAAAATCACAATGTGAAACCAGCCTAAAAACTGCATGTTCTATACTATCTGCACAGACAGTTTATCTCATCCATGCTGTGTTTGCCAATGGAGGAGGCCACATTTTAAGCATTATTTAAAGACAAAATGCATTTTAGATGTTTAAAACCCAAACTCACCAATGCAAATCTATTGCTTTGGGAAAAATCAGAGATCCCCATTATGCAATGTTAATGCCCTTTCACACACTGAGACTTTCCAACGATCCCACCAGCGATCCCGACCTGGCCGGGATGGCTGGAAAGTCTCTTTGGAGTCACTGGTAAGCTGTCAAACAGGCAGATCTATCCAACGACGCAGCATCGATACGGACCTGCCGAACGACCTCGTTGGAGACGTGTCAGACAGTAGCGATTGACGACTCCACACCTATTACTAGGGCGTGGTGTTTTGGTGCTGAACACACCTAGGTGTCCTTTAACACGCCCCCTCAGCTCTGATTGGCAGTCGCTAGTGCGTTGTGATTGGCGAACCCAAGCTTGAAAAGATGTCCAAAAGTACAACTTGTATCCCTTTGTTCCTGAGCTTGTGACCTGGCGAATCTTTGTACAGCTCTCTGTGCGGCGACTTCACACTGCTCTTTATATGACTTTACAGTATCACAGCCTGGAGAACTCTAGGATCCACAAACCAGCACACTGAGGAACAAAGTAGTTTTGAAACAAAGGACGGAAGCGCTAGTAAGTTGCCCCTTTTCAGTGAAAGCCGCCAATCAGAACGCAGCAGCGAACACCAATCGGAGCTAAGGGGGTGGGAAAGGGAACGCAAAAGCATGCCTATGTGGCCGGGTTCGTAGTCGCTAACGAAGTCGTTGCTACCGTGTCAAGCACAACGATCCATGCTGACCAGCGGGAGACCAAGGACCAGAAAATGGTCCTGAGCGACGTGTAGTGATCAGCGACTTCACAGCGGGAGCCAGGTCGCTGGTGCGTGTCACACACTGCAACGTCACTGAAGAGGTCGCTGTTACATCACAAAACCAGTGACGTTGCAGCGACATCGTTAGCGATGTTGTAGTGTGTGAAGGGGCCTTTAGTTCTATCCTACTGCTGTCCAATTTTCATATTTGATTAAAAAAGCTTGAGTAAACTCGTATGCAAAAAAAAAAAATCCTGATGAAAGTCTGATAGTGAAAACTAATGAAAATCTGATTCAAAGCACTGAATAAAATCTGTTCATTTTTCGCATAGTGGAAAAATCATTGATGCCTGAATAAGTCCTTATGAGAAGTTACATCCTGTATTTTTATTGAAAACAGCCAAGGACCAGTATAATGGTCCTTTATGGGAATGTTGTGCAGCCAAAACCGATTTATATCAAATTAAAATTGATTCACATTGAAGATGGATGTTACCACTGAAAGAATTTGCTGATATTTTTTATGTATTTTAGGCTATCTACAGTTTTAACTCAGTTTTATTTAATTTTATTATTATCGAATGTCTATAATATTTTGGAGCATGTGTTTAATTTCTGAATATATTGTTTTACACCTAATGTTTTAAGAGGATATTTTAACATTAGTTTTTGATACTTTTTAATGGATAAATGGATACAATGACAGATCTAAAGGGAAAGTTTCTTGTGTTTTCTTAGCTCAAGTTTTGAGATGCTTCTTTACTTGACAGCCAAGGGTTGGCTGGCCCAGGGGCAGGGGGGCAGATCCCCTCCAGGCCAGTGGTCAAGCAGCAGTTTTGGGGCCGCCCGGCTATCTGTCATGCTGGTCTGGGCTCACTGCTCATGGGCCACTGCTGTGAGCTTGCCCCCAAGGCTCAAATTTGCCAATCAGCCCTGTTGACAGTTACATCTTCCAAACCCATTTAGTCAAAGCCAGGTATGCATTTGTTTTCAATGTGGAGAAAGAAGAACAAAAAAAGGAGCAAAAGAAATCTGTCTTTGAAATTGAAAATACCCGATCCTTCTGTTGCCTGACGTTACGATTAAAAAAGTCAAACGACCTCTGTACTTAACAGATGGTCAGCTTGTCTCACCAAAATAAAGGGGTTAAGCCAAATTTTCTGAAATGTATATAAGGGCCTTTAGGCATCATTCAACACTTACCTGCAGCAAGTAGACAGTACCTCGTGACAAGGAAGCATAAGAATCTCACATATAGTCACATAATCTCAAATTCAGCCAACATATATGCGTGATGGAGCCAGAGATTTGTCATTGTAAGTAATTCTAATATTACTGTAGATTCTCTTTGAAACTACGTATAGGATAACGTGCAAAGCAATTAATTTATGTACTTGCATTAGTAGACATGGCTAGTAACAGTATGAGACTTGCTTGTTTGGTAGTCACAAGAAACCCAATTTCCTGACATCACCCACTTCCTAGTAATCTGTTAAACTTGCTTCAAAACAACCTATAGAAGTTTAATGGGTACATAATGATACTGTAGGAGTGTACAGGTGTTACGGCCTGCAGTGACTTCCCCGGTCCAGAAGAGGGTTCTGATTTGGATAGCATATAGGCGGGTCCCAGCCTGTTTTGAGAGTGAAGCAGCAGAGGGCCAAGTGTGTGTGGACAGGTAGTGGCGGGCTGTCTTGTCACTGGTCCTCCATTGTGGGATTGTCTGATATGGAGTGCTACATTAGCATGGGATTGCTGCATTTTTGTTTTCTTCTCCCCTCAAGAAGAAGCAACTGTGTGCTGCCAGAGGGAGTGAAGTAGTGAGGAGGACATCTTCCTATTTATGCCAGTAGCTGATGGGACTTCCCTATTTTTCACTTTTCAAAGAGGTGACTCAATGGCTGAAGAATGTGTTGGTTTTCCTTCCTTCCCCTATTTCTATCTGGATTGTGACAGGATCCTCCTGAACCTGTTTCTTCCCTAACTTCTGGAGTTGCAATGGTAACTGTAAAGCCCCGAGTTTGGGCCCCGCATTCACACTTGTTTATTTTTGGTTGGAACAAGTTAGGACTGTTTTAGTGCTAAATGTATGTTAATGGCAGCATTCAAGATCACAGCTCTGTGCTGAACTCCACCGTCAGCCAGATACCCAGGTATCACAAGTTGAGTAGTATACAGTTGTGGCCAAAAGTATTGACACCCCTGCAATTCTGTCAGATAATACTCAGTTTCTTCCTGAAAATGCTTGCAATCACAAATTCTTTAGTATTATTATCTTCATTTAATTTGTCTTCAATGAAAAAACACAAAAAGAATTGTCCTAAAGCCAAATTGGATATAATTCCACACCAAGCATAAAAAAGGGGTGGACAAAAGTATTGCCACTGTTAGAAAAATCATGTGATGCTTCTCTACTTTGTGTAATTAACAGCACCTGTAACTTACCTGTGGCACCTAACAGTGTTGGCAATAACTAAATCACACTTGCAGCCAGTTGACATGGATTAAAGTTGACTCAACCTATGTCCTGTGTCCTTGTGTGTACCACATTGAGCATGGAGAAAAGAAAGAAGACCAAAGAACTGTCTGAGGACTTGAGAAACCAAATTGTGAGTAAGCATGAGCAATCTTAAGGCTACAAGTCCATCTCCAAAGACTTGAATGTTCCTGTGTTGACCGTGCGCAGTGTCATCAAGAAGTTTAAAGCCCATGGCACTGTGGCTAATCTCCCTAGATGTGGACAGAAAAGAAAGATTGACGAGAGATTTCAACGCAAGATTGTGCGGATGGTGGATAAAGAACCTCAACTAACATCCAAACACATTCAAGCTGCCTTGCAGTCCGAGGGTACAACAGTGTCAGCCTGTACTATCCGTCGGCGTCTGAATGAAAAGGGACTGTATGGTAGGAGACCGAAGAAGACCCCACTTCTTACCCCGAGACATAAAAATGCCAGGCTGGAGTTTGCCAAAACTTACCTGAGAAAGCCTAAAACGTTTTGGAAGAATGTTCTCTGGTCAGATGAGACAAAAGTAGAGCTTTTTGGGCAAAGGCGAGTTTACAGGAGAAAAAAAAGAGGCATTCAAAGAAAAGAACACGGTCCCTACAGTCAAACATGGCGGAGGTTCCCTGATGTTTTGGGGTTGCTTTGCTGCCTCTGGCACTGGACTGCTTGACCGTGTGCATCGTATTATGAAGTCTGAAGACTAGGGCCCCGTGTGAGAAAGCTGGGTCTTCCTCAGAGGTCAGGGGTCTTCCAGTAGGACAATGACCCAAAACACACTTCAAAAAGCACTAGAAAATGGTTTGAGAGAAAGCACTGGAGACTTCTAAGGTGGCCAGCAATGAGTCCAGACCTGAACCCCATAGAACACCTATGGAGAGATCTGAAAATGGCAGTTTGGAGAAGGCACCGTTCAAATATCAGGCACCTGGAGCAGTTTACCAAAGAAGAATGGTCTAAAATTCCAGCAGAGCATTGTAAGAAACTCATTGATGGTTACCGGAAGCGGTTGATCGCAGTTATTTTGGCTAAAGGTTGTGCAACCAAGTATTAGGCTGAGGGTGCCAATACTTTTGTCTGGCCCATTTTTGGAGTTTTGTGTGAAATGATCAATGTTTTGCTTTTTGCTTCATTCTCTTTTGTGTTTTTTCATTGAAGACAAATTAAATTAAGATAATACCAAAGAATTTGTGATTGCAGTCATTTTCAGGAAGAAACTGAGTATTATCTGACAGAATTGCAGGGGTGTCAATACTTTTGGCCACAACTGTATATTGATATTAGGAAGTAGTAGTGGTTAAGAATGTAAATCAAGGTCTCTCAGAGACTCCCTTTTTGTACACACACTAATTTACACTGTTCTGGAAGTGCTGAGCTGGTTTGGTTGCGGAAGTATCAAGTTAGTAAAAATATTTTCTGTGAATCCTGTTACTCTGAGCAGAATATTTGGCACAGCACTCTGCTCTAGGTCCATAGGGCTGGGTATGTGTTCATTTGCTTATACGTGTGAGTCAGCTGGAAGTTGTGTTGCATTAAATTCCTATCTATGATGTCCTTTGAGTAATCTTTCAGTAACACTTATAACCTGCTCTGTTTTCGTCTGTGACCCGCCGTATCCAAATCAGACCCTTGGGTTCTCACAATACGATGACTCAATATAAGTGTGTAGAAAAAGAGACTTATTATCTACAACAATCTGATCAAAAGCCCCAATACATTCCAAATATTTTACCTATTTTCCTATACTGATAAATCACACACATTTTGGATTTATGTATAGTATTTTGCTCAAAGTAAAAAAATGATGCCTGAGTTCTCTCGCAATCAATGGTCTATTGTCAGTGACACAATAAATAATAAACCTGATTTCTGAAACCAGTAAAACATGAGGAATCCCCACAAATAATTATTGTCAGAAATAATTTTTAAGGATTACATTAAAGACAAAACATCACAAGTACAAAGTATATAATTGATTTCCTTTAATGTATAAGCAAGATGATCACAAAAATCAAATATGTGCCAGCTACAATTGTTATCAAACTAAGATTTCATTAGGATAATTATTATTATCATCGAGTCCTTTCCAGGCAATGCACATGTGACACGATGTATAATATCTGCTGCAGTATTATCTAGTGTTATGGTTCGAAAGAGTCAGAAGCACATTTGTCACTTTTTGCTTATCTAGCCAATTAATTATTTCTAATATTTTTATAGGGCTGCACAGATCCTTTCATTTACACGGGAGATAAGTGGGAGGTGTATGGTAGCAGCTCATTCTCTTGTCTTCATAGATAACACGTGGATGCCACCCTGAGAGACCATGTGTATGGGGAGTCTAAAGCAATAGCTGTCAGCCAAGTAACCATTTAGCAGACAGCTATTCATTGTGAATTGGCAGCCTAAGTGACCAGCAGGCAGGTGGGGATCAATTTGTCAAGATTTAATTTGTGAAATATTTTGGTTGTTGTTTTTTTTTTTTTTTTTAAATGCTGTGTTTTATATTCTGCTCTGCATTAGGCCTCAATTACACCTACATGTCTCTGGTATGTGTGCCATCCGTGAAGCTGCATGCCAGTGTGGCACCCTGCCATTACAGGTAGACAAAGAACCACCTAATTCATGGAAGGATTTTCACAGCAGGTACCCGCTTACACACAACACCCTCCACCCCAGACCCGTAGGGGCAGCTCCACTTGCTGCCTTTCAGCGAGATCCCCTATAAATACTGGTACTGGGGGCGGAGTTAGGCAGTGCAGTTCCTGGGAGGATTGTGAAGACGTTCTGGTGTGTCGGAGCCGTGATAGGCCTGAGCCAGTAGACTAGCCTAGCCAGTGTGAGGGCCTGAGGGTGTGGTCGAAGGCAAGGTGTTAGAAAGACAGAGTAAAGGAACAGACTGCGGGCAGAGGAGCCATACCGGTTCACCCCAGGAAGCAACCGGAGTCTGAGTCTGCAGGAAAGCATCAAGCCCAGCAGAAAGCACCAGTTCACCGAGGAGACTCCAGTCTCCCGGTCACCTGTCACACAACCAACAGGGGAGCCATGGACCGCAAGAGAAGTTATAGCGGTAGCCCACACAAAGGTTCTCGACACTTCGACACGAGTGAGAGAGAGACACAGAGGAGGTCAGGCCTTGTTCTACACAGGTTAGGGGACTTCACCGAGGGAAAAGAGACAAAGAGGCCCTATTCAACACTCACTGTGGAAATCCAGAAGTGCTTCCCGACCACCTGGACCGTACCCTGGACATTGCCTGCTACAACACCAGTAAAGGTACAGAAACGATTCCCAGTGTGTGTGTCAGTTTGTCCATCCCTGAAACTGACTGGCCTAGAGACTGTAGCAGCGGACCGGCTGTCTAACCGCATCCCTGTGCAAATCCCCTTCACCTCATCACTGCCTAAGGGGACCCCGCTCTGTCTGAAGGGAGCTGTACTACCCATGCTGCCTGTCCATCATCCCCGGAGGTCTGCAGCAGTGCTGGTGCCTTCACCAGATACCACAGGTGATGTCACAAGACTTTCTTTTTATTACATTCCCCTTTTTAGCCAGTGACCCCTAGGCCCCAGCACTAACGCCGGATACTGAGTTCCCAAAGACCCCTGGGTTGGTCACCAGACACACTGAAACACGTACAGTGAGTATAGAAAGTATTCAGACCCCTTTAAATTGTTTACTCTTTGTTTCATTGCAGCCATTTGTTAAATTCAAAAAAAGTTCATATTTTTCTCTTTAATGTACACTCTGCACCCCATCTTCATTGAAAAAAAACAGAAATGTAGATATTTTTGCAAATTTATTAAAAAAGAAATAATGAAATATCACATTTTCATAAGTAGTCAGACCCTTTGCTCAGTATTAAGTAGAAGCACCCTTTTGAGCTAGTACAGCCATGAGTCTTCTTGGAAACGATGCAACAAGTTTTTCATACCTGGATTTGGGGATCCTCTGCTCTTCTTCCTCGCAGATCCTCTCCAGTTCCATCAGGTTGGATGGTGAACATTGGTGGACAGTCATTTTCAGGTCTCTCCTGAGATGTTCAATTGGGTTTAGGTCAGGGCTCTTGCTGGGCCAGTCAAGAATGGTAACAGAGTTGTTCTGAAGCCACTCTTTTGTTATTTTAGCTGTGTGCTTAGGGTCATTGTCTTCTTGGAAGGTGAATCTTTGGCAAAGTCTGAGGTGTAGAGCACTTTAGAATATCTCTGTACTTGGCCCCTTTCATGTTTCCTTCAATTGCAACCAGTTATCCTGTCCTTGCAGCTGAAAAACACTCCCAGAGCATGATGCTGCGACCAGTATGTTTCACTGTTGGGATTATGTTGGGCAGGTGATGAGCAGTGCCTGGTTTTTCCACACATACTGCTTAGAATTAACAAAAAGGCCTATCTTCGTCTCATCTGCCCAGAGAATCTTATTTCTCATAGTCTGGGAGTCCTTCATGTGTTTTTTTGCAAACTTTTTTTCTTTATTAGAAAAAATAACAAAACAACATTTAGACTCCATCTTTATTAAAAAAAATGTCTTCAGTCTGACAATAGTCCAATCAGGTTTTCTTCTAGAGATGTCGCTGAGCTGTGCAGCACCTGGGCGTGGGAAAGTTGATGTGAGTTCATGCTGCATGAACTCACATGAACCTTTCCCTGACAGCACTTCTTCAAATGAACAGCTGATCTGCATCAGCTGATCATTTGAAATAACCGGCAGGAAAGCCAGCGGTGAGACTTCACCGTCGACTTTCCTGCTCTGTACTGCGCTCCCCACTCCCTGATGCCCCCTCATCACTCCCCCGCCACCTTCCCGCCTGATCCTAAGTTAGGACCGGGCGGGGGGAGCAGATCTAGGGAGCGGAGAGGGGGCATCAGGGAGCGGGGAGCGCAGCACAGAGCAGGAAAGCTGGCAGTGAAGTCCTCTTCTCACCGCCAGCTTAACTGCCTGTGTCTTTCGCTCCCCGCTCCCGGTGCTGTGCTCCCCCCTCAATGTACTTGCTCCCCCCGCCTGGTACTAATGTTAAAACATATTTTACATTAATTTTCAACATTCGACGTGTTCGATGGTGTTCGATGAACAGTTGATGAACATTTGATGAACACACAGCAAATTCGATGAATCAAATTGAATTCGAACACCGAGGTGGTGGCTCATCTCTACTGTTATATAGACAGGTGTTTGCCTTTCAAGTCCAATCAGTTTAAATAAACACTGCTGGACTCCAATGAAGGAGTGGAACAATGTCAAGAAGGATCACAAGGAAATGGACAGCATGTGACTTAAATATGAGAGACTGAGCAAAGGGTCTGAATACTTATGACCAAGTTTTCCTTTTTTAATAAATTTGCAACATTTTCTACATTTCTGTTTTTTTTCAGTCTAGATGGGGTGCAGAGTGTACTTTAAAGAGAAAAAAATGAACTTTTTTAAATTTACCAAATGGCTGCAATGAAACAATGTGAAAAATGTAAAGGGGTCTGAATACTTTCCGTACCCACTATATAGACATGTCACTCAATGTTCTTTTTTACACATCCGTGTTTCCACATGGACCGTGTCTCTATGTGGAGCAGATGCATGTCCTTGTGCTTCACATGATGATATGTCCGTTTTTTGGCTGACAGTACGGATACATGGACCCATTCAGGTCAATGGGTCTGTGCCAAAAACGTACCACACATGGATGTTGGAGCAAAGATATGTCAGTAAAAATAAATGAAGTTTCACACTTAACAGTCTATGGTGATGCTGCCTGTCACACTTGCTTCTGGATCCCACTCATTAAGTCACTGAACTGATGCCAACAGTGGACCCAGAAGCAAGTGTGACAGCAGCGCCAGTGATAGGTAAGTCATGTTGTCCATGTTCTATCCGGGTATCACACAAATGACACACACACGCAGACGCAGACTCCAAAAACGGACCCTCGCAAATATGCGTTTTTCTCATGGAATGGGGCCCTAGAAGCATAATTTGTCCAATGGAAATCTGTTACAGGTCTCCCAACAAGCATGTATCTTTTACAGTGTCTTTTTATGTGGCAGACAGACCAGTGCGAGCCCTCAATGTTAACATGATCCAGGTGAGACTTATACCTCTACAGCAGTGTTCCTAACTCCAGTCCTCAGGAGCCACCAGCAGTGTATATTCTCAGGATTTCCTTAGCATTGCCCAGGTGATGATTTAATCACTTGCAAAAATGATGATTCCAACACCTGGAATTGTCTTGAGGACTTCAGTTGGGGAATACTGTTCCATAGCTATTTCCTACTTGCCTAGTGCATTATGGACTGAACACTATATAGTGGTTAAATTAATTGATATGCTATATTTCTTTATTATATAAAAGTATTAAAGTATTTTATGTAATGATAACAGGTATTCAGTGTCCTCCGTTGCACTCGGACAAATGTGCTGTATTGTATTAATGCACTGGTTCATGAATTATTAGGTGATGATCTTAACTGCTTTTCAATTACCGCCATGGTTTGTATTCCATACATGATGCTAAAATACATTCATGACTTTGTTAACCTGTATAGTGTGAAGATTACTGGGCTTTAGTTGTTCCTCTACTACTTGAATCTTGAAGGACCAATCCATTTCAGATCTTCAGGCTGAAAAGACAAGCTGTTTTTTCTTCTCCACAATCAAGTGGTTATAACATTCTTATTTTTATGTAAAGGAAAATATGGAAAGCCTTGTGTAATGCTGTCCATACTGACTATTTAGGAGAACTGATATAGCAGTTCAAAAGACAGACTATTCAGTAATATAAGGTTTTATTACAGCTAGCCGGGAGCATTAACACTTTCAGTATACTTCAATGAATGCTTTGAGAACAAAGGAATCATCTGCTTTTATACATTTACACCCTAAGGCTAGGTGCAGATGATCGTTTTTTTTTCTCATCCGAGAAAATCGGATCAATTATGCTAATCACACTGTGATCTGACTCTGACCAGAGTTTATTCAGAGTTTGATCAGCATGTTATCTGGTTTTCTCGAATGTGGATAGTAAAAAAGGCCTCTGTCCTCCCCATTCCATCAGATCATGACACTGGAGTGTCTTCCAAGTGCAGTCAAATTTTTTACACAGACTCATTGACTTGTAAGGTTGAGTGTGAGTTGATTTATGGACGATACTTGGGAATGTTATTGCTTTTCCCTTGGACAGACTTAGGCTTCACACCATGGTTTTTGACTGTCAGGTTCTGTCCGGTATTTTGCAGGATGCATCGGACAGAACCTGACAGCCATGGACGAGCAGAACCAGAGGGCAAAATTGCTTTCCGATCCTGCTTTTTGCTGGCTTCGTTGCTGCCACTGTCCACTGCTGACATTTCAGCACCGCGGCTGAAGGGGAGCTGGCCGCGGTGCTGAAATTTCAGCCGTGGAGCTCTCCAGGTGCTGAAATTCAGGGGTGGTTGCTTTTAACAGCCGCGGCTCTTTCAGTACGGTTTTCTGCAAATGTGTGATCTGGCACCCATAAACTCCCATGCTATGGGTGCCGGATCCAGGAGGATCCAGTCTTGACTGATTTTTGCATTGGACACAAAAAATGATGCAGATTCCGTTTTTGTGTCTGATGCAAAAATCGGACAAACCAGCAAACTGGACGCCAAATATGCACAATCCAGCGCCATAGGGATACATGGGGGGGCGAATTAGAATCCGGGGCTGTCCGATTCACACTGGACAGCCCCGGACCCAAAAAACCGTGGTGTGAAGCCGGCCTAAGGGTGGAAATACACTATAAAGAGATGCATGCGAAATAGTCGCATGAGTCTCTCATGACTCACCTGGAATAGGCCACCGAACTCTGGACGGGAGCACGTCTGCTGCATGTATTTCTATTAATATTATAGGATAACCAAAGGAGTAATTTGCAATTAAATGTACAAATTTACTACATCAAGATCCAAAAGTGACAAGACAAGTAAAAACAACAGAGGGACCCCCCAACACACATTACTTCAAAGCCCAACGCATGTAGCTTGTTACAACATTGAAATACTACCAAATCTGTAGACTTTTTAACAGTGGTATTATCAATCAGCATATGCAGTGTGTTACAATGAATCACATCAATTATACATCTATTGATGTCAGGATCATATACAAATATCAGGGAAATGCAAGTAAGCAATCATTAAGCATAACCCTGGTTATGTCCCAGCACACCGTATCTTATAGTCACATGTTACACATGACACATCAGATATCAAATTACTTTTTTACACCCCTACATTTCAAAGCTAGCATACAGCCTTTTTAAATTGTACAATGTACCATAAAAGGCACCAAATTGGAGAATTCCCCAAGAAGCGAGGGGTGACCTTTATATTTTCCCTGACACGTGTTTCGCTTGGTAATAGGGGGACCAGAGGTAGTTGTGTCTCAGGCTGCTGCCTTTTTGAGCCCGTCATTACAGCTTAAATATCTTTTTCCCCTTCATCGTCTGCCCTCACTTCCGGGTTCCGGACGCTCAGAATGTGCAGAAGCCGCTTCTATACTGCTCCCAGCCTAGGATGCGTCACCATGGCGACCGAGCATGCGCAACCACTCAGAGCCTGCAACTGCAAACAGAGGAACAGCTCTGGCATGTAACTTAATGAGGGGGCCATGAAAGTTAGAAATATTTGCGTTTTCAGCGCTTGCGGGCCATAATAATGTCCCAAATGGGATAATAAAGCAGGTGCAAATAATAAATTTATAGAACTGACAATTAAAATGTGAAATCCAAATAGTACACTCTAGCTAGAGTCTAGCACATAATGCAGTTTTATGATCTTCAATATGGGTTGGGCTGAAAAACTCGGCTTATACACGAGTATATACAGTATGTTTCATGTGTGTGCATATAGACACTTTAGGAATAGGTGCAGGTCTGCCAACACATGGACATACTCAGGTAATGGTTTCGCAGTCCAAGGTGTGTTCATGTGAAGGTTTTCTTGTATTTATGTATGGGAGTAATCCAGTCGCACATGGGTTAGTGACCTGCATGTGCTTTATGGATCAGCAGATATAGGCTATTTTAGCCAAGTCTCTATATGTATTCAAGCCAAATGTATATTTTTGTATAATAAAGTTGTACATCTGCTGTGTTGTGTGAACGGGGAAAAGGAATAGTGCTCCTTAGCGATAGACCCCCTCATTTCATAAGGTATTTGTCTATTCAACCTTTGAATTGGTAATGTTCATAAGGGATGGATTGAATGTCGGTTAGGTAGACGGTGTTAAATCCCGCAGTCTACTTAGGTATGCTGATATCATGCCAAACTCTAGAACTTCTGACCTGCTTAGTAAAGGCATAGGCCTATCCATGGATGAACCTCATTATTACTTCAATCAAAGATTGCAGGAGAAGTGTCTGAAAGTGTCTCTACTGGAAGAATGCCATTGCCTGAAAGCAGAAGGTGCTCAAGTAAACCACCTGGTAAGGTCCATCTACAGATTGTGTCACCCAGCAGTCTCATCATGCCAGACATACTACAAAAAGAACCTGGTATGGTGAGGGGTGTGGGCCAACCTATGAACTGTGTAGAATATGTCACCCGTCAGTCTCATCACGCTAGAGAGGGTGAGGGGTGTTGAACTTGGGACAACCTATGAACTATGTAGATTGTGTCACCCAGCAGTATCCTCTCACCAGATGCACTACCAAAAGAAAACCTGGTAGGGTGAGGGGTGTTAAAGGTGGGCCGACCTATGAACTGTGTGGGTAAAGCCCTTACAGAGCCTGACCAGTATAAGCGGACATCTTAGAATTGGCAACAACATAACAGACAGCAAAGAGCTTCATTCCTTAACCAACAGATCCGGAAGATGAAGACAGGGAATTCTGTGGATGGAGACATTGGGTTAACCTGAATGGCAGGAAAGAGGTAATGGCTGTGATGGGTGATGTCTAGATACCTAAGTGCAGTAATAAACTTCATTCCATCCTGAACGGTTACCAATTATAAAATTGAGTAGACAAACATATCCCAGCACAACACTTGCCTCAAATATCATTGTCGTGTTCTCGACAACAGGCGGAATGTTGAGGGGGAACTGTTGGCATGATTATATATAGATATGTACCTATGTATCTTTATAGATATACAATATACAGTCTTTCTGTATATCAATAGTCCAACACATGCTGGGAATGGGGGGAGCTACAAAGAGAAACGAAAACCAGTTTTCCCAGTTGTGGCCTTCTCTGGCCAGGATGGGAGGAGTAGCACTGGCCAGTGGGTGGTTAGACTATGGGTTCTCAACACCTAGTCATATACAAGCCCCTATTACATCATAGCTTTCAGCCAATCAGAATGGGATTGTCGGACATGCCCCTTTTCCTAGGGTTTTTACCAATGTGCCTGGGACACTTTGGGTCTCTTGGAAGATCGATCAGCATGAGGAAGGACCAGAAACACATGGCTGAGTATCTTACCATTTCCCTCCATAAATCTATCCATATATAGGGATAGTTTATAAGTTAGGTGGGTTTTATTATGCTTAGTTAATGTGGGTGGGTTGTATAGTTAGGAAACTGTGGGTTTAACTGTTACTATTATATTGTAACTGTGTTTTATTGTGATTTAGCTTAATTGTGTTGAGGAATAAACTTGTTATACTTATTATAACAAAGTGTCACGAGTCTTCTCATAGATGGTATTGAAAGCAACAGAAAGACTTTATGTTGATAATTGTGCAATGGCAAAATAGTTATAGACATTGCACAGGATAATTATTGCCACTCCATGATAATGGTAATAATAACAAGATCCCCTTTAACAGGTTTCATCCAAGTATGCAGCAATGCATGGCGGGTCAGTCCACAGATGAGCAGCATATGGGACATGTTACAATAAATTTTAATTCCTAAGTGGAATAAAAAGATCACAAATAGGAAAAAGAAAGAAAATGAAGAGAAAAGTCCTGGGGATGGAGGAAAACCAGACGCTCACAAATAAGGCACATAAGTTAACCTGTAGCGCAAGCATATCCAGGACCACAATCCATTTTGTCTCCCTCTGGGCCAGGATTTTGCTTAGGTCCCCTCCTTTGGAACCACCCCGCACCACACCACATCAATCCCCCTGACTTTCAGGGATGCCGGGCTGCATCCAAGATGTTTTTTTAAAATGTCTCAGTATTGTTTTGAGTGTTGTTTCATCCTCCATATCCCCGGTTGCCATTATATCCCGAACGTGCTCCCTCACTCTCACCTTCAGTTCTCTCGATGTGAGACTCGCATATATTAAGGGACAGGCACTTACAGCAAATAAATTAAAAAGTGGTGCTGCATGTAATACGTTGCCTTATGCCAAAAGTGTGGGTCCCATCGGAGGAGTGAAAGTGAGTAGCACGTTCAATGTTCGCACAGGAGAGACAATGACCACACGGATAGCAGCCCGGTATTGGTCCCCGTGAGCCAAACAGAGACACAATATGTACATAGTAGCTATCCACGAGGATGTCCCACAAGTTCCTGGCCCTCTGGGCTGTCATCATCATTTTATATGAGATACACCTACGCAGTACGGGGACTGAACATAGAACCAGCCAATATTTTTCAAGAGCGGAGCGCATATTACCCCAATTCATAGTTGAATGTGCCTATAAACCTTGCCACAGGGTTTTGCTCCTGTTACTTAGGGGCATATCTCAAGAGTTGGTTCCTCACCGTGCCTCATGCCCTCCGATACCCACGTTTCACATGCCTGTTGGAATATCCCCCATCTTTAAATTGTTGCTTTAGGTCCTCCGCCTGACTTGTAAGGTTGAGTGTGAGTTGATTTATGGATGATACTTGGGAATGTTATTGTTTTTCCCTCAGACAGACTTAGCCTAAGGGTGGAAACACACTATATGAGATGCATGTGAGATAGTCACATGAGTCTTGCATGACTCACCTGAAATAGGCCACCGAACTCTAGATGGGAGCGCATCAGCTGCATGTGTTTCTATGTAGCTCCATGCTCCCATTCAGAGAGGCAGGGGCCGCTCCCTGTGAGTCATGCGAGACTAAAGCGAGTATCTCGCATGCATCTTGCATAGTATGTTTCCACCCTAAAGAAAAAAATTGGATATGTGTATGACCCCATAGAATAATTTTGGTCTCAGTGGGATCTGATGTTTTGTTGGATCACACTCAGACCACAAATATGGTTGTATGGGCCTAGTCTTAGTCTTATATCAGACTTAGTCCCCATTGCATAATTTAAATATATACATTGCTGATATTTGTTACAAAATGCATGCACATCTTGTGATCTTTTCATGGTCAACATATGGCTAGCACAGTAGCTCAGATACCATGGGGGCAGAGGGGAAGTCCACCGGGCCCCACACTCAGAGAGGCCCACGTGGAGCGACACTACCATTAATCTCAGCAGTAGAGCAGGGAGACATGATCTCCCTGCACTGCCGCTCTGTGTTCTGAAGACTTCTGGGCTCTCCTGCAGTCAACAGAACAGCAGGATAATGGCACTGTCACATGCACAGGACGCAGATCTCAGGGCAGTGATGTCATCATGCAGTGTCAAGACTGTGGTGTCCTGTGCGTGTGATGAGAGCACGATGATCCACTTGTGCTGGACCCATTAGGATCTTGGATGCTAGATTAAGTGAATATATGATGGTTATTATCTTTAATAAACTGTGTGGTGGGACTGAGAGGGCATCATAAGCTGCACGGGGTCCTTATGCATTTTTAGAGGAGTTGTGGCTCATCATCCTGTGTATAGGTAGCTGTACATTGGGGGACTTGGGGGACATTATTAAATGGTAATTATTAAATGTTAAATGTTAAAAGCATTGTTATAGGGGGAATTAGAGTATTGTGACTGCCAAAAGTTCACAGGCGCATTTTTACTTCAGGGGCAAAATGTGGACACTTAACTAAGGCACTTATATTTTCTGGAGGACAATTTTACCATCTGGAGGGCAAAATGAGGCATTATTACTACATAAGGGGCACAGTGGTAGTATTGCCATGTGGTCCAGTAAGAGGAGCCGTGTTTTTAATTATCACACAGTAGGTGCAGTAATAGGGACACATACGTCTGAAACAGCTCAGTTTTAAGGTATCAGTAGGATAAGGAGTTTGTTTAGTTTGGGAATAGATCGGGACATTGCTGGAAATGTGAGAAGTCAGATGTGTCTTTGTTGTATTCTCTGCAGATGAGTCGTGGCTGGAGAAGTTGTCGTGTCAGTTTGGGCCAGGTGGAACTGATGGGAAACTTGAACAACCCTATAAGAAAGAACGTCACCTGTAAGTGTACCTTTACATGTCGCAATATCGCAATGCAACATCGACAAAAAGTCACGTGGTGTGGTCATTGCAGTTGATATAGTTTGTGCGTTGCGGCGTGTAAATGGGCAATGCGACGGGAAAAAAATCGTACCTACGATATTGCAAGAAGCTTGTCCAAGCCCCTCAACCGTACAATATTGTATATGCGATGTGGCAGGATCGTGCTGTGTGACGGCGCAACTACATCTTGTTTGCAACTTTCCCTATTCACTGCAATGTTAATGCTCGGTCCCTGGGTTGCTCATACCCAGCGCAGAAAAGATGCGTACAACAGCTTAGTTACGTTGCCTGCCGATATCTCCCTGTGTGACATCTCCTATGCGATCTTGGACAAGTGCCAAAAACATGCGCGCTCCCGTGAAATTGTATGCAATATCGGAACAATATTGCGATGTGTAAAGGTACCCTAAGTCACTATCTGCAACTGTACTATAATATATATGTTCTGCATCAGTGACATCTACCACTATATGGTCACTATATGGCAGTAGTATCAATGTTGGTCTTTATAGAGTGATTTATTTTCAGTAACAACCCAGTCATCTGCTGAGGATTTTGTATACTATTAGTACACAACTCTAGTTTTCTAGAGCCACCAACAATATTTTCAGGATTTTCTTAGCATTGCACAGGTAATAGAATTATCACCTGTGTATATGATTAATTTATCACCTGTGCAATGTTAGGTAAATCATGTAAACATGCATTGTCAGTGGCCTTTGAGGGCTTGAGTTGTGCCTGCTTTATACCTACTATTAAGGCGCGCAACCATAGTTGTAATCAGGGTTAACTGCTTATTGGCCCACTCAAATGTTTTGCTCCCCTTCCCCTCCCTCTGAGCTGAACCTGTAGCTATGAATCCAGGCTAACATTATGACCACTGCACAATAATTGTTTGTCACGTCAAAGTTAATATGTTCATATTTGCTTCTCACTGAAAGAGTGTTTGAGCCTGAGGTTGGATGGTTGGGTATTTTTATATGATTTCCAAGGCCTGGGGTAGAGACAACTGAATGCTGCACTGGGGCAAAGAATTGGATGTGGTTGCTGATTGTGCTTGCAAATGTGCAATTATTGTTTTTCCACTGCATAGTGAGCACCCTGGTATTATTAAAATTGCGATGCGCCTTCTCTTTAATTTATAGCGGTAGGCCAGGAGACATCCATGTCTGTGCCCTGGACAGGGGATTAGCAAATGTTGTGCCCCTGCAGTTTGGTCACCACAGTGGTACAGCACCTATCCAACAGGTGTAGTGCCATGCCTGCAGGTAAGAAGGATGAACCTTACTGAGACACACCACCACACACCCAACACCAATCCAAACACCAGGCCAGGGAGATGCAGGGCAGAAGAAGCTTGCTGATATAGTAGAACTCATCTGCTGGCTGGTAGGAGGAGTAGGTTTAGGGGGTGGAGTACAGAGAGTGAGTGATTTGGAGAAAGGGAAGCAAGATGGAGTTCTAGGGGAAGCTGGGCTGGGGGCTAGCTTGACCTACTGCTCCGAGTCAGCTGCAAACCCTCCAGTCATGAGGACCCCAAATCTACAGCCGACTGTCCAGGTCGGGTAGAGGAACAAGCTGCAAGGGGATACTGGCCCCAAATAGGTCTGGAATTTGCAGGTTTAAACCAAGAAACCGGAGGCCACTAAACTGCACATGCAGTGGCCACCACCGTGGACTCTCCCTGGCTACAGGACTACAGAGGGTTGCGAGGACATGTCAGACCAGCGCTCAGAAAGGGCCCGCAGTCGCCTGCTTTGGGACTTGTAGCACGAGGACACAGAGGAGGAAAGGAGAAAAGTGTCAAGAAAGGGCAGCACGGAAAGGCTTATACCTGGTGTGTCAGTGAGGTGGACCCGGACTACCTGTGAGTTGGTCAAGTTGCAATTTTGGAGGACACAGTATCTGGGCAATGACTGCTAAAGAACTTCAGTAAAAAAATGCAACCACTGTGTCTGTCTACTTCTTCTTCCTGCACCCTTCTATACCTGCCACTTCAACCACCATCATCCACAAACTCTCACACTATAAACCCCAAGGGCCTGCTCCATCTGTGGGGAGTGTTCCAACTAGCTGCCTAACCACCCAACCCCAGGGACCTATACAAGCAGCGCTGGTCATCGCTGACCAGAAACCACAGATGGCGTCACGAAAAACTCTTTTTCCCTTGTAAATATCATATCCCCTTTTAATATGCTCGTTATGGGCCACGACTTCTGGAACCGCCACTGTGACTCCCCAAAAGACTGATTCCCATAGTGTCGGGTACCCCAGCGACTGATGCACAAGCAGGTAGCACAGAGGAAGAGACAGTGGTGTCACCCACAGATACCGATTGTGGATCAGGTGTTCATCTCATCTAGTTGGTGGTAGTCAGGCTGGTATTGGTCAGGCCCCTGCTGATCTTGTAATGGCACAGGCTGCAATTTACTGTTCTTTTATTATCTGCACTTTATTTAAAAATATCCAGACTGGGGAACACTTAACCCTTGGCCTGTTAACTTGCCACGTCTGGTTGCTATGGAGGACAGTTGCCCTCCTTCCAGTGTCTAATAATCATCCACCTCTTGAGACACTAATTGCCATTTCCTATTACCATCTTCTTTTTATCATGGCAGCTAAAATATTTGGGTGTCACTACATACAATTTCCTCATGTTCCTCTTGAATCATGCAGGGCAAGAAGCCAGAATAATTATTATTGGATTATTGGATTAAATGGATATGAGGGTAATGAAGTAATTTTATTTAGTGGTGGTGAGTGCTGACTTGAATTTGAGAAGTGCTTGTTTGAATGCTGTGTTGTCTTCTTGTGAATGTGTTTTCTTCCAGCGCCACTCAGCAACCATAGACTCTTGCCGCGGCTTTTTAGTGGTGTCTGTGTAATGACCGGAGGTCCTATTAAGATCCAGTGAGTCACAGACTGAGACAGAGGCAGAAATAAACAACAGTATTTTTACTGATATGGGGATCAAGGTATGGTTCAGTATGGAATGTATAAGTCTCAAAATCCCCTTAAAATATTACCAATAACAGTTTAACACCCTCAGCGTTAGCCGACATCAATGCACCGATCTCAGAGTTCCCAGGGTATGTAAATCACACTCAGAACTAGGAGCAAATTTACCTACACGATAGACTTATCAAGGATTTAACTTAACTAAAGACGATGTACATCAACTGTGGGCGGTCTGATGGGACCTCTGAGATGGCACACTGAGTATAACTTATCACAACTAATAACAATACATTACACTGTATCAATGCTGGCTATACACTTAGCACAGGGATACCCGGGTATCTCAAAACTATGGTACCATAAACCTCAAATGTAGCTTTACACCGGTGTATATTCCACGTGGGCTGCAGCAAATCCAGAAAAAGTAAAAAGAAAAAAAAAAAACCTTTTGCGCAAAAGAAAAACGTATTGTAAAACAGCAGAATTCGGCAGCTTACCAGCCAATGCCAGATTCACATGTCCAGTACTTTAGTTCTGTAAGCTTGGGGTGCAATCTGTGGAGCACTCTTTTCCAGGGCTTGTCAGGACCTTGTCAGGATCCTCCCAATGTGGATAGCACCGGACGCCGACTCTCCTTTCGCAGTCACTCACGGCCTTCCTGGACGCCAATCACTCGCTCCATCAGGGGGAACATCTCCTCAACCTCCTTGTCAGGATCCTCCCAATGTGGATGGCACCGGACGCCGGCTCTCCTTTCGCAGTCACTCACGGCCTTCCTGGACGCCAATCACTCACTCCATCAGGGGAACATCTCCTCAGCCTCTCCTCAGATGCTGGACACTTCCTCAGTTCAAGAGAAAGTCTTTAGTCCACACAACATGGCTTGCAAATGTGGAGCCCCGCAACGAGTGCGTCACAAGAGGGTATTGCAGCCACAAATGCAGCCGCAATATCCTCTGACTCAGCAATGATCCGGTTAACATAGAGATCCAACCCAACATGCAACACCTAGAACAGGGGACCAATCATAGGTCCTGGGGGGTGAAGTGTTAGGGTAGTGTAGTAGAACACAGATAATAATCTACACAGTACAGTACAGTACAGTACAGTACAGGACAGTTGAGAAGAATCTAGAACTTGGAGAGGAGCGGGGGCTCCGCACCCCGTGCGGGCCCCTGGGCCGTCACCGGTCGGGTGTCAGCACCTGAGGCCTTAACCACCGGGATTGGGCATTATCTACACGGGTTCCCAAAAGACTCCCGTGCCCACAACTTACAGCCGGTTCACTGGTACCGAAGCTGGCAGCAGTTCACCTCTGCCACGCGAACCAGAAGAGTGGAGGAGCACCTTCACAGGAGCACCCCACCACCAGCCAGTTTCCAGTCGTCTAACCAGCGGTGTACCCACTGAGGGATCCAAGGCTCCCCAAAGCATCCGGAACGTACATCATGGATAGGGCACTGAAGCAGCCTCCCCGTACCCGACCTGGTATTCCTGGGCGACACTGGCAAACAAGTTAGGTAGAATGGAGGAACACTTGCGGATCTCTGAGGGACACTATCACTGCTGAGTCCACCCGGTCTACTACTCAACCACTGTATACCATGTACTGCCTGCTGGTTACAGTAAAGACCCGTTATAGAGACTTTCTGTGTCCGTGCTTCCTTATGAACTGTCCGTCCGCACTAACAGGTAACCGCAGCTGCCGCACAACATCTTGAGCAGCTCCAGCCTCCGGGGCTCACCGCTCAGCCTGTGGGGAGCGTAACATCTTGCTGCTGTCCATCCCCCGGAGGTTCCGCAGCGTCGGTAGCCCTTACCGAATCTACTCATAGGTGGCGTCACGAATAAATTAATAAACCTCTTTAATCTGTTCCACCAAGACGTCTTCACTTTTGATCTGCACTACACCGGGCCCCACTACCGGCAGGCGCGGTCCACCCGTGACAAGGAGGAAGGAAGCATCGCCTGTCTAAACCGGAGTCCCGGCCTCGGTGAGTCAGAAAATGGCGTCACGAACAGGATACGAGCAGGCCCGTTACCCAACGGGTATAATGTGCTTAAAATGGACTTTATTGTCTGCAAATTGGACTTTGTTCGTCCCTAAAAGAACTTTCCCGCCTTTTCACCATTGGGCCAAGATGGCGCCCAAGATGGCGTTCCCGCCACAAGAATCCGCCACGTGCAAGCCCAGGAGTGAGTCAAACCCCCCCCCTCATCGTGGGAGGGCTAAAGACAAAAGGCGCCAAACTCTCTGTCCGCCCTGATTGCTCGAATCAACCATGGGGATGGACCCCAAAGACTTTTACCACCATTGGACTACAAAAAGCCCACAGGAAATGGGAGTGTCAGACAGACTTCTTCACCAGCTCTACCAGAACGCTTACCGGTTGAACGGGTGTGGTTTCCCTCCAAGAAGAGAATGGCCAGCATGAGACTCCAAGACCTAATGCGGGAGGTCGAGGCGGAGGCCAGAGCAGCCATAGGCCAACCGGGTCCGGGTCCTGCCCTTACCGTAGACGGCAGCCCCGACTTCTGGCTAGAGGCTCTACAAGACCTCCGGGTGCGACTACTTGAGACAGTGGAATGGACGATTCGCAGCTGGAGCGCGACCCTAGGCAGAAGACTCCATCATGCGATGCAGCAGAGCCGACCGGGTACAGCTTCTCCAAGCCCAGACGACATCGCCAGCTTTTCAACAGCCTCACCGTCGCCCACCACCTGTCCTGCTTCGTCACCGGAGCCAATAGACTGTATCATTCCCGTGAGGACCACGGCTCGACCCGTTCCAGCGGATGAAACCGCAGCCGACCCCGTTCCAGAGCCGGAGCTTCCAATATGCTCCCACGAAGAAGCCGACACCTACCTGGTTCCACCTGCGGAACCCGCGACTAGTTTCACCACTACCGAGACTGTCGCCTGTTTCTCCCCTGAACCGGAGGCCTCCTCTGCAAATACAGAGGCCTACCTGGTGACCGGGATTGAAACACCACTTCCCGCTGCTACAGAAGAAGAGGCAGGCAGCCTGGAAGTCCTGCACAACGACCCCGAGGAGAACTTTGCAGCACAGCCACCCACCGATCCAGAGGATTCCATCCAATCGTCTTCGTCAGCCGAGCAGCCCGACGTAGTCATCGAAGGAGAGGTCGAGGAGGATGACGAGGAGACCTACAGTCCAGCTGAGGATCTCTACACTGGGTTCGCCTGGGGAGACACAAAGAACCCTTCTGCCGGGCGAACAGCTCGGGTGCACTGGTCGGGTGCCGCCGCAACAGCATCTTCTCCGGTTCCGTTGAACCGGGCTCCACTCCAGACTGCCCACCAAGCTCGAGCGGTTCAACAACCAGCACGCCGTAGTGACTTTATCCACACGCCGCATCACTCCGACGAAGAGGTACGTCGTATCCGGAGAGACGAGTGGCACACTCGACTGCAAGCCAACATGCAGGCTCGCGCCGAGGCCCGCCGCCAATCTCCATTGACTGAACAATTCCGTAAAACCGGGCGGGTAAGCACCTTTAACTTGTCCTCCGGGTGGGGATTCGTAAGGGAGGAGGGTGTGAGTACCGAAGTATTTGTGGGGCGTCGTGATGTGGAATCGCACCTACCGCGAGGTCATCCAAACCGAGACTTGTATAGAGGGGACATAGTAACCTATGAGCGACATGTATGCTGTGATGGGTGGTTCGCTATACGAGTCCGGAACACTGCCCTCCATAAGTGACTTAAGTTGTTTGAACTTTTCTACTAAAGAGACTTCTTCCTGTTTGCACCGTAACACCGCGACTTGGCGGCTACAGCCTGAACTTTTATTCTAAGGACAGCCGACCGCCCGCCGGGTCCGCGCAATGTGTTAACCTGTTTATTTACCCTTTTCACTTTTATGCATATAATGACCTGTCATTAATAAAAGTGTATTACCTGTTATAAAATATAAAAAACCTCTGTAATGTGGGTAGTGTGACGCTTGGGGACAAGCGTATTCAACCAAGGGGGAGTGTGGCGCCCCGCAACGAGTGCGTCACAAGAGGGTATTGCAGCCACAAATGCAGCCGCAATATCCTCTGACTCAGCAATGATCCGGTTAACATAGAGATCCAACCCAACATGCAACACCTAGAACAGGGGACCAATTATAGGTCCTGGGAGGTGGAGTGTTAGGGTAGTGTAGTAGAACACAGACAATAATCTACACAGTACAGTACAGTACAGTACAGTACAGGACAGTTGAGAAGAATCTAGAACTTGGAGAGGAGCGGGGCTCCGCACCCCGTGCGGGCCCCTGGGCCGTCACCGGTCGGGTGTCAGCACCTGAAGCTTTAACCACCGGGATTGGGCATTATCTACACGGGTTCCCAAAAGACTCCCGTGCCCACAACTTACAGCCGGTTCACTGGTACCGAAGCTGGCAGCAGTTCACCTCTGCCACGCGAACCAGAAGAGTGGAGGAGCACCTTCACAGGAGCACCCCACCACCAGCCAGTTTCCAGTCGTCTAACCAGCGGTGTACCCACTGAGGGATCCAAGGCTCCCCAAAGCATCCAGAACGTACATCATGGATAGGGCACTGAAGCAGCCTCCCCGTACCCGACCTGGTATTCCTGGGCGACACTGGCAAACAAGTTAGGTAGAATGGAGGAACACTTGCGGATCTCTGAGGGACACTATCACTGCTGAGTCCACCCGGTCTACTACTCAACCACTGTATACCATGTACTGCCTGCTGGTTACAGTAAAGACCCGTTATAGAGACTTTCTGTGTCCGTGCTTCCTTATGAACTGTCCGTCCGCACTAACAGGTAACCGCAGCTGCCGCACAACATCTTGAGCAGCTCCAGCCTCCGGGGCTCACCGCTCAGCCTGTGGGGAGCGTAACATCTTGCTGCTGTCCATCCCCCGGAGGTTCCGCAGCGTCGGTAGCCCTTACCGAATCTACTCATAGGTGGCGTCACGAATAAATTAAAAACCCCTTTAATCTGTTCCACCAAGACGTCTTCACTTTTGATCTGCACTACACCGGGCCCCACTACCGGCAGGCGCGGTCCACCCGTGACAAGGAGGAAGGAAGCATCGTCTGTCTAAACCGGAGTCCTGGCCTCGGTGAGTCACAAACAACTTTAAAGGCCCATATAGCTTGCACTCATGCAAAAAATAGTAATGGCGGTCTGATTAGGAGCGCTCTAAGGAACAAGCAGACATGTGAGATGTTTTCATAAATGAAAAACCTTTTATTAACTTCTTAGCTCCCCTCACAGCTCCACTACTCGTTTCAACTGCATACAAACACCACCTGATGAAGACTGTTTGTATGCAGTTGAAACGAGTAGTGGAGCTGTGAGGGGAGCTAAGAAGTTAATAAAAGGTTTTTCATTTATGAAAACATCTCACATATCTGCTTGTTCCTTAGAGCGCTCCTAATCAGACCGCCATTACTATTTTTTGCATGAAAACTACTCCCTTTTTGAGGGACTGGCGGCTGGAGCAGCTCAGGAACAGCACAAACGATCTGCCTTGAACAGGAGAGAGGAGAGCGGAGAGGCAGTACACATACCGCCAGCGGTGGAGGCTGTTAAACCGGGTTGTGCAGGACTTGCACAACCCGATAAGGTGAGTGGCCACCTACCCACGTCATTTAGACGTTTTTAATAAGGGGATCCTACACATTTGCGCCCCTTTTCCTTTTTGTTTTACATATAGCTTGCACTGGCTTTGCTGTAATCCTTACACTAGTAATGGCCACCGCAGAAACAGAGATCAACAACAACAGGAGCAACTGACAGAGCCGTCACCAAGGCAACCAGAGACTGTGCTTTCACTTTCCTAGACACAGAGCAGTCACCATGGCAACCAGAGATTGTGTTTTCTCTTTCCTGGGCCACTACAAAATGGCAGTCTGCTTGGTTTTAGCAGCTTATTAGTTTACTCTCTTACATCTGTGTGCCAGGGGTGTCTGTTGATTCATCGTGATCTGCTGTGAACGAGATGGGCAACTGCATCAATCGCTGCGGTGAGTGTAAAATTGTAGAAAGTGGTTGCGTTATCTGTGTCGTGGAGTGAGGACATGGAAGATAGTGGTAGAATAGAGTCAGAGAGTATGTGAGTGTCAACGTGTTTGAGGTTTCTGCAAGGGTGTTTGAGTCATTCGAGGAATGCGAACAATTTGCTTCAAATTTGGCAGTTCGAGGTTATGTTCGATAACGCTTCGATCACCAAAAGCTTAACCCTAACCCTAACCCTAATACTGTTGATAAATATTAATATCCAGTTTCAGTGTATAGTGGGCGGGGGCGGGGGCAGGGTTTAGATCAGTGCTGCAGAAATAATGCCAATTTCCATTTTTTTTACTCCGAACCGCATATACAGTGGGGCGGTGCAGGCTGTCAGCCAATCACACACCCACAGCAAAGTGCATTTTTTGCACACGAGCAAGGGCATGTGTCATTGGTTGTGTATGTCACATGTCCTTTCCCTATAAGACCCAGCCATTTTCGCCATCGCCATCATTTCCTGAGTGCTGCACTTGTATGTCAGTGAGGCACCGCTACTGCTGCTGTGGGCGCTATAAAGTGTTAGTTAGATAGATAGATAGTGAGCGAATCTCAAGTTAGAGGGACAGGTTTAGGGAGTAGGGACTAGTTAGATTCTCAGCCCTTTTGAGGGCTACTTCAGACATGTAGGGAGTAGGAATTACCGTAATTGTAAATATCAGCCCTTTTTGGGGCTACTTCATAGAAGTAGGGACTAGTTGTAATTTCAGCCCTTTTGAGGGCTAGGTTAGAGCAGTGCCTAGCAGTTTTTGCCAGACAGGTGTGTGCCAGTGCTGTGCAAGTGTTTTTCACAGCATCTGGCCAAATCTAGCTCAGGCAATCCTTTAGGGCAGGGAGTGTGGCACTGGTGTGAAGCAAGCTACACCACCTGTCTTCAGAAGCCAATTTTTTTACTGCAGCTAGTCCAGGCAATTTTTTTTGGGCTAGTAGCAGTGTCTGGTAGTCAGCGGTGTAGCCCAGCTGTAAAGTAAGCTACACCGCCTGTCTATCCAGTAACCAATTTTTTACTGCAGCTAGTCCAGGCAATTTTTTTGGGCCTAGTAGCAGAGTCAGGCCTTGTTCACACATACCATCATTTTTGGTATTCTCTGCATTTTTTAGCTGTTAATAAAAAATGCACATGCGTTAACTCATGGTGCACTTAAAGGGAACCAACCACCTCGGATGACCCTCATACACTGTTAATATGTGCCCCTGCAGCCTAGTAAACCATTTGCAGCACTGTTTTTGTGTGAAAAGTGGCTGCAGTAGAAGTGAGATAATGATTTTATACACTTACATGCCTGCGTACTTGAGGGCGTCCCCCTGTGTGTGCTGGCACTTGTGAGCTGTGCTCATCATGTCTGCTCTCCCCCTCCCTTATGCACGCCCCCTCTCAGCCTGCTATAGTGATGTGAGGCTGATTGCGTCATAAAGGGGGTGGGGCTACCGGGATGCCGCGATTTAGCCCCGCCCCTTTATGACGCAATCAGCCTCACACAGTATAGCAGGCTGAGAGGGGGCGTGCATAAGGGAGGGGAGAGCAGACATGATGAGCACAGATCACAAGTGCCAGCACACACAGGGAGACGCCCTCAAGTACGCAGGCATGTAAGTTTATAAAATCATTATCTCACTTCTACTGCAGCCACTTTTCACACAAAAACAGTGCTGCAAATGGTTTACTAGGCTGCAGGGGCACATATTAACAGTGTATGAGGGTCATCCGAGGTGGTTGGTTCCCTTTAAGTGTAGCTACGTTTTTTAACAATACATGCGTTTTTTTCATCAATCCAAAAAACACTGCATGCAGCGTTTTTTGGATGCTGTAAACAAAGCATGGGTTTTGAGAAAAACGCATGCGTTTTTTTAACATGAGGTCCTATGGGAAACGCATGCGTTAACACAAGGCACATATAGGCACCTGCGTTAACGCATTTGTTAATGCATATGCGTTTTTAATGAAAAAATTACTAAGTCCAAAAACTTGCCAAAAACGTTCTGAACCTCAGGGACACTATTTGGCACCCTTAGAAAAACGGATCCGATTTTCTAAGGGCTAAAAACGGATTGGTATGTGTGAACAAGGCCTCAGTTAGACAGTGGTGTAGCTCACTTGTGAACCAAGCTACACCACCTGTCTAGTTCAGACTAATTTTTAACTGTACCTACCCCTGGTAACACTATGGGCCTGGTAGCAGTGTCATTTAGACAGTGGTGTGTAGCCCACTTGTGAAACACACTACACCGCCTGTCTAGTTCAGACTAATTTTTAACTGCACCTAGCCCTGGTAATAGTTTGGGCCTAGTAGCAGTGTCATTTAGACAGTGGTGTGTAGCCCACTTGTGAAACACGCTACAAGGCTTGTCTAGTTCAGACTAATTTTTAACTTCACCTAGCCCAGGTAATAGTTTGGGCCTAGTAGCAGTGTCATTTAGACAGTGGTGTGTACCCCACTTGTGAAACACACTACACCGCCTGTCTAGTTCAGACTAATTTTTAACTGCACCTAGCCCAGGTAATAATTTGGGCCTAGTAGCAGTGTCATTTAGACAGTGGTGTGTAGCCCACTTGTGAAACACACTACACCGCCTGTCTAGTTCAGACAAATTTGTAACTGCACAAAGCCCAGGTAATAGTTTGGGCCTAGTACCATTGTTTGGCCACTCAGCTCTGCTCGATTTCCATCCTAATTTTTTTTCCTAAAAACTGCAGAGTTGCAATTTGGTCATATACAAAATGAGTGGCAAAAGGCATGTTGCTGGTGGATAAGGAAATCGTTGTAGTGGAAAGGGCAAAAAAGTTTGTGTCTGTGGGGTACGTAGTAAAGCAACAGTAACATCTGCTGAAGAAAGACCATCTTCCAGCCAAAGTAAGATGTCTACTTATTTCTGTCGACAATCTGATATTATTCCTGTCTTATGGACACGACGATCGATACCTATTGGAGATGAGGCGCAAAAACAGCTGGTGCTTGAATGGATCCCAAGTGCTCCATCAAGTGGCCTCTTCTCCACCTCCACTTCAACATCCCAAACCCTCCAGTCCTCTGAGGTGTCACCCTAATCGCATTTGCTTCCTGCCAGCTCCAAAGACTCCAGCCGTCCTACTGAGTATGGGGTAGCAGAGATGGTTGAGTCTGTATAGCTGTTCAGTCACACTATAGCCTGGGAATCAGAGGTCTTCTCCAAAGCTGCAGTGAGTTCAGATGAGGAAATGATCTGCACTGATGCCCAGAAGCTTTGTGAGTCAGATACAGGCCCAGATGAAGAAGGTTCTGAGCATAGAATAGACTCTCATTCCCAAACTGTAACTCCTCTTGGTGGAGACAATGAGGAAGATGCTGATGAGACTCAGATACCTGATTGGACCAACAACTTAACTTTTCGGTCAGGGCAGGAAGAGGTTGTCTCTGAGGACAAGGCGTGTGATAACACACAGAGTGATGATGAGGTTGCAGATCCCACTTTCTGTCAACCCACAGTCAGCCAGTCGATGAGGTCAGCAGAGGTGGTGGAGGAGGATACTAGTGACGACGAGGTTAGGTTGCGCCTTCCTGGAAAGAGAGAGTACTGAAAGCACGTCAACAACAGCATCCGCAGCCACAACTATGCCTCTGAGCAGAAGACGTGGTGGCTCTGCAGGTCACATGGGCTCTAAGCCTTGCCTAGCCTGGGCCTTTTTTAACATTTTCAAGGATAACCCAACTCATGTGATCTGCAAGATTTGTCACCAATCTCTGAGTAGAGGCCAAAAACTCAATAGTTTGAGTACTTCATGCATGAACTGTCACATGGATATGAAGCACAAGTTGCAGTGGAAAGCTCACTGTGCTACAATGCGGGCTAGCGGGGCAGGCCCATCAAGTGCATCCGCGTGCTCTTCATTCTCTGTGACTGTGTGGACAGCTGTCACTCATGCCTTTGGACTCAGATCTTCCACCTCCTTACCTGCAACAAGTAGTGTGATTGCCAGGTCATCACTTGTTTTTGAAGTGGAACATGCTGCTGGTGTTAAGCTCTTTCAGTCATCAAGAGCACCACCTTTGGATGAAGGCAACATTATATCTGCGCATGCACCACCCTCACAGACCAGCAGTTTGCAGGCGACACCCTACTCAACCCTCAGCACAGCAGCCAGCCCTCCGTCCATCAGATGTGGACAAGTAAAAGACCATTTCCTCCTAGCCATAACAAAGCTAAGCGGTTGAATTTCACTATCTGCAAGCTGTTGGCTACAGAAAGCTGCCTTTTTGCCTGGTGGATACAGAGGATTTTAGAGACCTTATGTCCGTTGCAGTGCCCCAGTACCAGATGCCCAGTCGCCACTAATTCTCCAAGAAGGGCGTGCTTGCCCTACACCAGCATTTTGCAGACAACATCACTGCTTCCTTGAGAAACTCTGTGTGTGATAGGATGCATTTCACCACAGACACTTGGAGCAGTAAGCATGGACAGGGGTGTTACATGTCTGTGACTGGGCACTGGGTAACTTTGCTGTGAGCTGGAGAAGGGACTGCTGTACAAGTCTTGCCATCCCCACGAGTTGTGCATCAATCTTCTGTACGTAGCAGTTCCTCCACTGCGTCTGCCTCCTCAACCTTGTTTCGGTCCTCCTCCTGCGCCCAAAGCCTGTCTGGTAATGCCACCCGCGTTGTAACTGTGCACAAGGAATCCAGCACACCTCCTTACTATACTGGCAGCAAGGCTCAATGCCATCAGGCAGTGTTTACCTTGAAATGTCTGGAAAATGTAAATCACACAGCTGAGGAGTTGTGGTCAGCTCTGGCGACCGAGTTTCAGCAATGTTTTGCCTCCACTCAACCTGCAGCCAGGGAAGGCCGTGGGCGACAATGATGCAAACCTGAGTGCGGCCCTTCGCCAGGGCAATGTGACACACGTGCCTTGTATGGCTCACGTGTTGAACCTGGTTGCCCAGCAATTTTTAACACACTATCCCGGCCTAGATGGGCTTCTGCAGAGGGCACAGTTGCTGTGTGCTCACTTCCGGCATTCGCATCCCGCAACTCATCGACTTGCATCGCTCCAGAAGTCTTTCGGCCTGCCAGTTCACCGTCTGAAATGTGATGTGCCGACACGCTGGAATTCCACTTTGCACATGTAGCAGCGACTGTGGCAGCACCGCCGAGCCCTGGTGCAATACGTTATGACATATAGCCTGGGCCAATGAGATCAAGAGGTGGGGCAGATCACGCTGCTGGAGTAGTCTCAGATCAAGGACCTGTTCACCCAGAAGCACAGTTTTGAAATGGTGATAAAGATGTTTAGCGCTGACGATGCCATTATCAGCATGCCTATTCCAGTCATCTACATGCTGGAGCACACTCTAAACAGTATTCGGACGGAGTCAGGTGGTGGGACAAGAGGAGATGGAGGAAGTACAGGAGGAGTCCTATGCGGAAAGGATAAAAGGATCACCAAGGTCCTCACGGTCAGCAGCACCAAGAAAGGCAGGCATGGGAGGGTGGGGGAGACAGATTAACGAGGGCGCATGGTAGCAGCCAAACTGTTGAGGAAGGTGCAGGAGCCCAGGAAGAAATGGAGGACGATCTGGCGATTGGCATGGAAGACTCATCAGATGAGGGAGACCTTGATAACATTTCTGTTGTGAGAGGTTGGGGGGAGAGGGCAGAGGAAGGAAGCATGATTCTCACCTCGCCGCTACCAACACAACAAGGACTTGGTCCTCCTGGATGCGCAATTGTGAGGTTCTCAGACTTTTTTGCCACATCCGATGTTATCCTTGAATCTAGTGTGTTTTTTAGGCCATCTTGTTTCCTGTCCTGTTATGTTGACTTTTTCCCTCAAACAATATGGAGTTCTCAGCTTCAGTGCTCCCGCCCTGTTCCTTGCCGTTTGCCCTTTTAAACAACTTCAGCTGGTTAACCTCTGCTCCTGAATCAGGTCTGCAATCTGTCTGTGACTTGGCCTATGGAAGCTTGGATTTACTCTGCATGGAACCCAGGAACCATTTGCGGATATCGGATCCTTCTGCTTACCATCACCATCTACCAGGAAAGTACAGAGACTCTGAATATTCTACTTGAGACTTGTGCTATGCTTTAATGCTCTGCAGCTGATATCCTTGGTTTAGTGCTTGCACTCCACAATTTACGTTTATTTCACATTCTGTTAATGCACTGACTTGTATGACGCAATGCAAGGACTACTTAAGAAGCGTATGTCTCATGTGTCTCATTATGCCCATGCATTAGACTCTAGATAGACTGTATCAAATATAACAGATTCAGGAGCCATAATAGAGTCTGCTGGGTTTGGGATTGTGCTGAGTCTGCTGCAACCTGCATAGAGATTTCTGGATCTTCGCCATTGAGGAGTCGCTGCAGGCCGTGGAGGCAAGATATGGATTGGTATTATATGTGATGATGGCGATTGTGGCTTCTCACAACCCCTCCAGGTGAGCACCTTCCTTTCTTAAGTCAGGTGTGTTACCACAGGTAAACACTATTGTGCTCCTTTTCTTCCTTTCCAGCTCTCTGCCGTACAGATTCTGGGAATATGGAGGACCCGGTTAAGCATCTGTGCGAAGTGACTGATTCAATCCTTGCTGATCTACAGGCATTGAAGGCCAGCTTTGCAAGCCTGCGGGATCGCAGTGATCATAATCTGCAGGTGTTGGGACAAACCATACAGGATTTACGACCCCGGATTAAGGTTCTGGAAGGACTAGTCCACACCCCAACTTCAGCCCCGGTTGTTGGAATCCTCAAGTTACCACCATTCCGCTTTGACGGTGAACGGGAAAAGTTAAGGGAGTTTATTAACCAATGCAAACTGTTCTTTGCGGCTCATGCGCCACAGTTCCTTACTGAGCGATCTAAAGTGTTAACCATAATCATGTTGCTCTCCAACAAGGCTCTCACATGGGCAAACCCCCTAATTGAGACTGACGACGGCTGTCTAAATAATCTTGATGCTTTCATTTCAGCTATGGGGCAGGTATTCGACGATTCAAACCGAGGCGCTACAGCAGAATCAGCCATGTTAACTTTAAGTCGAGGTAAGCGCTCGGTAGCGGAATATGCTTTGGATTTCCGGAGGTGGGCTCTCGACACCACTTGGGATAGCTCCGCTAAAAAATCGGTTTTCCAGAAAGGATTATCCTCTATGATTGAGGACGAACTTGCTCGTGCCGACCCTCCAACTGCCTTAGGAGATTTTATCAACTACTGTATTCGGATCGATGCTTGACTTACTGAAGGCAGACATGAGGGATGGTCGGAGATGAAGTGGACTAATCATTTATTTCCTCCCTCTCCAACTATGGAGTCCTTGAGCAAGATTATACGAGAACCGGAACCAGAGCCTATGCAGGTGGACTCCTTACAGAGACGGGTCAGTGATGCACGCAAGGAACATCGACTAAAGGAAAATGTATGTTTCCATCGCGATAAGTCAGGACACTTCATTATAAACTGCCCTAGCCGTTGTCGTACGACAACTGCAGCCATCATACACTGCGAGTGCTGTGAGAGGGGTTTGGTCAGGTCCGAACTACAGACTCCAGAGAGAGTAGAGGTTACAGACATTGATTACACGGACTTAAACTCTGTTATTTCAGAGCCCGATGCACGCATCACTGCAGCAGGCTTTCAGGTTTTTTTGGCGGTCTCCCAGCTGAGCTGTAAGAAAGACAATTCTCATTGCTTTATTTCTCTAAAGCTCTGGGTTAACTCTGTCTGGGTATCTACCTCCGCTATGATTGATTCAGGGGTAAGTGGCAATTTTATGGATATCTCCTTCGCTCAGAAACTTGGAGTACGTTCAGTAAAGAAGGCTACTCCTGTACAGATGGAGACCGTGGATGGCTCACTGTTAAACTCTGGATCAGTCGATCAGGAGACGGAGCCCTTGAAGGTCCTCATGGGTAAAGACCATCAAGAGAGTCTGTCATTTATGCTCATCTCTTCTCCTCATTTCCCTATTATTCTAGGACTGCCTTGGCTACAGGCTCAGAATCCTACGATTAACTGGGAAAGTAAAAACTGCACTTTCCGGAGAGACAGGTAGGTCCAGAAGTTTCAGTCTGCTCCATTCCTAAGGGACCCACGTCAGTCTCCGAGCTACCAGCAATATACCGTGAGTATGCTGATGTGTGTACAAAAGGAACGCAGACCCGCTGTCCCCTCACCGTCCATATGACTGCCCAATAGACCTATTACCAGGTGCAGGAATACTGTTTGGCAAGATTTACTCTTTGGCAGGGCCTGAGCTAAAGGCTCTAAAAGACTATCTAGATGAACATTTAGCCAAGGGCTTCATATGCCTTCATACTCCTGCTGGTGCACTTATCTTCTTTGTGAAGAAAGACGGTTCCCTTAGGCCCTGCATTGACTATCGGGAGCTAAATAAGATCACGATTAGAAACAGTTACCCACTACCTCTGATCCCTGAATTATTGGAGAGAGTACGGCATGCAAAACTCTTTACTAAGTTGGATCTCCATGGGGCCTATAACTTGGTCCGCATTAGACCTGGGGATGAATGGAAGACAGCATTCAGGTCACGCTACGGACATTTTGAGTACATAGTAATGCCGTTCGGTTTATGTAATGCTCCAGCAACTTTCCAACATTTGGTGAATGACGTTTTTAGGGACCTCCTGGAAACATTCATTGTCATTTATCTGGATGATATTTTGATTTTTTGTTACTCCACAGAGTAACATCACCGATATGTGAGGATGGTCTTAGAATGCCTTCGACAAAACCATCTGTATATCAAACTGGAGAAATGTGAAATCCATCGGACGGAGATCCAATTTTTGGGGTATGTAATGTCATCACGAGGAATCAGTATGCATGAGAGTAAGGTCCAAGCCTTTAAAGACTGGCCAGTCCCCAGGAATGTGAGGGAGGTCAGCGCTTTATAGGGTTTACTAATTTCTACAGGCATTTTATCAGGAACTTTTCTGAGGTAGTGTCACCCATCACGCAGCATACCAGCAAGAAACCTGCTTTTACCTGGACCTCCCAAGCTCAGGAACCATTTTCCCGTTTGAAAGATAAATTTACCACGGCGCCTATTCTGGTGCATCCTAACCCTGAACTTGCTTTCATAATAGAGGTGGATGCCTCAGACTGTGCCATCGGAGCTATACTCTCCCAGAGAGTAGGTGAGAAAGAGATCTTACATCCCTGTGCTTTCTCTTCCCGGCGGTTGTCTCCAGCAGAAAGGAACTACAACGTCGGTAACAGAGAATTGATGGCCATCTTCGCGGCCTTCAAGGAATGGAGACACCACCTTCAGGGACCTGCACAGCAGATAATTGTCTTGACCGATCACCGCAATCTTGAATTTATCAGGTCAGCTAAGTGCCTGAATCCTCGCCAGGCTCGTTGGAGTCTTTTCTTAAACCAATTTAGTTTTGTTATCTCTTATAGGCCAGGATTGCATAATGGAAAGGCCTATGCATTGTCTAGACTCTACTTAACTGATACCCTTCCACTCACGTCTCATTAGACTATCATCACTGATTCCAGGTTCCTGGGAGTGATTCATAACCAAGACTTACTTAACGACATCAAGGAAGCATACCATTCGGATCCCTGGCTGGCACAACTGTCTTGTGAAGTAAGTCTTGTATATAAGAATGGTGTGTGGATTCAGGGACACCGTCTGTATATTCCTGAAGCGGTCAGATTCAGGGTGCTGCAATTTGTTCACGATTCTAAGATAGCGGGGCATACAGGAGTTCTGAAGACTCAAGAATTCCTGTCTTGTTTCTTTTGGTGGCCTACGTACAGATGAGACGTTCTAGATTACGCCTCTTCTTTTGAAGTCGATGCAAGACTCAACATTCTTCACCTACAGGTCTATTACAACCCTTACCCATTCCATCCCGTCCATGGGGATCCATATCTATGGTCTTCATTGTGGAGTTGCCAACCTCTCAAGGGAAGAACACAGTTCTGGTGGTGGTGGATCGGTTAACAAAGGCAACCCATTTTATTCCGTGTATGAGTCTACCCACTGAGAAACACACATCGGACTTAATAATTCAAAATGTGTTTCATTTGCACTGTGTACCGGATGAGATTATATCTGATCGAGGGGGGCAATTCACTTCAAAGTTTTGGCAGCACTTCTGTGCTGCGTTGGACGTTAAAGTTAACCTGTCTTCTGCCTTCAATCCACAGACAAATGGACAAACTGAGCGGACTAACTAGACCCTAGAACAGTATCTCCGATGTTTTATCTGCCACCTACAGGATGATTGGGTGGATTTACTTCCACTGGCTGAATTCTCTTATAACAACTCTCAGAGCGTTTCCACTAAGCAGTCACCCTTCTATGCCAATTTGGATTATCATCCTAACATCCTTCCTCGACTTCCCATAGATACACCTCTCCCAGCTGTAGCCGACAGGATTACTTCTCTACAACAGAACCTCGATCTTCTTAAGGAGAATCTGGAATCGGCTCAGGAAAAGTATAAAAAAGCGGCAGATAGGTCTCATAAACCTGCACCAGCCTTCAAGGTAGGAGATTTGGTCTGGCTGTCAACTAAGAACCTTAGGTTGAGAGTTCCATCATCCAAATTGGGTCATAAGTACGTCGGACCCTATAAGATTAACAAACTTGTCAGTAACGTTGCCTGTCGCCTTCAACTGCCGAGATCTATGAGAATTCATCCTGTGTTTCACGTTTCTTTAATAAAGGCTGTGACTCCAAATTCGTTTCCTGGACGTTCTTCTTCCCCTCCTGCTCCAGTACTCGTCGATGGCCAGGAGGAGTTTGTCGTGGAAAGGATCCTGGACTCCAGGTTGCATAGGAATGAGGTGCACTATCTGGTAAAGTGGCAGGGCTACTCTTCTGAGGACAACTTGTGGGAGCCGGCCTCCAATCTCAACGCTCCCCGCTTGCTCCGCCAGTTCCATCGGAGGTACCTGCCAAGCCTGGACTGGGGTCATCCGGAGGCTGTCCCTAAGGGGGGAGTAATGTGAGGTTCTCAGACTTTTTTGCTACATTCGATGTTATCCTTGAATCTAGTGTGTTTTTTCGGCCATCTTGTTTCCTGTCCTGTTATGTTGACTTTTGCCCTCAAACACTATGGAGTTCTCAGCTTTGGTGTTCCTGCCCTGTTTCTTGCCATTTGACCATTTAAACAACTTCAGCTGGTTAACCTGTGCTCCTGAATCAGGTCTGCAATCTGTCTGTGACTTGGCCTCTGGAAGCCTTGGATTTACTCTGCATGGAACCCAGGAACCATTTGTGGAAACCGATCCTTCTGCTTACCATCACCATATACCACGAAAGTACAGAGACTTTGAATATTTTCCTTGAGACTTGTGCTATGCTTTAATGCTCTTATCCTTGGTTTTAATGCCCATATCCTTGGTTTAGTGCTTGCACTCTACAATTTACGTTTATTTCACATTCTGTTAATGCACTGACTTGTATGACGCAATACAAGGAATACTTAAGAAGCGTATGTCTCATGTGTCTCATTATATCCATGCATTAGACTCTAAATAGACTGCATCATACATGACAGCAAGACACATGAGCACTTTCTTGCTGCACTATCTGCAACATGACCCTCGGATTCTCCGAATTAGAAGTAATGCCGACTACTGGGTTACCACACTCTTAGATTCCCGGTACAAGACAAAATTTGGCGAAATAATTCCTGCCATAGAAAGGGACGCACCCATGCAACAGTATCAGCAGAAGCTGTTACACAATCTAAGGGTCCTTTCACATCAGCATTTTTTTAAATCGAGGCAGTTGCGGTGAAAAAAACGCAACTGCCGCGATTACCGCATAACGGCTGCACTTGCGGCACACTTGCGGCACACTTGCGGCAAGCCCCATACAATGTATATGCAGGCTTGCGGCAGGTGCGGCAAGTGCGGTTTTGGCACTTGCGGCAGGTGCGGCCGCGAAAAAAACATGGCTGTCAGCCGCGTTTTTTTCGCGGCCGCACCTGCCGCAAGTGCCAAAACCGCACTTGCCGCACCTGCCGCAAGCCTGCGTGTACATTGTATGGTGCTTGCCGCAAGTGTGCCGCAAGTGTTCCGCAAGTGCAGCCGTTATGCAGTAATCGCGGCAGTTGTGTTTTTTTCACCGCAACTGCCGCGATTTAAAAAAACGCTGATGTGAAAGCACCCTTAGATCGGCTTTTCCACAAAACACCAGTGGTACACAGAGTGAATCTCACAGGAGTATCTCCAAGTGAACATTGATTCCATGACTGTGGAACTGGACCCTTGCTCATTTTGGGCTTCCAATCTGGAAAAATGGCCTGAGCTCACCACTCATGCATTGGAAATCGTGTCATGCCCCGCAGCCAGCGTTTTCTCTGAACGTGTCTTCAGCACTGCTGGTGGTGTGCTGACAGATAAGCGCACGCATCTGTCCAGCCAGAATGTGCACAGACTAACGTTCATCAAGATGAACAAGTCATGGATCCGCAAGGACTTTTCTACCCCTGTGTCATTCTAGGGAGACTAAAGGCTTGTGGATTTTTGAATGTGCTGCATGACAGTCACCAACAATTTTAAGCTTGCAACTGTGGGGCAATTGATGCCACTTTAGTGGTGTCTGTGCCCCAATTTTTGGAAAAAATGGAGACTCTTGTTGGAGTCCCCTTGCTGTGTTTTACATGATTTTAGAAGGGCATGACATGCCTATACCTGTGTCTCCTCCTCCTTTTACTTGTCCACCTCTTTTCTTTTCGAATTGTTATATGTACTTGTCACTTTTCCATGTGTTTGTTGTGTCTTCTGAGTAGTTTGTCACCTTTTGGACACCTTAGAAGGTGTTTTCTATGTGTTTTCTATGTGTTTGTATGTGTTTGCCTGCCATTGTTTTCAATGGTATGCGATGGTGTTCGACGAACATTCGATGAACATTCGACGAACACACCCCCAATTCGACTAATCGAATTTGAACACTAGGGTGGTGGCTCTTCTCTAAACAAGTGTACTTAGTCTAATACTCTGACAACATTGTTCCCAGTAGTGACCTGGGAGTTAGGCTAGGGTCACATTTGGAATGTTGCATCCGTTTGAGGGATGCATTAAAGGATGTTTTTTTTCCCTTGCCATTTCCGAACAAATGTGTTCATTTTTAACGCATGCGTTAACGCATGGTACATATATGTACCATACATTAATGCATGCATTTCCCATAGACTCCCATGTTAAAAAAACACATGCGTTTTCAATAACAGGCCCAAAAACACTGCAAAGCATCAAACGCATTGCACTTTTGCAATGCATTTTTTGCATTGGAGCCTATGGGTGCGTTAACGCATGTGTTTTTCAACATTTGCACATGAAAATAACACATGCATTTAGCAAATGCATGATGCAAGTCTGACCCTAGCCTTAGAGATACATCCATACATCTTTCCCATGCTATTTCCATTCCATTTGAGTGCTGTTTCCATCTATTACAACAATTTTCCTGCCTCCCATCCCTCCTGTTTGGGGTTTTCAGAAAAAAAATGCTCAAGTTTCACATTGACTTTGATTGCACTCAGTACTCAAGTCGAGCCTGTCCGAGTGTCCAGTCTGCATGATTCGAGTACCGAGCACTTAAGCATTTTAATACTCACTGTATTCAGACAATTGACATATACAGTCCCTGACAAAAGTTATGTCGCTTATCCATGTTATATAAATAAAAGCTTATAACCTGACGTTAAATTCATCCATTGGTTTTATAAATTACTCTTTTAAAAGCTGAAACCCTCCCAAATGGGGTTTAGGTTCAGAAAATAAATTGGCATCAATGATGAAATATTGATCATTTAATAAACACAGAATGGTCAGATTTTGGCAAGACAAATGTTTTGTTGCCTGATCATATAATGTACCCAATCCTAGTTTACATTCTCACCTGTGCTCCGTAAATGATCGGTTAATTAGTGGGTGTGTATAAAAAGAAACCCAGAACCCCAGACCTTCACTTGAACTGCAACTTGAGCTCTTACATCATGCCAAAAATCCACCCTACGACCAACTGGTGAGCAGCCTCTTTATATAACCTTTTATCCTTCTTCAAAGAAGATATCACCCTATGTGCGCATTCTTGGATTTTTTATAGACCCTACGACCAAAGCCTTGATTATATCCACTGCAGAGGTGGCTGGCACCTTTAATGTGTCTCAGCGTTAAGTACAAAGAATGAAAAAAAGATTTGAAGAGACTGGAGATGTGTTTGACACGCCCAGATCTGGCAGACCCCGCAAGACAACTGCTCAGGAGGAATGTTTGTTGGTTAGAGAATCCAAAGCAAGCCCCTCTTTCACTGCAGCATAGCTCCAACAGGCTGGTCACCACAAGTCACTGTCTCGACTAAAACAGTTTGTAGGAATCTGTGCCCAGGAGCCAGCACGTAACAAAAGGCAAATAAAAAACCATGTGGCATTTGCAAAGTCCCACAGCCTGCTAAACAGATGGACGCTGGAAAAGTGGCAGAAGGTGGATTTCTCAGATGAATCTTCAGTAGAATTACACTACAGCCACCACAAATACTGCAGGAGACCTATGGAGCCCGTATGGATCGAAATTTGGTGGTGGAAAGATCATGGTCTGGGGTTACATTCAGTATGGGGGTGTGAAAAACATTTGCAAGGTGGAAGGCAATGTCAGTAGCCTAAAATATCAAGTATTAGATACCTCTTACATTCTAAATCATAAAAGGGGTCAAATTCTGCAGCAGGATGGTGCTCCATCTCATACATCCATCTCTACAGCAAAGTTCCTCCGGGCAAAAAAGATCAAGGTGCTCAAGGACTGGCCAGTCCAGTCACCAGACATGAACATCATTGAGCATGTTTGGGGTAGGATGAAAGAGGAAGCTTGGAAGACAAAACCAAAGAATCTAGATGATCTCTGGGATGCATGTGAGACTGGATTCCTTGCTTTTCCTAATGACTTCATTAATAAATTGCATGAATCATTGTTGAACCACATGAATGCAGTCCTTCAAACTCTTAGAAGTCACACAAAATATCAAATATGAGTGTAATAGCACCACAATTTCATTCGGCAATGTTATGCAACATATATTTGTATTTTAAGTTCATTATTTGTTTGAAAATCACATTAATTTCTGTGGGTCCTGGGTTTCTTTTTATACACACCCACTAATTAACCGATCATTTATCGAGCACAGGTGAGGATGTAAACTAGGATTGGGTGCATTTTATGACCAGGCGACAAAACTTTTGTCTTGCCAAAATCTGACCATTCTGTGTTCATTAAATGATCAATATTTCAGCATTGATGCCAATTTATTTTCTTAACCTAAACAAAACTTGGGAGGGTTTCAGCTTTCAAAAGAGTAATTTATAAAACCAATGGATGAATTTAATGTCAGGTTATAAGCTTTTATTTACATAACATGGATAAGCGACATAACTTTTGTCAGGGACTGTACAATATATACAGTTGTTGCCAAAATAATTGACACACGGGTCATTCCATGTCAAGTGAACCAATGATTATTACCTCTATATTTTTAATTCTTTTGAGATTTTGTTATTTGATAATAGCATGTCAGACAATGCAAAATGTGAAGAGAAAAATTTTTTAAAAAATTTATTTTTTTTTTAAATGATTTTCAAAGTTCGGAAAAAGTGTGAATTTCGCTGTTGCCTGCCTTTACGTTTCTCCTCATAACTAAGGCTAGGAATAAGATAGAGAGACAAAATAAACACCATTCTACTCAGAACTATACAGGCTTTCACCAGATATGTCACAAGAGGATCTTTGTTAATATTTTACCCATGTGATCGCAAGCGCAAAACTTTAAAACGTATTTCCGAAAAATCGGCGCGCTTTAAATATTTCAAAAACTGCCCATGTGTCTGCTTTGCTCTTAGCCACATCTGTACCAAATTTCAAGTTGGGATCGCAATGGGATCATATTTTAACATATTTTACTATTAATAGCGTCAATGGGTCATTCCATATCAAGTGATCTAAATATGAATATTTTTTTTTTACCTGACGTCTTTAGATTTTTTTTTTTTTTTTCCTTTATGAAGTACTACTTTAGTTAATTACAAATTAAAAGTTTGGAATTTTTTTCTTCATCAGTTAATTTTTTACAGATTTTTAAAGTTTAAAAAAAGGGTGAATTTTGGCCTGGTACGACTTTAATTTTTTTTATCTCGGGCTAGAAATAAGATAGAGAAACAAAATAAACACCATTCTACTCAGAACTGTCCAGGCTTTCACCAGATATGTCACAAGAGTATATTTGTTAATTTTAATTTTTTACCAATGCGAATGCAAACGCAACATTTTGAAACGCATTTCCGAAAAAAACATTTTAATAAAAATTTTCCAAAACTGCCCATGTGTCTTTTATGCTCTTAGCCACATCTGTACCAAATTTCAAGTTGGGATCGTGATGGGATCATATTTTAAAATATTTAACTATGGTTAATCTCATTTTTATTAAATTTTGAAAAAACATATGAAAGACATACATTCAATCTTTTAACAAAATCTTGAGACATATAAAATATACAAAAAGAGAATTCACAAAGTTATTAGTAACTTTAAGATAAGCTGCAAATTTACTTTTGCGCTTATCTCTGGTGCAATATATACTACAATCTAAATATAATTCCAAACACTCAAGTATACAACCTTTCTCAGGGTTTTGAGATGTTCTGATGTCAAGGGGACAAGCAGCCCCAGCAGAATGATTTTTATTACTTGGCCCCTTCTAACAGGTTGACCACGTAAGTGGGTCATTACCCGTTGAGGCCTAGTTGGAATAGTCTATCTACTGGTGTACCGGAAAGGAAGGCCGAAATATTAATGATCTACTCACAGCTCAGAGTTTTCGATACCTGTCTAATGTTCACTAGAATTCTGAAGGTATAGGCGTAGAAAGGAAATACCTAGACTGAATGTATCAGATGGGAAGAAAAGAGAGATAGAAAAGAAGAGAGAGAGAGAAGAGAAACAAAAACCATTAGAAAAAGTTATACTGGGAAAGAAAAGCCACGTAAGAAAAAAAGAAAAAAAGGAGGGGGGGGGACGGGTGAGGTATGGGAAGGAGAAAGGGTACTCATCCCACTGGCTCCCCATCAGCCAGAGGTCGAGCCATATTATCTGTGCTGGAAAAGATACTCCTAAATTCTGCAGAGTCGTGAAAAAGAATCCATTCAACCCAAATCCCTAAGAATTTGTTCCGAGATCCCGACGCATCAGCTGCGAGCTCCTCCATTCGATATGTGTCCATCAATTCTTTGAACCAATCAAGTAGAGATGGAGCCCGGCTTCATTTCCAGAACCTCGGGATCACAGCACGAGCAGCCGAGATGCAAAAGCGGAGAATATCCCTCTTCTGTAGCCCAATAGGACCTGGAAAAATGGATAACATTGCCGATTCTGGGCAGCATTCGGCTTGTTTACCTGTTATCCGGGCGTATGCATTGAAAACCACAGACCAGAACCGCCGGATTTCCCCACAACTCCACCAAATGTGTATCATTGTACCCTTCTCTTCCCCACAGCGCCAGCAGGTATCAGGGGTTCCAGGGAACATGTTCCGGAGTGTCGTCGGGCACAAGTACCATCTAGTGAGCAGCTTATAGCTTCTTTCTTGTGCAGAACAAGCGCTAGCTAGTGAGTGAGTAAATATAAAGCATTTCTGCCAATTAGCTTCTGAAATGCTACACCCCAATTCCCTCTCCCAAGCACGTTGGAAGTAAAGGGTGCCCTGCTCTCTCATGGACCCTAAGGCCTGGTATAGAAATGATATTTTGCGCCTCGGTGGAGCCTCCAGTTGGAATAACCTCTCCAATATGTTGGGCGTCAATCTTACCCTGCAAGAGTGGTCAGCTGAATATAATTATGCTCTGTATTGGAGAAATTCGAATCACTTAAGAGGTCTCGTAGGTTCTTTGAGTTGTAGCTCTGCCATCGGGGGCAAACCACCACTGGACAGAGTCTGTCCTACTCGGGTGTCATCCACAATCCGCCAACATAAAAATCTCTGCCTGTCAAATCTGGGTGGGAAAGATGGGTTGGAAAAAAGGGGAGTCAAAGGGCTAAGTCTGTCGTTTAAGCGGAGGGTTTTCGTCACTAGGTGCCATACCTTCAAGGTGTTTCTGGTCATGTCTGTCAAAGGTACTAGGTCTGTGGAGTCTTTAGGGGAAATCCAAAGCAGGTGTTTCAGCGGTATCCCCAAACCCTCTTGCTCCACCCCTACCCATTTCTTGGAGGACGCATGATAATGCCAATCTAGAGCTCTAACAAGAGAGGAAGCCTCAAAGTACGCTCGTATGTTGGGTAGTCCAACCCCTCCTCTGGTCTCGGGCAAGGATAGGATATTCATTCGCAATCTGGACCTCTTGCCCCCCCAGACAAATCTAAGGATCATAGATTGCATTTTGGAGAGGAAACCTCTATCCAATAGAACAGGAACTGTCTGAAAAGTATATAAGAGTCGGGGCAAGACATCCATCTTGACTACGTTTATTCTCCCGAACCAGGATAGCTTTAATTGTCTATAGGAGGTAAATGCCGATTCCGCGTTAGTCAAAAGGGGTTGATAATTTAAATTGAATATTTGTTTAAGATCTTTTGGTATAAGGACTCCCAAGTACTTAATGGCTTCTACTTTCCATTTAAATGGGAACTGTTTAGATAGATGAGAAACCAATTCTCCAGGCAAAGAAATATTGAGTGCCTCGGTTTTGGAGCAATTCACTTTAAAGTTGCTCAATTGTCCGAACCGTTCAAACTCCATTAAGACCGAAGGGATGGAGACCAGGGGCTGGGAGATGTAAAGTAGCAGGTCATCTGCAAATAAGGCTAATTTGTGATGACTCTGTCCCAGCTTGACCCCATGGACGCATTCATTGGACCTAAGTGCAAAATATTTAACTATTATAGTGTCAATTCAAAAGTCACCAAGAACACAATCAGTCATTTTTTCACAATTGCCCGTCAATAGTTTGAATTTGATATAAAGAAACATAGTCTTGTAACATCTCAAATGAAAGCTGTTACCGTTCTGAGTAAAATGATGCCTCTCCCACTTCATTATCTTATTTCTAGCCTGAGATAAAAAAAATTTAAAGTCGTACCAGGCCAAAATTCACCCTTTTTTTAAACTTTAAAAATCTGTAAAAAATTAACTGATGAAGAAAAAAATTCCAAACTTTTAGTTTGTAATTAACTAAAGTAGTACTTCATAAAGGAAAGAAAAAAAAAAAAATCTAAAGACGTCAGGTAAAAAAAAATATTCATATTTAGATCACTTGATATGGAATGACCCATTGACGCTCTTACTAGTAAAATATGTTAAAATATGATCCCATTGCGATCCCAACTTGAAATTTGGTACAGATGTGGCTAAGAGCATAGCAGACACATGGGCAGTTTTTGAAATATTTAAAGCGCGCCGATTTTTCGGAAATGCGTTTTAAAGTTTTGCGCTTGCGATCACATGGGTAAAATATTAACAAATATCCTCTTGTGACATATCTGATGAAAGCCTGGACAGTTCTGAGTAGATTGGTGTTTATTTTGTTTCTCTATCTTATTTCTAGCCCGAGATATGATAGAAAATGTAAAGCCATACCAGGCCAAAATTCGCACTTTTTTAAAACTTTAAAAATCTGTAAAAAATTAACAGATAAAGAAAAAAAATTCAAAACTTTTTTTTTGTAATTAGATAAAGTTGTTCTTCAGATAGAAAATTTTTTTTAAAAATCTGAGGACGTCAGGGAAAAAAAATATTCATTTTTGGATCACTTGACATGGAATGACCCACCCCTGCAATTCTGTCAGATAATACTCAGTTTCTTCCTGAAAATGATTGCAATCACAAATTCTGTGGTATTATTATCTTCATTTAATTTGTCTTAAATGAAAAAACACAAAAGAGAATGAAGCAAAACAATGATCATTTCACACAAAACTCCAAAAATGGGCCAGACAAAAGTACTGGCACCCTCAGCCTAATACTTGGTTGCACAACCTTAACCAAAATAACTGTGATCAACCGCTTCCGGTGACCATCAATGAGTTTCTTACAATGCTCTGCTGGAATTTTAGACCATTCTTTTTGGCAAACTGCTCCAGGTCCCTGATATTTGAAAGGTGCCTTCTCCAAACTGCCATTTTTAGATCTCTCCACAGGTGTTCTATGGGATTCAGGTCTGGACTCATTGCTGGCCACCTTAGAAGTCTCCAGTGCTTTGTCTCAAACCATTTTCTAGTGCTTTTTGAAGTGTGTTTTGGGTCATTGTCCTGCTGGAAGACCCATGACCTCTGAGGGAGACCCAGCTTTCTCACACTGGGCCCTACATTACGCTGCAAAATTTGTTGGTAGTCTTCAGACTTCATAATTCCATGCACACGGTCAAGCAGTCCAGTGCCAGAGGCAGCAAAGCAACCCCAAAACATCAGGGAACCTCCTCCATTTTTGACTGTAGGGACCGTGTTCTTTTATTTGAATGCCTCTTTTTTTCTCCTGTAAACTCTATGTTGATGCCTTTGCCCAAAAAGCTCTACTTTTGTCTCATCTGACTAGAGAACATTCTTCCAAAACGTTTTAGGCTTTCTCAGGTAAGTTTTGGCAAACTCCAGCCTGGCTTTTTTATGTCTCGGGGTAAGAAGTGGGGGTCTTCCTGGGTATCCTACCATACAGTCCCTTTTCATTCAGCCGCCGACGGATAGTACGGGTTGACACTGTTGTACCCTCGGACTGCAGGGCAGCTTGAACTTGTTTGGATGTTAGTCAAGGTTCTTTATCCACCATCCGCACAATCTTCCGTTGAAATCTCTCGTCAATTTTTCTTTTCCGTCCACATCTAGGGAGGTTAGCCACAGTGCCATGGGCTTTAAACTTCTTGATGACACTGCGCACGGTAGACACAGGAACATTCAGGTCTTTGGATATGGACTTGTAGCCTTGAGATTGCTCATGCTTCCTCACAATTTGGTTTCTCAAGTCCTCAGACAGTTCTTTGGTCTTCTTTTCTCCATGCTCAATGTGGTATACACAAGGACACAGGACAGAGGTTGAGTCAACTTTAATCCATGTCAACTGGCTGCAAGTGTGATTTAGTTATTTCAAAAACCTGTTAGGTGCCACAGGTAAGTTACAGGTGCTGATAATTACACAAATTAGTGAAGCATCACATGATTTTTCTAACAGTGCCAATACTTTGGTCCACCCCCTTTTTCATGTTTGGTGTGGAATTATATCCAATTTGGCTTTAGGACAATTCTTTTTGTGTTTTTTCATTTAAGACAAAAATTAAATGAAGGTAATAATACCAAAGAATTTGTGATTGCAATCATTTTCAGGAAGAAACTGAGTGTTAGCTGACAGAATTGCAGGGGTGTCAATACTTTTGGCCACAACTGTATGACTAGCTCATTGCTCTCGTCGATGCCTCATATACAGTTTCCACACATCAGCATACATACTATTCACAAAATTGACACATGCAAAATACAATTACGTCATTTATATCTAAAAATATATATATGTTCTGAAGTAGAACTGTTGCATCCAGTAAAGTGATACATCATTATATTTAGGGCCTCTTTCACAGGTAATAGTGGTTTTACTAGAATATAGGACAGGATGTAGCCCTTAAAAGGAGTTTATTTTTAGGTTCCAGTAGCACCGTACATATGGAAAGATTGTAAGGAAATAAACCCTGCCTTTAGGTGTTGGCAGTGGATTATTCACAACACTCTCCAAGCGTGTGACAACAGAGCTGGTTTATTCAGCAAGAAACAGGAACAAATATGATAACTTTTGTAGATCAGCAATAAATAATTTCTTGTGTGTGTCTATCTTTGCAGCATGTGCAGCAGGTTGCATCCTCTCGCACAGGCACAGGAAACTGAAAGTGCAGTCACATTTTTTCCTTGTGACCTTCTGGGAGTCATTTTTTTTCTTTGTACTAACCTTATAAACAGCATACAAATCTAACAACTAAATACTTATAGACAGGAATGGAGATGTTGCACCAAACATATTCCAGTGACAGTAACTGTGACAGTGGGCGGTATACAGGCTCTCTGCATCATATGTGTCAGTGTGAATGGCACCCTGTGTATACAAACATTATCTGCATGCCCAGTGAATGCTGCCAGTCACCTCCTCCATGTTGGTAGGTTGAGAGTGATTTATCATGTGGGTACTGTGCACCTGTGTTTGCCTTCTAATACAAAAAACCTAGTCCATAAAACGTGTAAGTACTCTGCAGTAAAAAAGTCTAAAATGCAAGTGCAGTAAAAAAATGTAAATAACAGGGTACTTGGTCCATACGTTTTTTGCGCATAAAAAGTACTTCAAGCTGCTTCACTTCATCAAAGTGTACCCATATCGAAGCAGTCCTATCTGTTGTATTAAAAACCTGATCAAGTGATGTGTATAAAGTGAACAGGGTCCAAACAGGTCCAGTGTCCGATATGGACTGAAGTTGAAAGCAGCCCTTTGTGTGCAGAGCTCAGGTGAGGGGCGGGAACTCACATCTCTTGCAAAGCAAGAGGCTAAATTACAGAAACCTAATGAACCCTGCACACAAAAAGAACGTTTCTGTGTGAACACGCTCACGCCGCCAAACATCTAATACAAAAAACCTAGTCCATAAAACGTGTAAGTACTCTGCAGTAAAAAAGTCTAAAATGCAAGTGCAGTAAAAAAATTTAAATAACAGGGTACTTGGTCCATACGTTTTTTGCGCATAAAAAGTACTTCAAGCTGCTTCACTTCATCAAAGTGTACCCATATCGAAGCAGTCCTATCTGTTGTATTAAAAACCTGATCAAGTGATGTGTATAAAGTGAACAGGGTCCAAACAGGTCCAGTGTCCGATATGGACTGAAGTTGAAAGCAGCCCTTTGTGTGCAGAGCTCAGGTGAGGGGCGGGAACTCACATCTCTTGCAAAGCAAGAGGCTAAATTACAGAAACCTAATGAACCCTGCACACAAAAAGAACGTGTCTGTGTGAACACGCTCACGCCGCCAAACAATCTAATACAAAAAACCTAGTCCATAAAACGTGTAAGTACTCTGCAGTAAAAAAGTCTAAAATGCAAGTGCAGTAAAAAAATGTAAATAACAGGGTACTTGGTCCATACGTTTTTTGCGCATAAAAAGTACTTCAAGCTGCTTCACTTCATCAAAGTGTACCCATATCGAAGCAGTCCTATCTGTTGTATTAAAAACCTGATCAAGTGATGTGTATAAAGTGAACAGGGTCCAAACAGGTCCAGTGTCCGATATGGACTGAAGTTGAAAGCAGCCCTTTGTGTGCAGAGCTCAGGTGAGGGGCGGGAACTCACATCTCTTGCAAAGCAAGAGGCTAAATTACAGAAACCTAATGAACCCTGCACACAAAAAGAACGTGTCTGTGTGAACACGCTCACGCCGCCAAACAATCTAATACAAAAAAACCTAGTCCATAAAACGTGTAAGTACTCTGCAGTAAAAAAGTCTAAAATGCAAGTGCAGTAAAAAAATGTAAATAACAGGGTACTTGGTCCATACGTTTTTTGCGCATAAAAAGTACTTCAAGCTGCTTCACTTCATCAAAGTGTACCCATATCGAAGCAGTCCTATCTGTTGTATTAAAAACCTGATCAAGTGATGTGTATAAAGTGAACAGGGTCCAAACAGGTCCAGTGTCCGATATGGACTGAAGTTGAAAGCAGCCCTTTGTGTGCAGAGCTCAGGTGAGGGGCGGGAACTCACATCTCTTGCAAAGCAAGAGGCTAAATTACAGAAACCTAATGAACCCTGCACACAAAAAGAACGTGTCTGTGTGAACACGCTCACGCCGCCAAACAATCTAATACAAAAAACCTAGTCCAAATAAAAAAGTTTCTTGTTCACTGGGAATGAACAGATAACAGCCAACTGTTTTTAAACCTAAATCATGCTTGCTATTGAAATACAATGAATTGACATCTAATGTAAAAAACTAAAAGAAATTGTAAGGGAATATTAATTTATTAATTTTACTAATGAAATAAGAAGAATCTCGACTAGTGGAGGGAAGTTGACTCACAATGGGTTGCAGAAATATATCAATGTAATGGGATGAATGCATAGGTATGGATTGAGTTCCAGAAACACCAATTCGATTAGTTCAAAACATCACACCGATTCCCTATATAAGTTGTGAGTGATCATTATGTTTCTCAAACCTACAAAAGGAGTTGTACCAACTCTGAAATGTGTCGTTTTAGCCCTCATTTTAATAAAATATTCATCACCTTTGTTAAAGAGAATCTGTTAACTGGATTTTACCTGCCTAACTAACACTTGTAGCATCTTCAAAGACAGGTTCAGCAATACTTTTACTTTGACTGTTTTTTCCTCCTTTGCTACGAAATCAAAGCTTTAATCGATATGCAAATTAAGTTGAAATATTTTCAGATGAAAGCTCTTCTTAATGGGTTTGTGCCATGAATAAAGTTAATTTTAATCAATAGATCTTGGAATAATAATAATCTCCACAATTGGATGTGTTAAAATTTTTTTCCTGTTCTGTAATCTTTTATGTGTGTCCCTGCTATGTGTTGTTTAATATAAAATTTAGACAAGGGGTGCTCCTGTGTTATACTTGATGGTCCAGTGGGGCACTGAGAATGATAAGGTAGCCTAATAATGTGGCACCCCAAGGGTTAATGTGCCACAGAAACATCAACACAGGTTTACTCCCCACACAACACTACACTAGAAAGTGGGAGGAGTTTAGGTGGCACCTGCACTAGTGGGAGGAGCTAAGTTGTTTACCACAGAGCAGGAGTGACAGTTAGTTCAGTTTGAGTCTGGAGCAGGAGCAGAGTCAAGTAGAAGTGGAGGTCCTGAGAGGTCTGAGGAAAGGAGACAGAGTAACAGAGGAACATCCCCGGGATAAAGAGTTAACCCAAACTTAACCCCAGAGAGGCGTTTAAGACGGATACCGGATCCGAGGCTGTGCCTGAGACAGACAGGACAGTAAACACCGTATATATATAATCCGCTGCACACTACACACTATAAGATACAAGATCTAGCATAATGGCTAATGTATAAAGCTAATGTAAATTTGGATGAGGAAACTTGCAAAACTGCTAAGAAAGTACATAAGCAAAATGAGAATTTTGCAGTTTTGCAATTTTCCTCATCCAAATTTACATTAGCTTTATACATTAGCCATTATGCTAGATCTTATACTTGTATCTTATAGTGTGTAGTGTGCAGCGGATTATATATATACAGTAATAATTTTTTCTCTTGCTAGCACCTACACTTATAGGTGTGCTCGTCATTCTCTTAATGTTAATAGGACAGTAAACACCGGCATAGTGAAGGTCCACCATCTTCACAGCACCATAGCAAAGCAACACGGAGGAGTCAGTGACACAGAGGACTCAAGTTGCCCAGCATATTGGTACCCGTGAGCAGAGACAGGGCCAGCAGTTCAGCTACAAGCGGCAGCAGGGCCACACACAGCACTTAAGTAGGAAGCCAAGGACCCGGTCAGGGTGAGAGCAACCCGGTACAGACTCCGTGGACAATACTGTGTAATACCATCTGCAAGTAAAGACTTGGAAAACAACAGAAACCGTGAGTGTGTGATCCTTATACTGAAGCCCCACTTGCCCTCATATACTGCGATTACATCTACTCTCATCATCTCTACTGCTACCCCTACTCTCCTGCAGCATCAATAACTATCCTCACAGACTTTAACTACTACTACCACTGCCCCGGGGAACCCAGTTCTGCCCACAGGAACTATTCTATCCAAGCTGCTATCCCATCATCCCCGGAGGTTCTGCAGCAGCGGCGGCCCCATTACTGGCTGCATATAGTGGGTGGCGTCACGAGTGACAAATCCCCTGTAAATAACCCCCATTTTATTGTGCGGGCCCAGGACACGGTCCGGACCAGGACCGCCGTGACCTCCCCCAGCAGTACACCGGTCCGGCTCCACACTAACCTTACTGGGTTGGGCACCCCTGCACAATGCTGGAGAGAGTCTTGATGGTGAATGCCTGCTGGAGACCAGTAGTCCACATTGAACTCTGGTCATGTGACCAGATCGACATCACCACAGGTCCAGCAGGCTACAACATATTTTTATATTTCATGTACTGTTTAATGGCTATTTCTGAATATACAGGGATATGGTCTGATCATACCGCATCTTCTGGTCAGGGGAGGAAGTAAAAAAGTTTAGACACATTACAGCACGGGTCCACTATAGGGCCCATAAGTCTCTGGCATTGTGCCCCCCATCACCTGTGGTTCCTGCCGTGTATTCTTCCACAATGATGAAAGAAGGAGCGCTCCTTCCTTCATCGTTCTCCACTTCTGCCTTTGCTCTGACGCTCCAGTGCAGCGTAGTGTGGTGCCGTCACTATTGTGTGCCACTGTGCTGAGATGTGCAGATTGCAGGGCACTTGGAGGGGGACAAGAGCAGCAGGGGAACTGAGGAGAGGTGAGTACTTATATATTTTTTTAATCAGTGAGTATATGGTGGCCTAAGTACTATGGTGGGGTGCATTAAATGATACAGCGGGTGGTGCATTATTTTTGGACAGATATGGGGGTGCATTGTAATATAGGAGGGAAATGAGGCAGAATTATAGTGAATGGAGGGATATGAGGCTGTATTATACTATATGGAGGGATATGAGGCTGCCTCATAGCAAATGGATTATATAAAATATAAGGGGAGACAACAGAGGCGCAATAGTGCCCTATCACTCAGTATAGCATAGGGACTTATAGATGAATTCAGGTTTGCACTAACCTGGTCCAGTTGTGACTCCCACAACTGGAATAAAAGCGTTGGTTTTAGTATTGCAGGCTGCTGCTGGACTTCCACCTCCACAGGGTCGTGGGTGCTTCAAGAGTTCTGGGGTCAAAGGTGTGTTACAGTCCGCGCTGCCCGATCATCCAAAGGATCACAGGGGAAACAGTGTTCCAAGTAAAGTTTTCTTTATTCTTACAAACCGACGCGTTTCGGCGCCCAATCCTGGCACCGTCCTCAGGGACGGTGCCAGGATTGGGCGCCGAAACGCGTCGGTTTGTAAGAATAAAGAAAACTTTACTTGGAACACTGTTTCCCCTGTGATCCTTTGGATGATCGGGCAGCGCGGACTGTAACACACCTTTGACCCCAGAACTCATACCAAATGGAGGGATATGAAGCTGCATACTGTAGAATATATGGAGGGACACCAGGCTGCATTATAATATACTAGCTGTAGAGCCCGGCGTTGCTCGGGCATAGTAACTAACTGCATAGTTATAACAAAATAGAACAATTATTTTGCACATAAAAACATTTCACATCATATATTCAACACTACAGATTTGCAACAAAAATTATATAAATTATTACCCAAGTAAGGTATAGTATTTTATTGTGCAGGGGGCAGAGCTATGTATACATATACACACATACATCCATGAAGGCGGTGGGGCTATAAAGGAGGCAGACATTATGAAGGGGTGGAGCTATGTGTATGGGGCAGGACTATGAAGGGGAAGGGCTATGCGGAGGTAAGTAGCTTTGAAGGGGTGGGGCTATGTGGATGGGGAAGTGCTATGAAGGGGGTGGGGATATGTGGAAGGGGCAGTGCTGTAACAAAGGCAGAGCTATGAAGGGCAGGGCTATGCAAAGGGCTGAAGCAATGAAGTGGGTAGGGTTATAAAGGAGGCAGTGAAATGAATGGGGTCGGGCTATGTGGAGGGCAGAGCTATAGAGGGGCATGGCTACCTGGAGGGGCAGAGCTATGATATATACATACACACGTACATACACTCAGCTTTACATATTAGATACAGAAATATGAGGCTGCACTATAGAAATTGGAGGACTATGGAGCTGCATTATAATATATGGATGATATATGGTGAAATATGAGGGTACATTATAATAATTTGATGACTATGGTGGCAGGAGGAGGAGGAGGACCATATATACCAGAATGAGGAGCATATATACCTGGAGGAGGATCATATATACCAGAATGTGGACATTTTAACCAGGATGAGGGCCATATTCAAGGAGGTGGACCATATATACCAGAAGAAGAACTGTATATAGCAGGATGGAGACACAATGTATAGCAGAATGAGCCCATATACAGCAGGATGGGTCCAAATATAGCAGGATGGTGACCATATTTAGCAGAAGGGGCCCATATATAGCAAGATGGGGACATATTTACCAGAATAAGGGTCATATTCCAGGAGGTGGACCATATATACTAAGAGGTGGACCATATATAGCAGGAAGGAGGGAGTGCAGGTCCAAAGTTTGCATGATCAGTGTTCTGTTCCAGCTGAAAATTCAACTGTTCTTAGAATGAGTCTTTTGTATATTGAAGTGATTGGTGCTCAACTAATTGTTCTCTGTGCTCATAATATTGTATTTGCAATATAATAACTGTAATTGATGTATCTGTAATGAATGTATTGCAGCATTTAATTGTTTGGCAAAAGAACCACCTGCTGGAGATTTCATATATCTGCTTAGTTCAGTTGCAATGTAGTCTCCCAGAATGCATTGTGGTTACCTCAGACAGAAACCATTTTCATTTTCTCCTCAGATGAGAGAATATGTTGAATCCCTCACCTACATCTTGTTCCTAGTTAAGCTTGATTAAGTATTAATGGTAAGATAAGAAAATATATGGTCTCATTTTGAGTATGGCTGAATGTACCGTATTTTCCACATTATAAGACACACTTTTTTCCCCCAAATTTTGGGGGAAAGTGGGGGGTGCGTCTTAAAATGCGAAACTACTAGGTTGTGCAGTAGGGGAGGGGGGCTGTGGAGCGGTGTCTGGGGGCTGGAGGGGGCCAGAAGAGGGTTGCAGCATGGGAACCCAATGTGCCAGCATGAGGGGGCAGTGTGCCAACATGGGAACCAAGTGTGCCAGTATGGGGACCCAGTATGCCAGCATGGGGGGGCAGTGTGCCAGCATAGGGGCAGTGTGACCCCATGGGAGACAGAGTGACAGCATGGGGGCAGTGCACCAGCATGGAAGACATATATGCCAGCATGGTGGGAGGGGTTCATGCAGCAGAATGGGGGACATATATACTGATTATAAGATGGACACTGGCACTATAAGATGGATCCCATTTAACATTACAAATTTATTTTTTGCTCTTTTCCTTCACCAAGTTTGGGGTGCATCTTACAATCAGGTGCATCTTATAAAGCGAAAAATACAGTATGTGTTTTGTGTGCCATTCAGTCATGTATTCTTATACACTGTTGTTATATTATTCCATAGTTTTACCTCATTATTATGTCATATCTACTGCCAATAAAGAAGAAAGTAAATAGTTCAGCAGACTCATTTTTAAATAGAAGACAGGAAGGCTTATCTGTCTGTCTCTTTACACAGTGTGTCAGCGTGTGTGAGGACAGTACAATCAGATCATGTCCCTGTACGGTACATAGTAGTGGCACATTTTAAGATTATCTCAGCACAGCAACATTTTTTATAAACACATCCAATTATGGAAATTATTATTATTCCAAGATCTATTGGCTAAAATCAACTTTAAAATTAACTTTGTTAGTGGGGAAAACCCCATTAAACCTTTGTCACCCCGACTCTATTCTTAGGGGTACTTCACACACAGCGATGTTCCAGCGATCACTACAATGACCAGGATCGCTGGAACATCGCTGTGTGGTCGCTTGGGAGCTGTCAAACAGGCGATCTCCTCAGCGACCAGGGACCAAGGAGTCGACCTCCACATCGCTGGGTAAGCAGGAGAAGGCTGGTAACTAAGGTACACATTGGGTAACTAAGCACAGCGCTGTCCTAGTTACCCACTGTGCACCTTGGTTACCAGCCTTCTCCTGCTTACAGGCTGGTAACCAGGGTACACAGCGGGTAACTAGGTCAGCACTGTGCTTAGTTACGCGATGTGTACCCTGGTTACACATCGGGCGCACTGTGTCTTATGACTACAGTCCCAGTGTGCACTGCATGGCTGGGTGCACGCCGCTGTGGCTGCAGCTGGTGGCCAAGCCGCTGCCCCCGCCAGCTCCTTGCATTCTCGAAACCGGCGCTCCCGCCGTCAAACATGCCAATGCGTGCTGCACAGCGGGAGACCAACGAGCAAAAAATGGTCCTGATCGTTGTGTAATGATCAGCGACCTCGCAGCAGGGGCCCCGTCGCTGCTGGTTTTCACACACAGCAATATCGCTGGTGAGGTCGCTGATTTCTTTGATATCACTAGCGATATCACTGTATTTGAAGTACCCCTTAGTCCAGCACCATCTACATCTGTCAGACAGTTGTTTGCATTAACACAGCAAATGAATAGTAAGTCAAGCAAGGGGTGACACTAGAAGGGGAAAAGAATCAGAATAATAGATGCTTTGAAAGAGCTTCCTCTCACTCAAAGCATTTGAGCCTCATTTGTATATCGATTCAAACTCAGAAATTGAGGAGTGGACTCTCTAGGTAAACATATTACTGGACTAGCCTTTAATGCACATAGAAATAGCTTGGGAGGGGAAATCCTGCTGACTGAAAAAAAAAATCAGATCAAGTCATTGAACATATAATATTAATTAAAAAACAATTTATGATGAAAATACGGTAGCATTCATACACATACACTGGCAGTCAAAAGTTTGGACACCTGTTCGTGCAATGATTTTATGTCTTTTAATTGAAATGCTCAGATTGTAGATGTAAACTGATAGTAGCAAATCAATGAAACAACACATATGAAGGCAAGGAGTAAAATAAGACGTGAAGCAAACCAGAATATATGTTAAACTTTGGATTACTCCACGGCCCTCTTTTTATTCTGATGACATTTTGACATATCCTTGGCATTCTGTCAAGCAGTTGTATCAGCAAGCTACATGTAATGATTTTCCAACATTCTTGAAAAAGGTCCCAGACGTACTGAGAACGTTTTGAAGCTTTACCTTCACTCTGTGGTCTAAATCAGGGGTCCCCAACCTTTTTTGCTCCAGGGACCAGCGTCAAGCATGATAATTTCTCTGAGGCCCGGCGGGGGGTGTTATAGGGGGCGGGGTTTTGACCATATGGGGTGGGGCCATGTAGAAGGGGTGGGGTTTAGTATCCTGTTTCCCCGAAAGATGCATTACATCTTATTTGTGGGGAATCTCTTATTTCTCTATCCCCTTGCAGCCCCAGCCTCCTTTTGCAGCCCCCAGCCTCCTTCTGCAGCCCCAGCCTCCTTTTTCAGCCCCCAGCCTCCTTTTCCAGACCCCAGCCTCCTCTTCCAGCAACAACCTGCTTTTTCAGCCCGCAGTCTTCTTTTTCAGCCCCCAGCCTCCTCTTCCAGCCATAACCTGCTTTTCCATCCCCCAGCATCCTCTTTCAGCCTCCAGCCTCCTCTTTAACCCCCCAGCCTCCTCTTCCAGCCATAACCTGCTTTTCCATCCCCCAGCCTCCTCTTTAACCCCCCAGTCTCCTCTTTAACCCCCCAGGCTTCTCTTTAACCCCAAGCCTCCTCTTTAACCCCCCAGTTTCCTCTTTATCCCCCCAGTCTCCTCTTTAACCCCCAGTCTCTCCTCTTTAACCCCCAGTCTCTCTTTTAATCCCCAGTCTCCTCTTTAACCCCCAGCCTCCTCTTTAACCATCCAGGCTCCTCTTTAACCCCCAGCCTCCTCTTTAACCCCCCAGTTTCCTTTTTATCCCCCCAGTCTCTCCTCTTTAACCCCCAGTCTCTCTTTTAATCCCCAGTCTCTTCTTTAACCCCCAGTTTCCTCTTTAACCCCCCCAGCCTCCTCTTTAACCCCCAGCCTCCTCTTTAACCTCCAGTCTCTCCTCTTTAACCCCCCAGTCTCCTCTTTAACCCCCCAGTCTCCTCTTTATCCCCACAGTCTCCTCTTTAACCCCCAGTTTCCTCTTTAACCCCCCCAGTCTCTGCTTTAACCCCCAGCCTCTCCTCTTTAACCCCCAGTCTCTCCTCTTTAACCCCCCAGTCTCCTCTTTAACCCCAGTCTCCTCTTTAACCCCCAGTCTCCTCTTTATCCCCCCCAGTCTCTGCTTTAACCCCCAGCCTCCTCTTTAACCCCCAGTCTCTCCTCTTTAACCCCCAGTCTCTCCTCTTTAACCCCCCAGTCTCCTCTTTCAGCCTCCCCTTCCAGGCAGCCACAATCTCACACACACACAGACACACTTCGTTCACCGCCCTCCCCCCAGCACCTGCTGCATCTCGGCCTCTCTCTTCTTTTCCTCAGAGAAGCCATCAGCCAATCACAGTGCAAAAGCCACTAGCCAATCAGGGCCCAGCTGCAGCACCGTGATTGGCTGATGGCTTCTCCTGTAGTTCTTTTCCTCAGCTAGTGAATAGAAGAGAGAGGGAACGTAATGAATGATGCAGGGGGCGGTGACATCACTCCGGGAGCCGCCGCAGAGCACACAATGTGTAGTGCTGGTCTGCGGCGGCGCGGACCGGCACTCAGACCCCCGCGGCCCGGTACTGGGCCGCGGCCCGGTGGTTGGGGACCCCTGGTCTAAATCATCCCAAGCTATTTCAATTGATTTGAGGTTGGTTGATTATGGAGGCCATGTCATCTGACACAGCACTCCAAACCTCTCCTTCTTGGAGCGGCTCATGCTTAATGAAACAGGAAGGCCTGATAAGTGACACATTCGTGTCCCTTGCCACCAATCTTACTCCAGTTAGAAACTGGATAAAGATTTTTGGAATAACCAATGTATACTGGAATTCTGGAAAAATTACTATCATGAATTAGGGCCTTAGTTTGAGCATATCATTAGATTTATTATATTTTTTATTGTTCCGTAACCTGTTTAATCTTCCGTTGATGAAAAAATGACTTCAGTAAAAGAAGATAGTTTACTCAACAGTGGTCTTCCCAAAAACACCTATTTCAACTGGAAGAAACATAGAGAAATGGTCAAAGCAAGTATTGGCAACAGAAGGAAGCAACTAACAATTTCAAAGCGTAAAATCAAAGGCTATTACATAATGAAGTATATAATATACAGTTTAGAGCAGGGATCTCACACTCCAGGCCTCAATTGCCGCACACAGTGCAGGTTTTCAGGATTTCCTTAGTATTTGACAGTTGGTAATTGAATCACCTGCACAAGTGATGATTCCAGCAGTCAAATACTAAGGAGATCCAGAAAACCTGCACTGTGTGTGGATCTCGAGACCTGGAGTTCCCTGCCCTTGCTTTAGAACTATTATACATGGCCAAGAATATGTTCCTCGATGCATTTATTATCTTGAATAATAATAATTGTACTTAATTTGGCATATTTTCCACAAAATATCGAATGTGCTACTATCTTTACCTGTATGCAGTGGTGGTGAACCCCAGTCGTAATAGAGCAGCTGGTCTGACTATATTTTTAACTCTTCTGTTATCTTGCAAAATTTATTTTGAGGCTGTGAAATGTTACTTTTGTGCCTCAGCTTTTTTCACAATTTCAATGATTTGGTTTCACACTGATTCATAGACATTTTTACAGGTCAAAACTGTGTATCTGAGCGGAGAAACTGTGTTTCATATGGATAAATCTCCGAATAGACTGAATTTTCTGCCGTGGTAGTGTCTTCTCTGTCAGATCGGATCCATGTATACTTGCTTTTGTGTTTTAGTTTGAATCTCTTACACAATGCCTTTTACCTCATGTCGACCATTGCGGGGGGTCTGTTTCCTTTGTTAAGGAGCTGTTATAGAAGGTGGTATGCTTTTTAATATACACAACCTTTCCTGCCAACAAGTTTTCTTGCCAGTCTTTTTTCTATGTGTATCTATTAGAGCTCACTTATCTCTCTCAGCTCCCTATGAAAACACACTGAATTATTCTGTTTGAGTTTGTCTTCTTGGCGCTGCCAGCTAGCTCTGCACCCTCCCCTACAACACAAAGCTCCTTTCATGAGCCACATGTGAGGTGGGTACACAGACCCCCTCCTATCTTTCCCTTGAGGTTTACCTTCCTAGGCAAAACATGAAAAGAGCAAATGCTTAATTATTCAGACTTTATCACATTTGCCACACATGTCTTTCCAAGGACTTCCCAATGTTCTAAAATCCCACTGGAAAAGTCTTTGCAGTGGAGCTTTGGTCTATCGTGTGCTCTCTTGTCCCCTACCTAATAGCTTGTATAGTCTTATTACTTGAACAATGCTGTGTTAACCCAAGATAATACTGGCTATCTAAACCAGCAAAGTACATCCACTAAAAGCACACTTTAAATAAATATGAGAGAGGGTGACGGAGGCTGGTTATGGCGTGCCCAATAGAAAATCTACGCTTTTCATGAATCATGCACACAATGCAGAAAGACAAGCTGATAATGTTGAAAGTCAGACAATAAAGTGTGAGGGAGATGGAGAATGACATAACATGCCAGCAATGGATACAAACTATAGTCTGAGTGAGCTACATTTGTTATGGCATAATTTATGAAGACAGGCCATTTCTATGCTAATTTATATGGATGAGTTTAGCTAGACAGACAGACAACTCTACGAGTAAACCAGACTAGAATAAAGCAAGCAAAAATGCCAAAAGGAGACAGACAGTCAGTGCATGCTGGGCATGAGGAGACACGTTGACACACAGACTGTGAAGGAATCAGACACATATTTTATACTGTGAATGAGGCCTTATAGACAGGTCATGCTGGGATATAGGCCATGTTGTGAGTGACTTCAGCGTCTATGTGATTATCTGTGAAAGATGTCCCTGTAATAGTAGAATACTTTGAGTCCTTTGGCATTTCAGGCTCCATTAGCCAACCTCCTGCCTGTGTCCTCCTGCTTGCTGCCTTCTGTCACCATCCCACACCCTGACCGGATCAAGGACATCCCTGGGAGGGGACTTGAGTTGGCAGCCTGGCTGCAGGGGCCAACCTCTTACCATCTGGCTGTGGCAGTCAGGATATGCAAGCCATTCTAACAGCTGACTATGCAGTACTAAGGGACTTTGAAGTCACACAGACATGATATTAGGCAATGCCGCAGATCATTTAACATAAAGCAGGAAATATCACAGCCACCTGTGTCTTAGATAAACTCTAACAAAATGCATCTTTATTGTTTCTGTCCACAATCAATGATTATTACAACTTTGTTACTTAATTTACAGATTATTTTTATCAAAGACACAGGAACTAGTTATTGTTATTAAATGTTAAAGTTAAGAAATGTCGCTTAATGATGATCTGTCACCCCCCTGGTGCATGGCAAACTAAATGCAGCACTGAAAGAAGCATGTCTGCTGCATTCAGGGAAGGGGTCATCCATGTCTTTAGCCCCCCACTCCCCCCACCCCGTAAGTTTTATAAAAGACTTAAGAAACCTTTTTCTTTTTTCTTTTTTTATAAATTCTTTCTTTAAAGCTTTTTTTTAACAAACAAGGAAACAGAAGAACGTAAAATCTTTTTTGTGTTACATGAAATGAAGGTTACTTGTTACATAATCAGTTGTTATTTTCAGAAATTCACAAAGTCATCTAACTATAATAATAGGAAGTTGAGGGGGGTAAAGGGAGTGGAGGCGCAAACTTAGTGAGAACTGGGAGCAGAGGAAGGAAGGGTAGATAGAGGGTTCCAAGGTGTCCTGCTAAGAGCGATAAGTAGTTAGAAAGTTCAGTCCTTCGAATGAAGGTATATACATTCAATTGTGAAATCGACATGAAGAAGTGATAAAATGTTAAGAGCAAAATCCAAAGGACCTGGGTGTACAACAATCCGCACTGCTGAGTATAAGGATAATACCACAATCTTGGTATATAAGAATGGTGCTTTATATCTTCTACTCCTTTTGGGGCTGTCCCAACCCCTGCCTCAGGAATGCCACCATAAACAAATTATAAACATAAAAAATTGTAAAGAGGTATATTTTAAGGAATATAGATTGTTTCTTCTGGAGGTTTCTCTGATGTATTTAACCACAGGGTCCAGGGGTCGATAGATTTTGAGTTTTTTGAGTTGGAAAATCTAAGCTTTTCATATACGCCTTTTAGATTTGTTTCTTTTAACCATTCTTTACATGTAAGGGCTTCAACGTCTTTCCAATGTCGAGCATTAGGTATGTATTGGAGGGGTCTAAATTGAGAAGAATGAAGCCGGGTGTTATTGGTATGTCTATGTTGAGGACTTTTTTTTTATGAATTCTTTGATATTTAATCAGTACTGTTTGATTTTTATGCATTCTAGCCAAATGTGTGTTGGAGTACCTTTTTGTCTGTTGGATCTCCAACAAAGGGGAGAAATGGAGCTGTTTATTCTATTTAGGATGTCCAGAGTTCTGTGCCATCTTGAAATGATTTTATAGTTGAGTTCTTGAAATCTCAAAGAAGAAGCTAGCCAGTGAGTATTTTTAAACATTGTGTGTATTTCCTTTGAGTGGAATTTTGTGTTAAGCCCTATAATTCCCATTTTTTAACGAATTCTGGATTATCGTCTCATTGGGTTAGATTTTTGTTGATTTTGGCTATTATTTTTGCTTTATCTTTTGTGTTTGTGAAAAGTTTAAGGGTTGGTAGGATTTTAATGAAGTAGATATGTCTGGGAGATTAAGTTTGGTTACCTCTTATGGAACATTTACAAGCGGCCACAGGAAGGTAGGAACAGGCAGGCATCGGACACAAATTGTGCCTGTTGCCTTGAAAAGACCACCATGTGGCTGCGTATAATTCAGGACTTTCCTTCCTGTGTCTTCCCTGAAGGAAGGAAAGTCCTGAATTACACGCAGCCACATCGTGGTCTTTTCAAGGCAACAGGCACAATTGTGTCCGATGCCTGCCTGTTCCTACCTTCCTGTGGCCGCGTGTAAAGGGACCATTACAGTATTTGGACTTCGTCGTCGTCTAAGCATAGGTTTTTAGTGAGAGAATGAATTTTCTTCTTGTTATTACATCTGTTTTTATGAATGAAGGAATCTATTGGCATGTCTATGTGGGAGTTTGAGGACTTAAATTTTTTTTGAGAGTCCTGTATCTGTTGGGGATCAGATGCAAGATAGGAATGATTTGGCAAATGTTCGGAAAGAGATTCTTGTTTTTACTAGTTTTATGCCATAGTCTGAGGGTTGTGTTAGTATATGGGTTTTTGATTTCACTATATTTGCATCTATTGAAAGGGTTAGGCCATAAGTAATGTGAGAAACCTCTTTTTAAGAGGTCGCCTGGGTGGGATCTTATTAAGAGGTCCTGGCTGCTGAAACAATCCTACCTGCCTTCTCCTTGTGTGTTCCTACCCCTCTATGTGTCTGCTGCCGCTTCCTCTTCTGCTGTGCCTGCCCTCCTCTTCTGATCCTGCTCCTTGTGACATCAGGAGAAGAAGAGGAGGGCAGACACAGAACAAGAGGACGAGGCTACAGACACATAGAGGGGTAGGAGAAGGCAGGGAGGATTGTGCCAGCAGCGAAGACCTCTTAAAGAGGACCTGTCACCCCCTGGTGCATTGCACACTAAATGCAGCACTGAATGCAGCATGTCTGCTGCATTCAGGGAAGGGCTCCCCCATGTTTCTAGCCCCTTGTAAGCTTTAAAAAAGACATTAGAAAACTTACAGTTAAGTAGTCTAGAAGGTGGGATCCTATTAAGAGGTCTTCACTGCTGGAACAGTCCTCCAGCCTCCTCGTCTATTCCGCCCCCTTCTATGTCTCTGTGCCACCTCCTGTTCTACTTGCTCTGCTCTCTGTCACTCAACCTGCCGCACAGAGCTCGTTCAGAGCGGCTGCAAAGCATTTGGCCTATATTTGGTCCTATGGCTCTCCTCAACACATCTCTCTATATATATATCTATATATATATATATATATACGCATACATTATATATATATATATATATATATACAAAATGTCGCAGCACTCCAATGGTGTTGCTAAGTTGTTCGTTATTCCAGCATCTGTGGTAGAATGGCAACTTTTCGGGCTCAGACGCCCTTAGTCAAGCAATCACTGACCCATCTTGCCTCTCTTTTATGCACCTACCGCTTATTACATCAATTGTTTTACAGAATTTTTCAAAATATCATAATTACATCATGAAACACCATCTTTCATAATCCCCTGTGTGCACAAACTACCATTCTTTTTCCCATATGCAAACTATATTCTTTTACCCATATACATTATGTGCTGTGCCTTAGGGAACCTTTTCTAATTGGAAGCCTTACATTCATTATACTCATTGACTTCTTTAGTACAGTTAGTGAAGTTAAAGTATGTACTTAAGAGATCACTTACTGTCAGTCACCTGTTCTCCCTTCTCCTCGTGTTACCAGCGACCCATAACTGACCTTCGGACTGACTGACCTTCATTTCTTAAAGTAATGATGGCCACTCGTTTTTCTTTACTTAGCTGCTTTTTTCTTGCCATAATATAAATTCTAACAGTCTATCCAGTAGGACTATCAGCTGTGTATCCACCAGACTTCTGCACAACACAACTAATGTTCCCAACCCCATTTATAAGGCAAGAAATCCCACTTATTAAACCTGACAGGGCACACCTGTGAAGTGAAAACCATTTCCGGTGACTACCTCTTGAAGCTCATCAAGAGAATGCCAAGAGTGTGCAAAGCAGTAATCATAGCAAAAGGTAGCTACTTTGAAGAACCTAGAATATAAGACATATTTTCAGTTGTTTTTACTTTGTTGTTAAGTTTATAATTCCACATGTGTTAATTCATAGTTTTGATGCCTTCAGTGTGAATCTACAATTTTCATAGTCATGAAAATAAAGAAAAATCTTTGAATGAGGTGTGTCCAAACTTTTGGTCTGTACTGTATTTATATAGTAATGTAACAGTAATGTACTGTATTTATATAGTAATGTAACAGCTCGCTGGCGACGTCAGGAAGCACGAGGAGGCAGCTTTGCATAGGTGAGACCAGAAGGGTTTATTTGCTCATAAACCATTCCACAGGGAAAACCACACACAGCAAACACAGAATGCTAATCACTTTCCCCCTGTGCCAAAGTCCAACCTCCCTTACATAGCTGGACACCACGCCCCTGGGAGGGTATGTGAGTCCTGGACCCGCCCGTCACTCTCAGGACTCGTAAGCCGGCTCCTTGGTTACTAACAACTCCCTCAGTGTTGCTCTCCACTAAGAGACGCTAATGCCGGCTTACATGACAGACCTCAGGTGGGCCTGTGACACATACCTGCCATCCACTATGCTCCCCCTTGCCCTCTTACAATATACTGTATATATATATATATATATATATTGTGGTGATGTGGCCCCTGGCCGGGTGCATCACACGGGTTATCAATGCAGGTCTCTGTTCACATGGGCCGGTTTTCCTGACTGTGTGTGCTTTGTGAAACCTGTCCGATGTACAGGGGGTTAACAGCTAAAGGGTTTTCATGCGCTGAGTGAACAGCTGAGTGTGAGTGCTGAAGATCTGCGAGATTCATGAGCCTAATGAGCAGCAGTGTCTGAACCTGTGTATGAGTGCTTTGCTGGGCTAAACCTGAAAGGTGCACAGGGGGTTAATCACATCTCAGGTCTGTGTGTGAGTGAAGATGTGCTGATTGACTCACTGTGTTGCAGCTGTGAGTGAGCAGCCTGGATAAGAACCTGCCAGGTGTCTGAGTGAAGAGAGGACGATGGGAGTCAGAAGTCCAGACCACTGCCATGTGAGGAGGTGCTGGAAGTGATCCGTCCCTGGTGGGGGAAGTGATGGGAGCCTGCCAGCTCCATGCCGGTGGCACAAAGATGTGTGCATGCCAGCAAGTGTCCAGGACCGAGGACGGCTCAAGGGCCAGGCGGTCATATGTGTGATGAGGACCGAGGATGGCTCAAGGGCCAGGCGGTCAGATGTGCGGTGTGGAGAGACCGAGTACGGCTCAAGAGCCAGGCGGTCACAGCCGACTTTGGGACTGACTGAGTGAGTCATGATATGGTCCCGTTGATCCAGATGTTAGTGTCCCGTATCCCGGTGGATCCGTGGTGGTCTTGTGTGTACTGAGTGACAGGCTTCCTGTTACTATTGTGGGCCCTGAGTATGTAGCATATGGGTTTATGTAAAAATGCCATGAATGCTGTGTCATGCGTGAGTCATAATGGTTCATGAAAAAGTGCCATGTGTGATGACTCATGTGCAATAGGATGGGGAATGATCCCTGTCACGGTGATAGACGGTGATAGCCGTCTTTAGAACCAGACTGAGGTCTGCAAGGGTCGGTGGGTGACGCCTTGATGTTCTGGGGAAAACGTATGTGAATGTCCTGTAATGTAATGTCATATGGGAATGTCATATAATGCAATGTAAGGATATGCATATTATATGTGAAAATGGAAATACAGTGTTATGGTTTATGTGTTGAAAGCGGTTTATGACAGAAATTAATAAATCCGCTGGTTATGTTACGTTGAAATGTAGTCTAGAAAAAAGTACTCTGCAGCACTCAGCTACTACCAATGATGTACATATGCTGACAAGCTACCGTATATACTCACGTATAAGCCGAGTTTTTCAGCCCAAAAATTGGGCTGAAAAGTCCCCCTCTCGGCTTATACGTGAGTCACTGTATACCTGTATACAATGTATACAGGTATACAGTGCCCCCATCTATATACAGCCCCCCGCCGCAATCCTGTAAAGGACTATGTTAGTATACTTATCCATCCGCTGCAGCTGCCCCGCCGCCATCGCGATTCAGCATCTTCCGACTCGCGTCTTCTTCCGATGGTCGCAGGCAATGACGTCATTGCCTGTGCGACCGAGGAGGAAACCGGAAGAAGACGCGAGACGCTGGAAGTCGGAAGATGCTGAATCGCGATGGCGGCGGGACAGCTGCAGCGGATGGATAAGTATACTAATCTATTCCTTTACAGGATTGCGGCGGGGGGTCTGTATATAGATGGGGGGGCCTGTATATACCTCTGGGGCATATATATGTGGGGCTTCTGTATACTACTACTGGGGCTATATTTACCTGTGGGGCTTCTGTATACTACCACTGGGGCTGTATATACCTGTGGGGCTGCTGTATACTACCACTGGGGCTATATTTACCTGTGGGGCTGCTGTATACTACCACTGGGGCTATATTTACCTGTGGGGCTGCTGTATACTACCACTGGGGCTGTATTTACCTGTGGGGCTGCTGTATACTACCACTGGGGCTCTATATACCTGTGGGGCTGCTGTATACTACCACTGGGGCTGTATTTACCTGTGGGGCTGCTGTATACTACCACTGGGGCTCTATATACCTGTGGGGCTGCTGTATACTACCACTGGGGCTGTATATACCTGTGGGGCTGCTGTATACTACCACTGGGGCTCTATATACCTGTGGGGCTGCTGTATACTACCACTGGGGCTTTATATACCTGTGGGGCTGCTGTATACTACCACTGGGGCTCTATATACCTGTGGGGCTGCTGTATACTACCACTGGGGCTGTATATACCTGTGGGGCTGCTGTATACTACCACTGGGGCTGTATATACCTGTGGGGCTGCTGTATACTACCACTGGGGCTGTATATACCTCTGGGGCTGCTGTATACTACACTGGGGCTGTATATACCTCTGGGGCTGCTGTATACTACCACTGGGACTGTATATACCTCTGGGGCTGCTGTATACTACCACTGGGGCTGTATATACCTCTGGGGCTGCTGGATACTATCACTGGGGCTGCTGTATACTACCACTGGGGCTGCTGTATATACCTCTGGGGCTGCTGTATACCACACTGTTGAGGGCTGTATACCTGTGCTGGGGTCCACCCTCGGCTTATACACGAGTCAATAGGTTTTTCCAGATTTTTGGGGCAAAAGTAGGGGGGTCGGCTTATACACGGGTCGGCTTATACACGAGTATATACGGTATATATATATATGAGAAAAAATTTAAAAACTTACATTTTTTTAAAAAAACTCAAAATTCTTATTTTTTTTTTAAATCTGAAGTTCTTAGTACACACATTGGCCAATGTCTGTTTGCTCATCGACTGCGACAAAGTGACTTCAGGTCCGATGAGTCCTAACGCTGACACCCAAGCAGGGGCGTATCTAGGGGGGTGCAGCCGGACCCTTTGCCCCGGGCGCAACTCAGAGGGGGGGCGTCCCCCCCTCCTCAACCAAGGCTGCAGGGGCAGCGGGGCTGGAAGCTGACAGCACCCCCCACCCTCCCGCTCCTCAGCCAGGGCTGCAGGGGCGGCGGGGCTGGAAGCTTACAGCACATCCCCCCCCAGCTCCTCACCTACTCTGGGGGGGCGCCAAAATGGGTCTTTGCCCCGGGCGCCAAGAAACCTAGTTACACCGCTGCACCCAAGTCCTCCTTGTCCACCCTACCCCACTACTAAGTGGGCGGACACCATCTAGATCCTAGATCACCAGTAGGCAATGAGGGTGCAAATTGCAGCAAGGAGCCAGCAACTCCATAAGATACAGAACAGAAAAAAACTGCACAGCACTCACAGACTAATGTTAACTGGTGCCAGCAGGAACGCTGGGTCAAATAACTAGAAAAAAGTACTCTGCAGCACTCAGCTACTACCAATGATGTACATATGCTGACAAGCTATATATATATATCCATTTTTGGATTATATATATGTTGGGGAGAGCCATAGGATCAAATACTTAATTAACCTTAAGAAATAATAAGTTAAGAGAAAAGACCCGTAGAGTGATTAATTTCACTTTACATAAGCTTGTTTTCACTTAAACATGGCTGCCATTTCCTGTTTCATTACACCATGCCCTGATATGTAGAATGATGACTGGATCTATGACTACATCTTGTTATACAAGGAAGTTTTGTGAGGAAACAGAATTCCATAGAAGGACTGACCAATCACAGAACGACACGTCGCCTGGAGATACTCGATCAAGACCACACCTCCTGATGACTTCGTGGATCATCCCATGCACTAGCCCATTGTCCAACCCCCTTACTGAGTTTATATAAGCCCATGCCAGTTTAAATAAAGCCAGTTGGAGCTGTGCCATAGATGACTGAGGAAAGCATACATCTGACTGTGTGTGTCTGGTGTTGTACTTTCTTTGCTAGCACTCGGTCCATATCTATTAGGTCAGGAGCAGGCAACTAGTTGATATTTCATTACTATATACATATATACATATATAATACTACTAATTGCTACTTTAACACTTAGGTTGCTGAATAATGTCAATTAATATTTAAAAGTATTGTCCAACTTGGAAACCTCACTTGATATATATATATATATATATATATATATATGTATGTATATATTGTAAGGTAGCGAGCCGGGGGACTCGCTTGCTGCTTAATGACGCCAACATGTGTGTATAATTTTGCAAATGACTACCCGTTTATTTCTCAATTACATCTCATAACCCGGGTAGTACATTAAACCTTTGAACATAAATACTTCTCATAATACATTTACATTACACATAACATACAACCATATTGCATGTGCGATCACCGGGACCTGTCACCACGACTCTTTCCCCATTGGAGCACTACCAACAGCTCCCTTGGTGATCACGGCCTCCAGCCTATCTATACTCTACACCAGGGGTCTCAAACTCGGCTGGATTGGTGGGCCGCACATAGAAAAAATTTTTTATCGGGGTTCCGCATTGCTTGTAGGACTAAGGGTACCGTCACATCAGGTGACATCGCCGGAGATATCGCAGGCGACACACGGGAGCGCGTACATTTTTGGCTCCCCGCCAGCGTCGCATGTTTACATGCGGCGATACCTTTGGCGATGCTTTGGCAATGTTTCAAGCGACGTCGCTGTTGGGGTGTCTAGAAACCCCAGCAGGGATCCTGTAACATCGGCATTGGCGATGTTACACGAGGCGATGCTTACATATCGCCTGAGAGTGGTTGCTTGGTTTCACAGTAGTGCTGTGAAACCAGGCGACCACTCTCAGCCGATTTTTTGGCGCAAAATCGCCACTTTACACTGGGCGACTCGCCAGCGATGACGCTGATGATAGGCCACGCCCCTGCATCACCTGCAAAATCGCCGGCGATGTCACCTGGTGTGACGGTACCCTAAGTGACATTTTTAGTAATACCAGATTTTTGGTCAATGTAGTAATGTCCAAATCCTGATCCCCTTCTTGTAGTAATGTCCCCATCTTGGTCCCTTTCTTGTTGTAATGTCCCCATACTGGTCCCCATCCTGGTCCCCCTCTTGTACTAATATCCCCAACCTGATCCCCTTCTGTAGTAATGTCCCCCATGCTGGTCCCCTTTTGTAGTGATGTCCCCATCCTGGCCCCTATAGTGTAGTAATGTTCACATCCTGACCCCCATAGTGTAGTAATGTCCTCCATGCTGATCCCCTTTTGTAGTGATGTCACCATCCTCACCCCCATAGTACAGTAATGTCCCCCATGCTGGACCCCTTTTTTATTGATATCCTCAACCTGATCTGCCTTATTTTTACACACACACGCACACACACATATATTCACTCACAATCACACCCACTCACACATTAACTCACCCACTCACACTCACACTCACATTAACACACACACTCACACTCACTCATGTGGAACAAAAGGGGGGAAAAGCACAACTCATGAGCGGTACCTGGTGGTCTAGTGGGGGCGTCAATAACTGATGTGGGGGGTTCGCATCTCACCTTTGGAGGTTCTGCAACCCTGCACAACCTCGGCGTATCGCAGTGGAAGGCTTCGGACTCCAGCGGTCGGGATTTTCTCCACGAGCAGCTCCTTCTTCCAGTCAGTTGACTCGAGCAAGCCGATCACCTGCCCCTGTGACGTTCTCAGTTACGTCACCGCAGGTCCTTTGGATTCTGTTAGCGGAGACTCTGGTTCACAGCTGCTCCTGTTGCAACCCTAGGATGGGGATATGATATTTTTCCAGAAGTGTGTGATTATAACAGAAGCGCAAGAGCACAGGAGGCACACGTTTAATTACCTTTCATATACCACAACGTGTTTCCATGGCGGTCCGCCGTCTTCATCAGGTAAATCCACCTGATGAAGACGGCGAACTGCCAAGGAAACGCATTGTGGTATATTAAAGGTAATTAAACGTGTGCCTCCTGTGCTCTAGCACTTCTGTTATAATCACACACTTCTGTACAAAATCGCGCTCTCTGACACCCTCGCGCACTCTGACACCCTCGCGCACTCTGACACTCACAGGCACACTCACAGGCACTCAAGGGGCACTCACTCACAGACACACACACTAACAGGCACTCACAGACACACTAACAGGCACTCACAGACACACACACTAACAGGCACTCAAAGACACACACTCACAGGCACTCACGCTCACAGGCACGCACAGTCACAGACACACACAGACACACAGGCACAGACACTCACAGACACTCACTGGCACTCACCCTCACACTCACAGGCACTCACACTAACAGGCTCACCCTCACAGACACTCACCCTCACAGACGCTCACCCTCACAGACGCTCACAGGCACACACACTCACAGGCACTCACGCTCACAGGCACGCACAGTCACAGACACACACAGACACACACACACAATCACAGGCACAGACACTCACAGACCCTCACTGGCACTCACCCTCACACTCACAGGCACTCACACTAACAGGCACACCCTCACAGACGCTCACCCTCACAGACGCTCACAGGCACTCAAGTTCACAGGCACTCACGCTCACAGGCACTCACGCTCACAGGCACTCACGCTCACAGGCACACACACTCACAGGCACACACGCTCACAGGCACACACTCACAGACGCTCACCTTCACAGACACTCAGACACTCACAGGCACTCACCCTCACAGGCACTCACACTCACAGCACTCACAGCACTCACACTCAGACGCTCACAGGCACTCACACTCACAGGCACTCACACTCACAGGCACTCACACTCACAGGCACTCACACTCACAGCACTCACACTCAGATGCTCACAGGCACTCACACTCACAGGCACTCACACTCACAGGCACTCACACTCACAGGTACTCACACTCACAGGCACTCACTGGCACTCACCCTCACACTCACAGGCACTCACAGGCACTCACTGGCACTCACAGGCACTCACACTCACAGACACTCACTGGCACTCACCCTCACAGGCACTCACCCTCACACTCACAGGCACTCACACTCACAGGCAGTCACCATCACAGACACTCACAGGCACTCACCCTCACACTCACAGACACTCACAGGCACTCACCCTCATAGGCACTCACAGGCACTAACACTCACAGGCACTCACCCTAACACTCACAGGCACTCACAGGCACAGACACTCACAGGCACTCACACTCACAGGCACTCACACTCACAGGCACCATCACAGACACTCACAGGCACTCACCCTCACACTCACAGACACTCACAGGCACTCACACTCACAGGCACTCACTGGCACTCACCCTCACACTCACAGGCACTCACAGGCACTCACCGGCACTCACAGGCACTCACACTCACAGACACTCACTGGCACTCACCCTCACAGGCACTCACAGGCACTAACACTCACAGGCACTCACCCTCACACTCACAGGCACTCACAGGCACAGACACTCACAGGCACTCACACTCACAGGCACTCACACTCACAGGCACCATCACAGACACTCACAGGCACTCACCCTCACACTCACAGACACTCACAGGCACTCACACTCACAGGCACTCACACTCACAGGCACTCACACTCACACTCACAGGCACTCACAGGCACTCACCAGCACTCACAGGCACTCACACTCACAGACACTCACCCTCACACTCACAGGCACTCACACTCACAGGCAGTCACCATCACAGACACTCACAGGCACTCACCCTCACACTCACAGACACTCACTGGCACTCACCCTCATAGGCACTCACAGGCACTAACACTCACAGGCACTCACCCTCACACTCACAGGCACTCACAGGCACAGACACTCACAGGCACTCACACTCACAGGCACCATCACAGACACTCACAGACACTCACCCTCACACTCACAGACACTCACAAGCACTCACACTCACAGGCACTCACACTCACAGGCACTCACAGACACTCACAGGCACTCACAGGCACTCACAGGCACTCACAATCACTCACAGGCACTCACAATCACTCACATTAACACACTTTTATCACCCTATCCATGCTGGCGGCGGTCCAGTGCATGGGGCCGCCGCGGTCTCCTCTTTAATATTACTTCCGGCCGCTTCACTTTGCCACTCGCTCTGCCACTTCAATGCAGGCCGCTGTCAGCCAATGAGAGGCCCGCAGGTGACGTCGCCGTATGACGTCACTTGCGGGCCTCTCATTGGCTGAGGGTCTTGTATTGAGTTTACAGCGTGGCAGAGCGAGCGGCAGAGACAGTGAAGCGGCCGGAAGTAATGTTACAGCGGAGACCGCGGTGGCCCCGGCGGCCCCATGCACTGGACTGCCGCCAGCATGATCTATTGACCAAGGGGTCGGGGGCCGCACAGGGAAGCCCCAGGGGCCACATGCGGCCCGCGGCCGCGAGTTTGAGACCCCTGCTCTTCACAGACCTTTAAAATACATACATTTGTCTTACATAATTCCACCCTTGTCAACGGGCCCTGTGGGTCCCAATGGCGGTACCAGCCGCCTGGGTTTAGTTACCCAGCACGGTGACTCAATATTAACCCATAGTCAGGACTCCAGCCTGACCAGGACCTTCCATACCACATGAGATCCATCCTACTACATTCATGGACCACATGCCTTTTCACCCCGCTCACAGCCCATCATAATCCATCCATGGACTTTGGCTCCTCCATGACCATAACAGGGACCTGGTCAACCGTAGAACCCGGGCTAACCATGCGTCACCATGGCCTCCTCACCACAGTCAGGGCCGCCAGCTGCCACCAAACCCCCATCTTGTGGCAGGTCTCCAGGTCGACGACTGTACCTTGCGTCTGAGTAGAACCCTCCCAGATCAGCCATGGTTACCCTTTCTACTTTCTAGGAGCCTTCTTAACCCCTGCGTCTGGCCATAGGTACATACATACTATTGAAGGACGGGTGCCTCCTGCATGCAGCAAGCAAGCCTCCCTCTCGTCCACCAGGGACGGATCGCACTCAAACCATCATCCACACTGGCTGGGCCGCTCCCACAACACCACACATGGCCCTCAATCATAGGCCATCGTCTCCCTTTCAGGGCACCTCCACCCAAGCCCTCATATTCGTCTACGGGTCCCTCAACGAATGCCTAGTCAGACCCAACGGCTGTTATTCCCACCCGGCATGACTCACATGCGACACACAGATCACTCCATCACACGGGAACTGCCGTCTTACCGGGCACGGATCCGGGTCTAGCTACCTGAGGTCACGGGTTGTCCAAACATCCCCAGGGCTCCTTCCTGGATGTGTTTTGCCCCACGTCCAGTCCAGCGTCCACCAGGTTCCGCCACGGCTTCCCCACTCCAGGTGCTGTAATGACCCCGGTCCTGGCTACCGGTATGGAGCTAGCACGCTCCCTTAATCATCTCACATCATGGCGGTCAGGACTATCTCTTTCAGTCCCTCACACAGACTGGATCTGCATCTCTGAATGTCTGCATCTCTCCCTGGACTCAGGCTGAATGAATCTCAGAAGTCTGTGAACTCCCTCACTCACTCAGCTAGCAGGCTCTTATCGTGCCTGCCACGCCCACACGGACACACCCACTTGGCTGCTAATAATCAGTATCCTCTAGGTCCTACACAGCTGCTCATCTATGTGCCTGATCTCTACAGCACTCACACAGCTTGTTTAACTCCCTGTGTTCCTAGTAGGTTCACACAGTACACACAATGCTCTCAGCCACTCATTGGTCTCATGATTCCTTCAGGCATTGACACACTGGGTGCCAGACCTGATTACACAGCACACATACAGTAAAAATCTGCTAATGTGAACAGGATCCTATACCGATCCTCCATGTGATGCACCCTGGTCATAAGAGCATGCCGGTGGTGCCTCACAATATATATATATGTATATATATATATATATATATATATATATATATATATACACTGTATATGGCACAAGGTTTCGGTGAAAAGGTGCTTGAGAAAGGTAATGTCCCCACACACAATCACGTGCACACACATGCACACATGCAAGCACGACCATACACATTGTGAGTGTGACAACCATCCGCTGTGAAGCTGAGCTGCTGGTAAGGCAGCACCCCGAGAAACCCTGAGACCCTTAACCCCTATACAGGGATCTGGAATTATAGCGGAGCCCAGGGGGTAGCTGCCTATTATGAGCAACAGAGCAGGGAAGGTCGCCAGGGGAAAAAATCAAGATCCGAAAAACAAAGTCAGAAGTCCGAGTCAAAACCGAGAGGGCAGCAAAGGTACAGAATCATCAGGCAGTAGCAGAGTCGAGAATCCAGGCAAGGGTCAAGGGCAAAACCAAGAGGGCAGCTGAGGTACAAAATCGACAGGAAGAAGCAGAGTCAGAAATCCAGGCCAAGGTCAGAGACAAAACTAAACATACACTATATCACTGCAAGACAGGCTCCAATGTATTTGAAGGGCGCGGTTACCTCCCATAGGCTGGAGCTCACAGCCCGATGACCTCATCCGGACCGCCCCTAGATCCAGGCCAGATGGAGATGCACGACTGGCTCCACCCACGCCACCTCTGACAGAAGAACGCAGGCTGCGCCTAACGGACACCTCTGCATGGCCCGCTCCTCTGCGACCAACACCACCCAGAGGGGAAACACCGCGGTGCTCAGCGACAGAGGCAGACGTCGCGGGAGCAGTTCCATATGAGGACAAGGCCCTCCTGTCACCGGTGCCACCAGCCGAAGGAATCCGGCTCCTCCCAGCGGCTGAGGCAGGAACACCGGCCACCGAGTCCAGTGGCGATGTGACAGTGAGGAGGCGAGGGGTCGCATAATTGATGGGAGGTTTGTGTCACATGTGGCGCCCCGCAACGAGTGCGGCACAGGAGGGTATTGCAGCAATAAATGCAGCAGCAATATTCTGCGACCCAGCTGTTATCTGGTTAACTTACAGATCCAAACCCTGCATGCATCATTTAACATAGTGGGCCAATCCAAGGTCCTGGTGGGCGGAGTGCAAGGGTAGTGTGTAGGAGAAGTACAGACTTTAGTTAGTTAGTCTGAGAGAGTCTGGAGAGAGACTTGAACTTGAAGTAGGAGCGGGGGCTCTGCACCACTGTGCAGCCCCTGGGCCGTCACCGGTCGGGTGTTAGCACCTGAGGCCTGAACAACCGGGATCGGGCATCACCAACCACGGGTTCCAAAAGACCCCCGTGCCCAACTCACAGCCGGTTCACTGGTACCGAAGCTGGCAGCAGTTCACCTCTGCTACGCGAACCAGAAGCGTGGAGGAGCAGCTTCACAGGAGCACCCCACCACCCGCCAAATTCCAGTCGTCTAACCAGCGGTGTACCCACCGAGGGATCCAAGGCTCCCCAAAACATCCATAACGTACATCTTGGATAGGGATTGAAGCAGCCTCCCCGTACCCGACCTGGTATTCCTGGGCGACAATGGCAAATACTTAGCTAGAATGGAGGAACACTACGGATCTCTGAGGGACACCTATCACTGCTGAGTCCACCCGGCCCACTACCCGTTCACTGTATGCCAGGTACTGCCTGCTGGTTACAGTAAAGACCCGTTACAGAGACTTTCAGTGTCCGTGTCAGTGTTCCTTATGACTGCATCCATTCGTACACAAGGTAACCGCAGCTGCCGCACAACATCTTAAGCAGCTCCAGCCTCCGGGAAACACCGCTCAGCCTGTGGGGAGCGTTCCATCTTGCTGCTATCCATTCCCCGGAGGTCTCGCAGCGTCGGTAGGACTTACCGAACTACTCATAGGTGGCGTCACGAATAAATTAACCCCTTTAATCTGTTCCTATAAGGCGTCTTCGACTTTTGATCTGCACTCAATCGGGCCTCACTACCGGCAGGCGCCGCCCACACGTGACAAGGAGGAAGAAGCTACAGCCTGTCTAAACCGGAGTCCCCGGCCACGGTGAGTCACACAGAGATGCCTGTTATCTGTGACATAAGCCGGAGTATTCTTCTCTAGTGCACGTTTGCACTGGGACACTGGGAGCTTTATTTAGTGCATGCAAGGTTTAGGCTTATGGGTACTGTGAGAGACGGGCAGGTCCAGTAACTAAATACCTCACCGCTGGGTGTGGTTACAGGCAATAAACTGGAGCCTGGTGTGAAGCACAGGTCTCTGTGCTAGGAGGGGCTGAGGGTAGCCTCCAGTGTGTGAAGACTCCAGGTCAAGCTGGATGCTGATCACTGACCAACCTGTGTAAACGCAAGTCGGTGACACCTGAGAAGGGGCTCTTTAAAACAATTGTTTTCCATTTGTTTTGGCCTGCACTTAAAGGCTGCTAGATTTGCATTTTTCTGTTATCGGTTTAAGGAGTAAATAAACCTTTTGGGACTAACTTTGTGAAGACACTGCCTCTTGTTGTTCTCCTGACACATGCAAGCAAGTCACCCTATCACAACATATACATATACGCACACCCATACACACCCAGTATAATGGCCTCACACACACACCTGTGCATACATACATGCAGATATACACATGTATATACACACCTACATATACACACACATACACACATACAAACATGCATGCACACAGAGTATATTTTAACCACACACAAATACACATGCACGCACATACACACATGCAAGCATGCACATACACACAAAACATGCATACACACTGTATAATGTCCCCACACACACAATATAATGTCCCCACACACACATACTCATATATACAAGCACATGCACAAACATATACACACATGCAATCATGCACATACACATGCAAGCACATACACGCCCATGTATACACACATGCAGATATGCACATACACATGCAAGCACATACATACACATATACTTGCATGCACATACACACAAACATGCATACGCACATGCATACACACAGTATAGTATCCCCATACTCATAAACACTCATGCCTGTGCATACACACATGCAGATACACATGCACTCACAAACACGCATATGCACGTGTGTTCACACAGTATAATTTCCGCACATACACATGCACGCACATAGACACATGCAAGCATGAACATACAAATACATACACACAGTATAATGTCCCCACACGCATGCAGATACACAGATGAACATAAACACGCAAGCATGCACATACACGCATAGGCACATGCTTACACAGACATATACATATACACAGTATAAGGCCACAGACATACATACGCACATACACACAAACTTGCAGATACACCCATACACATGCACATGTAGCGCCCCGCTAGTCAGCACACTACAAAAGGGTACTGCACCCCTAATAGAAGGTGCAGTATTCTTTGTCCTGGAAGGGGGTAATAGAAGCCTGAAGCTTAACAACCATACACATACAACTAGCGAAAGGAGACCAATCAGACAACCCGTTACTAGGGTAATCGGTCTTGGTGGGATTGAGAGCTAGGATATCTAGTGAGTGTGGAAAGAGCAGGAAAGAGAGATCCTGAGGAGAGAGCAGTTGGAGGAGAGTCAGTAAGAGGTGAGGTAATGTGAGGGCACCTCAACCTGGTGGCCCAGAGAGAAAGGGGCGGATAGAGGGTAACTGAATGCCCTGGCCCAGTCCGAAGTGGTGTATCGGCTCCGAAGTGGTGCAGAGGACAATCCCTGAGCTGCAAACTCTGGCATGGTCAAAAGCTTCATAGGAGCACAATCCAGCCCGAGCTACGCACGGTCCCCACCAGAAGCACCAAACCGGGTTGAGCACCCCTTTGAAAGAAAAGGGATCCTCATATTCCCCGACAGGCCTGGTTCAACAAGTGTGATTCGTGCAAGGCAGTGTGAGGAAGGAGAGCGCAGAGGTAGGACAGAGAAAGAGATAAAGAAGGAACATCACTGGAGCTTCAGAGGGTCATTGCCTACTGCCACCTGGTACACTACCTTAGCTGTAACAACTGCATACCATGTAAGCTGCTGATTACCGAAGTAAAGTACCCGCACAGAGTAAACAAGTGTCTGTGTTTCTTCTTGGTAAATGGAGGTAATTCTGCACTGTGAAGCAACGACTGCGCTGCCCTATTCCACCATCATACCCTTACAGCCTCGGGGACCCCGCTCCACCTATAGGGAGCTACAACACCTTTCTGCTGCCCATCACCCCTTAGGCCCCAGCAGCGCCGGTGCCATCACCGGATCTACAGGTGGCGTCACAACAATCACCTATAAACTATTATTCCTGTAAACACCCCCTTTTGTTGTCACTGCAAGGGCACAGGCTCGGGCACCGACCACGCATGACATCCACCGCACCCAAGCGCCTGAGACCTGAAAACCCCAGACCCTTGTGGGCCAGACATCTTTGGCATCTACGCCCACCCGTGAACTATGGGTATTGTGCGCCTTATAGAATTTACCACTCAATCTAAAATAACTATTCCCACCATTTTCTACTGGGCCCAAGATGACATGTCCAAAAATGTAAAGGACAATGTGTTGGTCCAGGGGCGTGCCTCGGCCCCTCGTCGTGGGAGGGCCATGGCAGAGGCGCCAAACTACTTGCTCGCCCTGATTGCTGAAGGAAAACCAAGGGGGCGGGCCATGGACTTTAAAAGAATAAGAACTGGGTGTGGCAGAACTGGATGAGATCTACTTGGGTACGGGTCTTGGAGACATGGCGGCAATCCGGCTGAGAGACTTAATGCGGGAAGTGAAGGAAGAGGCCCGCGCCGCAGTAGGAAACCTGAATGTGGTCTCACTTGACACTTACGAGGGGGATCCAACCTTTTGGGGGACCGCTCTCCAAGACTTGAAAGACTTGCAAGACTTGAAAGTCCAGATCCTAGAAACGGTGGAGTGAACAATCCGGCGCAGCAGTGCCAGTGTGGCCCACCAGCTATGCCATGAGGCCACGTGGAGGCAGTCCGGTCATCCAGAACTGGAGTGAGCAACCAGAGGTTCACCCGGTTACAGGAGAGGACCCGATGCCACAGCCACCGACACAGAGGAAGCAGGCAGCCCTGAAGTCCCGCTGGAGGACTACAGCGAGACCGCAGCCGACCCAGACTACCTAGATGACCAGGACAATAGACCAGCCGATGAACCGGAGGATGTGCAGCCACCTACCAAGGAGCCTGACCTAATGATAGAGGCCATCGGGGAAGAGAACCCCGACCAGCTTCATGATGAGAGTGAAGAAACAGACCAGCCGAGCTCCGAGGAGGAGTAGGATCCGGAGGAGAACAGTGAGGGGACTACATCACCTGAGACCCAGGGAGCCTGGTGGGGTGACTACCCAGTCCATCAGCGGTGGTGACATCAGAGCTACTGTGGAAAGCTACCAGCAGAACCACAACACCAACCGTGCACCCAACCCATTGGGCTATATTTATGCCAAGTACGAGTCTGACCAAGCGGTGCGGCAGCGACGCAGAGAGGAATGGTGGGCTTTTGAAATGGAGAACTTGCAGATATGAGCACAGGCCCGCCGCCAGCCACCCGTTCCCCCTGAGCACCGGAAACAAGGTACCGTTACAACCTTTAATCTGGAGAACGATTGGGGTTTCTTACAGGAAGAAGGACTGTATGAGAAAGTTTTTTTTTCCCGGAGGGATGTAGAATCACATTTGCCCAAAGGTCACTCAGACCGAAACTTGTATAGACATGATCGGGTGAGCTATGAAAGACACGCAGGACCTCGCGGCTGGTATGCCTTACGCATGCGCAAATGTCAAATATAAATGTAAAATAACCTGTTGTTTAATAATGTAAATAGAGTGCAATGTATGTCTGTGCAGCGGCCCAGTAATAACCAGGACATTTGTAAAGACAGCAATAGTGACCACTGGGACCGCAATAGTTAACTTGGTTCCGTTGAACAAGTAAAAGGTTTTTCTTTGCAACGTTAAATAGACAGTGCCTCCTGGATGGGAAGATCATGAATACCTGTTGTTATTAAAAGTGTTCTATTGTTTATTGCATAATAAAAACTTTTGCTCTGTATCGGGTGACGTGGAAAAGGGACACTTGGGGACAAGTGTATTCAACCAAGGGGGAGTGTAGCACCCCACTAGTCAGCACGCTTCAAAAGGGTACTGCACCTCCAACAGAAGGTGCAGTATGCTTTGTCCTGGTAGGGGATATTAGAAGCCTGAAGCTCCACAGGCACACACATACACCTAGTGATAGGGGACCAATCAGACAACCCGTTACTAGGGTAACCGGTCCTGGTGGGAGGAGATACTTCAGTAATACTTGAAGCTGCAAAGGACTTGTGGGCAAATAATAATATTCATAGGTGGGTTCAACTAGAATTGAACTTTGCCCCCCAAAACTCTACCAGGCGTTTGCTGGAAATTGATCTTTTGAAACCCTCAAAAAAATGTTTCCTTTAAATTCAAGGTTATCTTTACTTTGGCACTGGAATAAGATGGATAGAGATCCCTTACGTTTTTTATATAGATATATATCAATTTCAGCAATTGAAGCTAGGGATGGGCGAATCTACTCGCTAGGACTCGTTACTCTGCGAGTATTAAGGGACTCGCAGGACTCGGTACTCTGCGAGTTTCCCAGTGTTTACTCGCACAGTAACGAGTCCAATACAAATCAATGGCAATCCTAGTTTTGTCAGAGACTCACTACTGTGTCAGTGATAGCAGGGAAACTCGCAGAGTAAGAGCTGTCTGCTCTGTGCAGCTCCAGGGTCCTAGAGCCCGCCTGCTGCCTGATGTAGCAGAGCTGAGATTGTTGTCAGTCTGCTCATTCCCTGTGCATAGACATCTATATCTATGCACAGGGGATGTAGCAGAGAGGACATCGCGTTTTGGACTACGTCGGACGGAAGAGGATTTTTTTAATTAAAGATGGAGTCCCTAATGGCTTTTTTTTTTATTTCTAATAAAACATTTTCTCTGTGTGGTGTTTTTTTTAACCCTTTATTGGAGATTCTTAGTGGCTGGGTCAAACCTGGCCTGACATTAAGAATCTCGGGCTTAATACCAGCTTGCATAACAAAGCTGGTGTTAACCCCTTTATTACCCAGCGTGCCACCACCACCAGGGCCGCTGGAAGAACGGGGTTCAGCGCCAGAGGATGGCGCTTCAATGAACGCGCCATCTTCTGGGGCGGCTGCGGGCTGCAATTTGCAGCTGGGGGTGCCCAGAAAGCTTGGGCCTCCCTGCGCTGCGGATTCCAGCCCCCAGCTGCTTAGCTGTACCTGGCTAGACATAGAAATTGTGCGGAGCCCCACGCATTTTTTTTTAATTATTTCATGAAATTCATGAAATAATAAAAAAAGAGGGCTCGCCTATATTCTTGTGTCCGGCCAGGTACAAATAGGCACCTGGGGGTTGGGGGCAGCCCGTCGCTGCCTGCTGGATCTGGCTGGTTCCAGAAATACGGCGAAGCCTATGTCATTTTTTTTCTGAAAAATCAATAAACCAATCCTAAAAAAGGGACTGCCTCTTTATTAACCCCTCGCCCATGGTCCAGAGGTTAATAAAGATGCAGTCCCTTTTATTTACATTGTTTTATGGATTTGTCAGAAAAAAATTTGACGTGGGCTTCGCCGTATTTCTGGAACCAGCCAGGTCCAGCAGGCAGCGACGGGCTGCCCCCAACCCCCTGGTGCCTATTTGTACCTGGCCGGACACAAGAATATAGGCGAGCCTTCTTTTTTTATTATTTCATGAATTTCATGAAATAATAAAAAAAAAATGCATGGGGCTCCGCGCAATTTCTATGTCTAGCCAGGTACAGCTAAGCAGCTGGGGGCTGGAATCCGCAGCGCAGGGAGGCCCAAGCTTTCTGGGCACCCCCCGCTGCAAATTGCAGCCCGCAGCCGCCCCAGAAGATGGCGCATTCATTGAAGCGCCATCCTCTGGCGCTGAACCCCGCTCTTCCAGCGGCCCTGGTGGCGGTGGCACGCTGGGTAATAAAGGGGGTAATACCAGCTTTATTATACAAGATTCTTAATGTCAGGCCAGGTTTGACCAAGCCACTAAGAATCTCCAATAAAGGGTTAAAAAAACACCACACACAGAAATTTTTTTATTAGAAATAAAAAAAAAAGCCATTAGGGACTCCATCTTTAATTAAAAAAATCCTCTTCCGTCCGACGTAGTCCAAAACTCGATGTCCTCGCTGCTACATCCCCTGTGCATAGATATACATGTCTATGCACAGGGAATGAGCAGACTGAGAACAATCTCAGCTCTGCTACATCAGGCAGCAGGTGGGCTCTAGGACCATGGAGCTGCACAGAGCAGACAGCTCTTACTCTGCGAGTTTCCTTGCTATCATTGGCACAGTAGGGAATCCAATGCAAGTTGATTTGCATTGGGCTGGTTACTGTGGAGTAAACGCTGGGAAACTCGCAGAGTAGCAGATAGAGCCTGAAGCTTCCGAGACACATCTGCAATTTGTAAATTGCACATTACTCGCTATTACTCGCTTCCCCAATTCATTAACATTGGACTCGCTAGACTCGCGACGAGTAGCGAGTCCCGGGCTCGGACTCGCTAGAGTCAAGCGATTCCGAGTAATTTAGGACTCGCCCATCACTAATTGAAGCACATAACCCAGGTTTGACGTTAGACAGATGGGTTAGAGCGGGAGTTGTATCCCTGGGGATCTGTTTGATGGTCACATATTTGTGTCTTTTGCAGACCTTTCCCTGAGATTTCAAATCTATAAATCCTGTTTTTTTCAAAATTTGCAAATCCGACATTTTATTCAATCTTGGAGTGTCCCAGAGTGGTGGTTGCTGAGCTCATTTGATCCACTACAGAAATAATTTAAAATAGAATATCCGAATAACCATGTATTATCCCTGTTTTATAGAACATTGAACTCCCCTGAATAATAATAAATCACCCTATATGACACGATGGGAGAATAGTCTCTCATTGACCTCTACCCCTAAGGACTGGTGGTTGGTAGCTAGGGTGACCAAAAAATTCTCCTTGTGTATCAACCACCTGGAGCTGTTGAAGAAGATTCATATGCATTGTTATTCAACATTGGATAGACTCTCTAAATTTGGTGGTTCTTCCTCGGGGCTGTGTTGGAAAGGTTGTGGTATGTTGGGAGACATGGATCATGTCTGGTGGGTGTGTCCTAAAGTGCAAGGTTTTTTGGTCAAAGGTAGGAGATCTTACTAAGAACATATCTGGAGTGAACATCATTCTGGATGGCCCATTGGCAGTGTTCAACATTGGATTGACTCTATCCCTCAAGGGCTATCCCAGTTCTTGTCACATGTTCTCACTGCGGCCTAGCAATGCCTGGTAAAGTGCTGGACATCAGATTCACTACCTACTCAACAGGAGCTAATTGATCGACTTAATTCACATTATCAGCATCAATGGTTTCTGTTGTCCTCTCTCAAACAAAAAGAACGTATTGGCAACCAATGAGATCTATGGGCATCTTCTAAATTTGCACTATCAATTTCTTAAGTGTCTGTGTTATTGTTTATCTTGAGTTATGACTATTTTATAGACACTCCCAAGGATCCATCCTCTCTCATTCTTTCCTCTTGTGTCCTCCCCTGCCTTCTCCTCCCCTCCCCTGAAATGATCCATCTGATATTTCCATATGTGTGCTCCTCTTGTGTCCTAACACTTGTTAAACTTGCATTACTTTTGAATTGTTTGTATCTTTATTACATCTAAAGTTTTCATTAAAAAATAATGGTTAAAAAAATGATTTCTTAACTTATTAAGGACAAAATAAAAAGAGTAGGAAAATCACACTGTCCCCACAAGTGAGATAGTATTGGGTCCAATTACTCATGTTGCACTGATGTTTCAAAGGATTTATAGAAGGGCAAAATGGAACAAAATACAGGGAGAAATTTGGGAATGTAATGCACAGGAGGCTAATCTCCATGGAAGTAAGTACACCATATGTGTTCACGGTCCATGGTTGTTTGCAGGGATTGCAAAGAAATGGTGAACTTCTTCTCTGATGTTGGCTTATGATGTATTCTTGGACGTTTACTCGAAGAAAATTCTATTTTTTTTAGTTTAGAATTCAATTAAACTAAAAGCAATTTGTCCATCTTCAACACAAATTGGCCCTCTAGTCGAATTAGGGTTCTTTACCACTTGCACATAAATTATAATGAGCTTGAGTAACTTGTAAGAAACTTGCTTTATTGTTAATTCACAATTTTACTATAATTTCCAAACTTCAATATTCGTTAGGGGTTCCTACAAATAATTACCGTATATACTCGTGTATAAGCCGACCCGTGTATAAGCCGACCCCCCTATTTTGCCCCAAAAATCTGGAAAAACCTATTGACTCGTGTATAAGCCGAGGGTGGACCCCAGCACAGGTATACAGCCCCCAGCAGTGTGGTATACAGGCCCCCCCCCAGTGGTATACAGGCCTCCCCAGTGGTAGTATACAGCAGCCCCAGTGGTAGTATACAGCAGCCCCAGTGGTAGTATACAGCAGCCCCAGTGGTAGTATATAGCAGCCCCAGTGGTAGTATAAAGCAGCCCCAGTGGTAGTATATAGCAGCCCCAGTGGTAGTATACAGCAGCCCCAGTGGTAGTATACAGCAGCCCCAGTGGTAGTATATAGCAGCCCCAGTGGTAGTATATAGCAGCCCCAGTGGTAGTATACAGCAGCCCCAGTGGTAGTATATAGCAGCCCCAGCAGCCCCAGTGGTAGTATACAGCAGCCCCAGTGGTATACAGCAGGCCCCCAGGGGTACATATAGCAGCCCCCAGGGGGTACCCAGCAGCCCCCAGGGGGTACCCAGCAGCCCCCTGGGGGTACCCAGCAGCCCCCAGGGGGTACCCAGCAGCACCCTGGGGGTATCCAGCAGCCCCCAAATGCTGGCACTCGCCCCCCCTTGCAAGGGCTCCCCCCCGCTTCTCTTACCATCCCGGTCTTCTGATCAGCGCTGCTCCTCGGTGCTCCGTCCTTGCTGCTCCCGTCCTGCTACATCCGGGATCCCCGGCCGTCACGCGATGACGTCATATGCCTGCGACGGCCGGAGATCCCGGATGTAGCAGGACGGACGGACGGAGCACCGAGGAGCGGCGCTGATCAGAAGACCGGGATGGTAATATAACCAGCGGGGGGGCCCTTACAAGGGGGGGCGAGTGCCAGCATTTGGGGCTATATGCACTGCTTCCCCCTGCCGCTGATTGACAGGGGGAAGCAGTGCATATTTAATGAGCTGCCCCACGTGACGGGGCCGCTCATACAGCAGCCTCCCCCCGCCTCTTCCAGCCTCCCCAGCCCCGGGACACAGCCCCCACCACTCCATGTACCGTATATGACCCGTGTATAAGCCGAGGGGGGGACTTTTCAGCCCAAATTTTGGGCTGAAAAACTCGGCTTATACACGCGTATATACGGTATACAAATTCATTTCCTCCTTATTTCATTGCTGTCATCAGTATATCCCTCGTTATAACATAGTAACATAGTTTTTAAGGTTGAAGGAAGACTTTAAGTCCATCTAGTTCAACCCATAGCCTAACATGTTGATCCAGAGGAAGGCAAAAAGAAAACCATGTGGCAACACTAAGCTCCACATTGGGGAAAAAATTCCTTCCTGACTCCAGATACGGCAATCAGACTAGTTCCCTGGATCAACGCCCTATCAAAGAATCTAGTATGTATAACTGATAATATTATAGTTTTCAAGTAAGGCATCCAGGCCCTTCTTAAATGTTAGTAGTGACTCACTCATTACAACATCATGTGGCAGAGAGTTCCATAGTCTCACTGCTCTTACAGTAAAGAATCCGCGTCTGTGATTATGATTAAACCTGTGTTGCAATGCTGATAAAAAATAATGTTAATACCCCCATAAGTGATCCGATCAATGAAACATTTTCTCATTTGTTTTTTAATTACATGGTGCACTTACAGTGGAAGGTGATTGGGGACAAATGATGGTCTGAAAATTTTTGTTTAGGAATTCATTGCTCCCCCTGTAAAAAGTGAAATTTTCTTAACAGGATAATTTTTACTGTGGCTCAGCAATACACGTCATGTCACAATGTCAGATCAGTCATTTGTCATACAGGGCATGCAGATGAGGCTTTTAAATAATGCAGGGATAGGGACTAAAAATGAATATTAAGGAGAGCCTGTCAGATCTCTTGATATGTCTGTTCCTGTCAATAATGAATATGCATTAAAATAACTATCTTGAAGCATTTGAACAATGCAATGTGTCCTTCTTCCGATATCCTTTTGGAAATATATACATAAATTGACAACTGGGTGGCACAGTAGCCCTTTGTGCATGCCAGTCTAATGCCATCCAAATATTACTGACAGTATCAGAGTAGGCCATATATTATTTAAAAGGAGAATGTTAACACTCAATTGTTAATGTGTTTATTAATTACTAAGCTGAATCCTAGAGTGGTAAGGGCTAGGCAAGTTGGATTCCTATTCTTGGAGAATTTACTTCTATAAATCTTAGGCCTAGGTCAACAGCACAGACTGAAGGCAATGGTACAGCATAGCAAATCTTCACAAATGATACATGAATTAGCAAGGACACAGACAGTGTAGTGACCCAGAGAAAGCAATATTAAAATGTCCCCTGATCTGCCACGTGTTGTTCTATAATGCTGTGCATTACTTGTAAAGCCAACTCCTTATCTATAATCGGCACCTTAGAAATGCTGAGTTGTAGCATTTCTAATCACGCATAGCCCTCTGCTGGCTTTTTCAAAACTACCATTTCCTTATATAGCCAAATAAAGCTAAGCAACAGTGGGGATTTTCCGGCAGTTTGGAGTGATGAACTCATAATGCTGCAGATGCGGAAGTGAAGACGCAATTGTGATGATGTGAGCTCTGCATTTTTAGGAGAGGTGTATAAATGCTGGGGTTGGTGAGTCTGCTCTGGATCAATCTTGTCGTCCAGTAATTATGCGTGGTAAAGAGTAAGAGTGCTGCACTTTATCCAGAAAACTTTCTTTGGAAAGGCAGAGACCATGCCACAGTGTACTTCCCAAATCAAGGTAGGCCCGAACATAGCAAAAACAGGAAACCCTGAAAACCAACCAAACCAAAGCAAGTTACGAATCCCTGCTGCTAAGATACTCTCAGAGCTAAGAAGAAGGAGAGTTAGTTAAGTGTATACTGTCAACTCTGCAGTTTATATGAAGTGAAAGTCCATAAACTTTATTCATATAGCCTATGGTGTCTGTGTTTCTTATGGGACCACAATCACCTCTTCTACTACTACATGATCTGAGTGTCTGCATCTGGCAGAAAGAAATTGAAAGAGTAACCAGACAGGGAGGATTAGCCTGTCTGGTTAGCCTGCCTGGAGTAAGAAATCAGCCCCTTTTATCCACCTAGTTAATTTCCTCTACTACCAAATCCCCTTTTACATTTGCCCCCCAACCTGCGGATTGCAGGAGCCATCAGAAACACTGTGATAGGATTTAGCTCCAATCTCTCAGGCCATGTATTCCTGCTGAAGGCTGACGCAACAGCAGAGTATACAAGACAGCAGACAAACAAACAGAGCAGGTAGAACCAGATGAACGTGAGTGAGGTGTACAAATACTGATGGGAAGAGTAAGCTTCTGGAAACTAGTATCTTCCATCAGAGATGTGGTTAATAATAGGAATACAGAGATGTATATGCAATCCAGAAGTTTCCTACAAGGATGCTGATACTTACAGGAATGAAATAGGAATAAATTAAGTCTTTGATTATACACCATAAATGTCCACAATGGCGCTACTATCTGTCCGTTTCAACAGCCGCAAATATAAAGAAAAAATCCACTGTTTGCAAAGTAGTTGATCATTAAACATAGATAAATATGTGATAAAATTAGATGGCTTAAGAGAATGATTTATTAATAATAATAATAATAATAATAAAACTGTACTTTACAATTCAGAGGGTATACAATATAATACAATAAAATACTATATAATAATATAAGAGAATACAATAAGATGATAAAATACAATACAATGTAAGCCAATACAAATATAATCCAATACAGACAATGTGAGACAAAAAATAAATAAATACTTTACTGAAACCATGAGGAGTGAGGTCCCTCCTCGTAAGCTTACAATCAACGAGGAAAAGAGGGGAGACACAAAAGGTAATGGTAAAAAGTGCCATCATATATGGTCCAACTATTAATATAATAAATAAAAGATTCACATAACGCTTAATTAACCGGTCACACTGGTTGGGGCTGCATGGGGGTATAGAAAGATGATACAATAGGCAAGATTTGGAGCACAACAGAATGGGAATAATTAGACAGATGACGTGAGGTGATAGGCTAGTCTATAGAGATGTGTTTTTAACGCTCGCTTAAAGCTATGGATATTTGGAATTAATTGAATTGCTCTTGGTAATCTGTTCCAGAGAATTGGTACAGCTCGTGAGAAGTCTTGGAGGTAGGAGTGGGAGGTTTAGATTGTAGATGATGTCAGTCTTAGATCACTTGCAGAACGGAGGGCACGTGTAGGGCGATAGACCGAGATGAGGGAGGAGATGTAGGGTGGTGCAGAACTGAGGAGGGATCTGTGGGTCAGAGTGATAATTTTATATCGTACTCTGTAGCAGATGGGCAGCCAGTGCAATGACTGGCACAGGATAAAGGCATCGGTGAAGCGGTTGGAGAGGAATATGGCTGCTGCATTCAGGATGGATTGCAGAAGAGAGAGTTTAATAGGAGGGAGACCAATTAGTAGAGAATTGCAGACGAGAATGAACAAGGGCGATAAGTAGAATTGTTGCAGAGTTAACAGTAAGAAAAGATCAAATTATAGAGATATTTTTGAGGTGTAGGTGACATGAGCAAGCAAGTGATCGGATGTGGGGAGTAAAAGAGAGATCTTAGTCAAATAAATCCCCAAGACAGCAGGCATGCTGCTGGGGAATAATGGTAGAACTGACTCACCGCGGCCGGGACTCCGGTTGAGACAGGCGATTCTTCTTCCCTCCTTGTCACGGGTGAACCGCGCCTGCCGGTAGTGGGGCCCGGTGTAGTGCAGATCAAAAGTGAAGACGTCTTGTTGGAACAGATTAAAGGGGTTTTAATTTATTCGTGACGCCACCTATGAGTAGATTCGGTAAGGGCTACCGACGCTGCGGAACCCCCGGGGGATGGACAGCAGCAAGATGTTACGCTCCCCACAGGCTGAGCGGTGTCCCCGGAGGCTGGAGCTGCTCAAGATGTTGTGCGGCAGCTGCGGTTACCTTGTTGTGCGGACGGATAGTTCATAAGGAAGCACGGACACAGGTAGTCTCTATAACGGGTCTTTACTGTAACCAGTAGGCAGTACATGGCATACAGTGGTTGAGTAGTAGACCAGGTGGACTCAGCAGTGATGGTGTCCCTTAGAGATCCGCAGTGTTCCACCATTCTACCTACTTAGTTTCTTGCCAGCGTCGCCCAGGAATACCAGGTCGGGTACGGGGAGGCTGCTTCAATGCCCTATCCATGATGTACGTTCTGGATGCTTTGGGGAGCCTTGGATCCCTCAGTGGGTACACCGCTGGTTAGACGACTGGAAACTGGCTGGTGGTGGGGTGCTCCTGTAAAGCTGATCCTCCACTCTTCTGGTTCGCGTGGCAGAGGTGAACTGCTGCCAGCTTCGGTACCAGTGAACCGGCTGTGAGTTGTGGGCACGTGAGTCTTTTGGGAACCCGTGTAGAAATGCCCAATCCCGGTGGTTAAGGCCTCAGGTGCTGACACCCGACCGGTGACGGCCCAGGGGCCCGCACGGGGTGCGGAGCCCCCGCTCCTCTCCAAGCTCTAGTCTGCTCTTGTCAGGTTCTAGATTCTCCTCTTTTCAGACTCTTACTCTCTTGTCTAGATTATGTGTTCTACTACACTACCCTAACACTCCACCCACCAGGACCTATGATTGGTCCCCTGTTCTAGGTGTTGCATGTTGGGTTGGATCTCCAAGTTAACCATTTCACTGCTGTGTCAGAGAATATTGTGGCTGCAATACTCCCTTGTGACGCACTCGTTGCGGGGCGCCACAGAACCACACACAGAAATAGCAATGTTAGGTTGTCAGAAGGTTAGTAGACGGAGGAAACAAGAGAAGTTCAGTTTTTTACAAATTTAGTTTAAGGTAGAGAGAGGACATGATGTTAGAGACAGCAGACAGACAAACACTGGTATTTTGTAGTAATGTGGAGCCGATGTCAGGAGAAGAGGTGTATAATTGGGTGTCGTCAGCGTAGAGATGGTACTGAAAACCAAATCTACTGATGGTTTGTCCAATGGGGACAGTGTATAAAAAGAAGAAAAGGGGACCTAGTATTGGCCCCTGAGGAACCCCAGCCGTGAGGGGAAGAGGAGCAGAAGAGGAGTCGGTGAAAGATACAAAGAAGGAGCTGTCAGAGATGTAGGAGGAGAACAAGGAGAGAGCGATGTCCTTGAGCCCAATAGAATGGAGCATAGAGAGAAGGAGATCGTGAGGTGATCAATAGTATCTAAAGCAGGAGGGATATTCAGGAGGATCAGTAGGGAGTAGTGACCATTAGATTTAGCTGTTAGTAGATCATTAAAGACTTTAGTAAGAGCAGTTTCAGTAGAATGTGAGGTGCCGAAGCCGGATTGTAGAGGGTCAAGAAGTGAGTTATCTGAGAGATAGTGGATCAGAAGGGAGTGGACCAAGTGTTCCAGAAGTTTAGAGATGAAAGGGAAATTAGAGACAAGTCAGTAGTTAGCAGTAGAGTTCTGGTCGAGGGATGTTTTTTTTAGTAATGGGTGAATCCTGACTTGTTTGAAGATGGAGGAAAAAACATCAGATTAGAGAGGAAGATTAAATATTTTATTTAGGTGAGTTGTGGCAGCTAAGTAAAGGGATTGAAGGAGATGTGAGAGAATAGGGTCACTGATGCAGGTAGTAGGGCAAGAAGATGCAATGAGCCAGGTAACTTCTTCCTCTGTGACCGGATCAAAGACCGTAAGTGAGTTGGATGAAGTGCAGGAGGGAGGAGAATGCATGATGTTCTGAGGCTGTAAAGAAATGTCAAGGTGCATGTGGTCAATTTTGTATTTAAAATAGTTGGCCAGATCGTCAGCGCTAAGGCTGGTGGTTGGGGCCTGAACTCTTTGACCGAAGAGGGAGTGGAAAGTGTCAAATAGTCGTTTAGGATTGTTGGCTAGTGATGTAATAGGGTGTTGTAGTAGGCTTGTTTGGAGAGGTTAATGGATGAACTCTTCAGCCAGGTTGGATTTTCTCTACAGACGTTCAGCGCACCTAGAGCATTACTGGAGAAACCGTGTTTGCAGCATTTAATAGATAAATTAATTTTATTGCACCGTTAGTATATTGTACATTGATATAAAAAAAATCCACATTAATAGCAAAGCTTATTTAGTCTGAGACTGATAATTATGATTATATAAATATAATTATAACTCCTGCATAAACTTTTGCCCACATGCATGAATCATCAGTATAGTGCAACCAATGTATATAGCCAGCTAGAAATCTGCACAGGAAATCCTCAAGTACAGCAAAAGAATTGATAATTTGCAATCTATATCAGTAGGGGTCTGATATATAGATGTGGATACCTATTATTTCATAGTTAGATACCTCTTGGTCCATGAATAGACTTGTCAGTTTGCGCAAAGACTCTATGGTTTGTAGTGTTGGTGGAGTGGTGCTCCAGCTGGTAGCGCTCGCCTACAGGTAAAGTAACTCCAGGAGCTACTTGATTTTCCTGAAGCGTGAAACATTTTCTGGTGTCACCAAGCTAGTAAAGGAAACAAAATGAACCAATCTTTTAACCTATGCTTTTTGGAAATACTGTGTATAAAAGGGCATTCAGGCAGATCAATTATGATCTTATTCTGCCGGGATTGGAATTGAATGCCTAACTGCTAATTTATCCAGACACATAGATTACAAACTCAAAAAATGCATTATATTTCTCCATGCATATTTTAGAGATAGCAAGCATATTTTACAGCTATTAAATCATTTTGAATGGCAAGATCAATATATATTAGGCTCCCTAGATGTTGCTAAGGGTTGTGAAGTATCAGAATATTTTCTTAAAAGAACCAATGAGTACCCTCTGGATCAAGTACAATACATTACTGAATGTATGCAATAAATTTAAATACACAATTAATTTAAGTATATGGTAAACTACTATATCTAGCAGTGGGGTACTGACATAGGGACCAGGTTCACACCAAAGTTACGCAGATTTGTATATAGATAGGTAGGAAGACCAGTATGTCATGAAAATATGAATTCTTGTCATTATTTTAAAATGTTTGAAAAGACAGCCAGAGATGGTTTACTACTCCGCCCCTTGTTCGTTTGTAAGGGAGATACATAGATCTCCGCTTTGCTTCCCCGGGTAAAACATTTTTACGACAAGCCATAAACTCTGAGCTAAGACTAATTCAGCTAGCTCAACTAGCCTAATCTGGTTTGGTCCATACTGAATTTCTTTGTCTTAACTTAGGGTACCGTCACACTGTGCGACGGCACCGCCGATTTCTTAGGCAATGCAGGGGCGTGGCCTATCGGCACCGATATCGCCCCTGCATCGCCTAGGCGATGGCGACGCCATTTAGTGGTTGCCTGGTTTCAGAGCAGTGCTCTGAAACCTGGCGGCCGATCTGGGTCGATGTGTACACATCGCCCCATGTGAACGGCCGACGGCAATCTGCCAGGTGATTGGAGCCATAGGCTCCCACATTAAGGCATCGCCGCTGGGCTTTCTTAAAACCTGTCAGATCGCCGGGATGTCGTCGTAGGTGTTGCCCCATGTAAATGGGGGACGGCGACGCTGGCGGGAGCGGCAAAAACGTGCGCACCCCCGCCCATTGCCGCTGACATCTCCGGTGCCGTCGCACAGTGTGACGGTACACTTACAGTCTTTTAACGTCAAATTTCATAAGACCCTTTCATTCCACAAATACATAAATCATATGTTTGGAATGTTTACCTTTTTTCAGTTATGATGGTATATGTTTTATATCTATGTAACAAGCAGAAACCTGGGAAATGGGTTCTAACCTTCTGAAAATCATAGATATATCATATTTGATATTAATCTTCGTGTAAATTCCCGAGGGAAAACATGATGTTCATAGTTTTGACGTGGGAGTGGCCAAACCAAAGAAGATATGAAAAATGGAGGTTTTTTTGAGAATTGTGAAAGAGGTGGGTTTCAGAGAACTAGCCCACTAGGGAGGTTAACATAAGTGGGAGTGCCTTGATTTTGTGTCCCATTGCATAAAATAAAAGCACCCATTTTGGACTCATTCCACCATGGGACATCAGACACAGCACGACATGCTGTGTGGAGGAATCATACAACATTTCTGGAGAGCAGTCCCCCCACACTGAATCTGAGTTGTCACCGCGTGGCACAGGTTTTGTACTCTCATCTATTCCTTTAATTTTAATAACTGTTTTATGCATATATGTAAATTGTCTCTTTTGTAATATCTTGCATATCTTTTGTAAACACTGCCAACTTTCTGGAGTAAACTTTATAAATTTACTTAGTTTTGTTCTTTTTGTTCTATGATGAGCTGATACGCATTCCCGCGATTTCACATTACCAAACAGGTTACCGATCTACCTGAAATAGATCGGTGATGGCAGCATAATCTTTTGTATTTATGTGATAATGCGGGCCTGAGGGTGACTGGATTGAGGCATATATACATTCCTGGCAGGAAAAGGTGGTATATATACATCCCATCTCATCACGTGCCGTAGTAGACTACATAAATTAGAGCAGTTGGGCTCCTTTTCTTATCCTCTGGCGATACTGGGTTTGGCCAGCAGGATAAGGGGGAGCTGCAGGTCCTGACTAACTTTTCGTGACACAGTACATTTGCCCTGATGGTGAGCTTTGTGAGAACTCTGTTATCGTTTTATAGATGAAAATATATTAATCTGGAACCTTCTGTTTTACAAACTCTAATGATGTTAAAAGAACGTATCTACATTTTATGCCACTTTTTAGTACAGAAGAGATCTATTTTTTTGGACATAACCATTTATATAGAAATTGGCAATATTTGCCCTCAAACGTATAGCAAACCAATGGATAGCAACAGCAACAGTCATGCTGTAATGTTTTGGCAACCTTAAATTGTTCCAGAAATGATTTTAATTTCACATGTTTTGTTATACACATGTTTATTTCTTTTGTGTGTACTGGAACAAACTTAAAAAAATAGAGAACAAAGGTAAATTGGATATAAGTTTACACCAAACTCCCAAAGTGGGCTGAACAAAATTGTTGGCATCCTCAACTTAATATTAGGTTGCACACTCTTTGGAGTAACCTCCTCACAACTTACGCCTCACAACTGGAGTGTTGGGCTACTCTTCTTCTGAACTGCTTAAGGTCTCTCATATTTGAAGGGTGCCTTCCCACATCATCAATTTTAGAATTCTTCCATAATGACATTAGATCCTGTCTCAATGCTGAACACATTAGAATTCTTCAGCACTTTGTTTCCATTGTTTCCATCCATTTGTGCATGCCTCTTTAAGTATGTTTTGGGTCATTGTCCTGCTGTAAGGATTAGAGATGAGTAAACTTTGCTTGAACATGTTCACCAATTTCAAACCCAGATTGAATTTAGCAATGTTCATTCGGCATCTTGAACTCGAACATTTTGCTGAAAAGTCACAAATTCGGATTTTGTTCTGTAATTCTTCGGATGTGTTTGTAGCTTAACTAGAACAGAAGCATTAGTGTAAATGCAAATCCCAAAATACATTAAAAAGTCCATTGTCTACAGCCAGGCCCTATCATATAACCATATTGGCTCCAACCCATCGGACAGGGATGAACACTTAAATAATCTAAAAAGGACATTTTTTAACCAAGGCTTCCACCTCACCTCCATTGATGATCAGATCATTAAGGCTGCAAGAATCCCTAGAAGTCAAGCACTTCAATACAGAGAAAAATGAGAAAACCATTGTGTTACTCTGGTGGTAACCTACAACCCACAGCTTGAGGTGCTGAGAAAAACTGCCAAGTAACTTCAACATATCCTACACAAGTATAACCATCTAAAAACAAAATTCAAAGACCCTCCCTTGCTATGCTACAGGCAGTCTCCCATTTCAAGAAACATCATGATCCGAAGTTTGATGCCCTCAAATATACTAAGAGGAAACAAGTTATCCATGCAATGTAAAGAGTTGCAAAACCTATGCTCATATAAAGACCAACAACAGGATATAGATCCTCTACACAGGAGGACTATAAGATTCCAGGGACATTCACATGCTCGTCTTGCAATGTCGTGTATTTAATTCTGTGCACTACATGTCCTGTGGGGGCTTTTTATGTTGGGGAGACATGACAAAGACTAAAAGCAAGGATGAGGTCTCATCGTTACACAATTACAGACAAAAAATCCATTTACCAGTAGCCAAATACTTCTGTGGTCAAGTACATAACATTTAAAAAATGAGATTTGCGATATTGAGAGGTCATTTCAAATAACAGAAACATCAAAGGGTCTGTGAATCCAAGCTCATTACAACTTTTGACACTCTATGCGATCAGTGTTAAATATGTCAGTAGGATTTATGGCTCATTTCAACATCTGAAGAATGTTTTTTCAGAGACACTGAGGACACCAGGTTTACATATTAATTAGGGCCATAAAAACTTTCACATCACTAAGCATGGCTAATGAAGGATCCTGTCTAGGTTATGTTTGTTTATTTAAATGTACATTTATTTTAACTTGCATCTGCTCTGGTTGCGCATGTATATACTGTATTTGTGTTTCTTTAAATATTTTCTCATATCATGCCTGATGAAGAGATGTGAGAAGTCTCAAAAGCTTGGCTTGTAATATCAGTTATTTTACTTTTGTTAATCATTATAAGGTATCACAACTACAAAATTATTATTTTGTTTCTCCCACTGAGAGCAATCACCATTTTTCTCAACTGGCTAACATGGCACTAAACCTTTTTTTTTTCTGCATACACGCAGATAGACAAACACAGATCATCTTACCTGTCTCTCAATGCTTGCATGCTTCAGGGGCCACTCTCCCGTGCTTTCTCTCACTCACTTCCGTTACAGCTCATTAACCTTTCTGCATATTTACTTCACTGACTGGGCAACAGCCAATTACAGATGCTCATGCTATGGGAGAGCATCTGTGATTAGCTGTTGTAATTAGACTGCATTTTCACAACCTGGATGGTGTCTGTGCTTGGTTGTCATACACAGTGTATGGTAACCAACCTGACATGATAGGGTGTAAAATGAATAAACAGTGGGAAAAAAAATGAGTATGGCTTCGCAATATTTTTCTGTCTCAACACAGATAAAGCGGACAGCTATGAGCTGCCACCCTCAGCCACCTATTTTCACCTTGGCTGGCAAAAAAAAATGCATAGGGCTCTGTCCTATTTTTAATTGCCAGCCAAAGTGAAAACATGCTGCTGAGGGCTGGTATTCTCATGCTAAAGAATAGCAGCTTACAGCCACCCCTGAAAACCGCGCATTCTTCATAGCACCATTTCCAAGTGCTTTTCCTGGGTTATCCAGTGGTCCTGGTGGGGGTGGCATGAATAAGAGGTTAATACCAGCTTTGTATTACCAGCTGGAAATAAGCCTAAAATTCTTAATGTCAGGTCAAGTTAGATCCGGCCTTTAAGAATTTCAAGTAAACAATAAAGAAGACACCACACATAATACAGCATCTTCATCATAGCCTCCAGTCAATGCATAAACCAGTTGCGAGCTCCAGTCAGGATATGCAATGACTCACTGACCTCACCTGACGTCACTTTTCCGGTAAGCCACCATGCTTACCTGAATGGTGACCTCAGATAACCTCAGAGAGTTACCATACACCCGGACCAGAGAAACGCTGATCTGGTCACCATAGTAACAAAGCCAGGTGACCAGATCAGTTGACGCAATTGCTATGGTGACCAGATCAGCTGATCACGCACATCACTCAGCTAACGTGGTCACCATAGCAATCGCGTCACGATCACCTGACCCGATCTGGTCAAGTGACGTGTGAGATTGAGAGACAGGTAAAATGATCTGTGTGTGTCTGTCAGTGTGTATGTGTGTACAATACAAATATAATTGTAGATGACTTGCTTAGAAGTGCTCAGGAAGCCACACCTGAGCACTTCTAAGCAAGACTGCTACTATTATATTTGTATGAATCCATTCCCCACAGAAGGAGCAGTGGCGGAGCAGCTGGGATCGCACTAATACAGCAGCAAGGACCTGGCGTTGCTTGGCAACGTTAAGCAACAACCTGAGGACCTGCGGTAATGTAATCCCTAACTGAGAGTTGCTGGGACATAGCATGTCAGCTCTCATTAAGAGTACAGTTACCAGGTTGTGCAGGATAGGCACAACCTACAAAGGTTAGTGACCAATTTTCCCACTGAATAGTTAAGAATCAAAAAGTGGTTCTACCCATGCGCCCCTTATCTTTTTTTCTTACAAGTGTGTATGGTTGTAGCATAATGTAGAACAGAAGCACAGTCCCCTGAGCTGATAACCATAGCAATGCATCATGATTACTATGGTGACCAGATCAGGTGACTGTGACATCACGCTCTGTGTCCTCCAGGTAATCTAGTCACCATAACAATGTGTCGCGTGACCACATCGGGTCATGTGATTGTGAAGCGATTGCTATGCTGACCAGGCTTTTGTCACTCACGGGGGTGTGGACCCACTGCGCCATGTGCTGGGGTTACCTTGAAGGGGCATGACTAAGTTCTTATTGTTTAGTCACTAGTTCCTCTGATCGTGAGGTTAAACTTGGCTGCTAATAGACACTAGGTAATACTCCAGGTCAATCCTCAGACTGCAGCAGCTGATATCAGGGGTTAGAAATGCAGGTACAAAGTTCAGAGTTACAGGTAGGACTGCATTTGAGTAACAGAAAGAGTGTACACTGGTACTGGTTCAATTAAAATTGATGGTTCAGAGAGGACCTTGAGTTTAGGTACTTGGGTAGGATCAGGTTAAAGGTACGGGCAGACAGGATAGGTTAAGATGTAGGTAGGATAGATACTGGTTTCAGGTACAGGTCTGGATACAGGTTCAAGGACCTGATAAAGAACTAGCAGGTACAGGACGTACTAGAAATAATGTTGCTCAGGCACCTCCCAAAAGGAAAAGGTGAATTGATTACCTAGTACTTGCCCACAACAGGCTGGGTACACTTCCAGTTTGCCCACACTGCCCCTTTAAGAATTGGAAGCAGGTGTACACCCTATGGGTGTTTCCAGCAGAAATTATTCAACATATGGTTGACCTGATCCATCTGGCCATTAGACTGAGGGTGGTACGCAGACGTTCAGGCTTACATTCAGAAGCTTACAGGTAGCTCTTTAGAACTTAGCAGTGAACTGGAGACTCCTATCAAAAATTATTTGGACTGGTAATCCGTGAAAATGGAAGATGTGCTGAATGAACTTGTCTGTGAGCAAGGAAGTGGATGGTAGACAGATGGATAAATAAAGTGAGCTATCTTTGAGAAACGATCCACCATCACTCAGATAGCGAAACATGCAGAAGACACAGGAAGGTCCATTATTAAATTCATAGTGATGTGCTGCCATGGAGCAGAAGGGAATTGGCCACAGCCATCAAGATGTAAGTTGTTTAGAAGTTTTGCTTTGTGCAATCGAGGCGGAAGCAGAAACGAATTCCACAATATCTAAATGGTTAGCCACCAATAATCTCAATAATGATGATAGATAAGAGGAGTCATCTTTTTCTGCCTTTTTCTGACCAGCCAGCATAGAAGAGAACCCCCACATCAGAAAATATATCGTACTAAACAGGATGTGATGCTCACCACTCCAAGGTATAATAGTCCATGCCGTACTATCCAGGCGAGTGCCAAAACAGAGAAATAGTCTAGCTAATTGTGGGTCATGCTTAACATGCATTATTAACTCTGTAATGCACCTCTAAAATTCCAATAAAAGAAAAATGACTTTATGTGTTGAATAGGTGGATTCAATATTTCTTTATTACTGGATTGAGGGTGCCAGAGCAACTGGTGTAACACATTCAGCGGTAAGGAACAATGTATGAAAAAAAAAATGTAATGACACATCCAATCCGAAGGATAAAATATAGAATATCTTTATTGATTGATATTAAATTAAAAGCGCAAAAGGGCTGAACAGAATATAGATGCATTTCTGGCTTAAAAAAACACCCTTAGTCATAGCATGTTCAGTCTGCAACCCATATCTTATATATGTAATTCACATCAGTCATTTTTTAACTACATCCTTGCACTATGCCCTTCTACTCTTACCACATTTTGGTTATTATTGTTATTCAAAACCTCCTGGTGTAATTTTATACTAGGAACCAGCTATTCCTGGATTCCATATGTAAACTTAATTTGTAATTCCCATACTGTTCTTTTGACATAATCTTATTACCACTTCATATTATTGCTATTATTGTTATATTGTTACATTTTAAGCCTAGTGGCCCATTATTATGAATATTATCTATTTACCCTACTGGGGCATCAATTCAACTAATCAGGTGTACAGGTGCATCTCAATTAATTAAAATATCATTAAAAAGTTAATTTGTTTAAGTAATTCAATACATAAAGTGAAAGACATATTATTATAGAGTCATTACAAACTCAGTGATCTATTTAAAATGGTTTTTCTGTTAATGTTGATGATAATGGCTTACAGTCAATGAAACCCCCAAGGTCATTATCTCAGAAAATTAAAGTATGGAGGATACAGGGTTTGAGAGATAAAATATTACTAAATAGGTATGAGAGGCTCACCTTGTGTGGTTGTGATGGTCACAACCACTATAAAAGCATATCACGGCTGCTGCTGTCCCCAGCGTGTTGCATATAAAGTAGGGAGGATGAAGGGTTAAAAACCATTCTGCCATATTTCACAACACATCAAAGGGTGACTATAATATTAATTTATCAGTCAATTAGCATTTCAGGGTTCCTTGGCCCCTTCCTCAGGACAAATCAATATCATATTGCCATGTTCCAGGGAGCCCTGAAACATGTTGACTAATCAATCAATATTATTTTCACCCTTTGATGTCTTGTGGAATACGGCAGCACAGTTTTTATTCCTTCAATCTCCCTAGTTTAATTTTCTGAGATAATGACCTTTAGGTTATAAAGAACACAACAAGCCTAATGTTGAAATCGTTCAAAAAGACAACAAACACGATAAAACAATCAAATGTGTGGATTCAAGATACATCAGTGTGCCAGAAGCCGCATGGAGAATATTTGCTATTCCAATGCATAAAGAAAATCATGCCATCATGCCTAGCAGTTTACCTGCCTAACTCTCAGCCACTATATTTTTGTGAAGACAATCTTGCTGACAACATTCAACAAAAGTTCAATAATAATTCCACACTAATGGCATACTTCAACCTTAATAAGATCGACCAAAATGCACATTAAAACTATTACAGAGAAATTTGTTAGCTCTATGTTTGGAGACAAGGCACATGGGAACCCAGAAAGCAATGAGGCAATAAAGTGTTAGGAAGAATGTATATGGTTACTGTCAAAGACCAAGAATGATACAATTTATGTTTTTTGTTATTGCTTTTAAAAGGCGCAACAAGTTATGAGAGCATTAAAGCTGTAAACGGTGTTACACATCAAACTTTTAAAGATGCTGCATTAGCACTTGGATTATTAATAGATGGCAGTGTGTGGAACTATTATAATAGATGCCACTATTGTTAACATTTTTAAAATACTGTGGGAGATATTTGCTTTCATCTATGTTTTCGGCCCACTCTCAATTTCACTTGCGTTGTCGAATGAGTTTAAGGAATATTTTTTAAAAGACTACTGTCACAGATAATGATAGATCGAATGAGTGGCCAGTACTTTATATATTCAAGCAACGATTCTGTTGATGCTGATGAAGCTGATGAACGTGAACAAAACCAAGTGGAATTTCTCTGACCCCATATGGAATGCCACCACATCAGCTACAACTTAAAATTGACATTATTGTAATGCTCTTGCAAAACCTAAACACCAACAAAGTTCCTTGCAATGGTACTCGGTTGATTGTCACTACCTTACACCACAACATCATTCAGGTTAACGTGATTACTGGATCAGCCAAAGGCGACACCGTATTTATTCCACAGACCGATTTGTGCCCTTCTGAGACTGGCTTACCTTTTAAATTAAGACAACAGTTTCCAATCAACCTTGCATTTGCAATGATCATTAACAATTCCCAAGGACAGACCATTAATAGAGTGGGAATTTATTTACCCGAAGGAGCATTTGGACATGGACAATTATATGTTGCTTTCTTATGAGTAAAGCAAAGATGCCACGTGAAAGTGATGGTTATTAATACACCTCTACAAGTCAAATTATTACATCATAGTGAAAAAATATTTTCTAGGAATCTTGTTTATAAAAATGTTTTCGATAAACTATTTTATTTGTAATGTGAATGATAGAAAGCTGATAGATATGAGATAAATATAGATACTGTATAGTGTGATAAATAGATACATATTAGAAAGATAGACAGACAGACAGACAGATAGATAGATAGATAGATAGATAGATAGATAGAAAGAAAGATAGATAGTGTTATAAATAGATAGATATTTTATATTGTAAGGTGATCATAGGTAAAGTAGAAGAGGGAGATGGGTGTTATCCACATTATTCAACTCGGTGATGTGAACCCGGATGTAATGCTCCCGTGTAATAGGTGCTGAGAGAGTTAAATTGTCTTTAAGGCTGGGGTCACACTTGGCATGAATTTTTTTAGTGACTTAAAAAAACTCATGCGTTTTACCATGCGTTTTTTCATGTAATTATGATTTTTTTCAAGGTGTGTGATGGCTCCCTGCATTTTTGTCTGCGTTTTTAAATCTGCACCAAAAAATAGTGCATGCACTATTTTTTGGTGCGTTTTTGTAGAAAACGCATGCGTTTTTTAACATGGGCCCCTATGGAAATCGCATGCAAAAATGCATGTACGATTAGTACCATTTAGTGCCATTCAAAAACGCATGCGTTTTACATAGGAGCCCATGTTAAAAAATGCATGCGTTTTTGGAAATGCACCAAAAACGCATGGCACTGTCACACATGCGTTTTTGCTATTAGGGCATGCGTTTTTTAACATGGGGGCCTATGGGTGCATTTTTTACATGCGTTTTTGAAAACGCAGGTCTCCAAAAACGCTTGTAAAAAACGCAAGTGTGACCCTAGCCTAACAGAGCTGTTTGTTTTGTGATCAGCTAAAGAGATGGCTGTTCACCATATCTCCACCTCAGGGTGTGGTCCATAGAAATAAACAGATAGATTGATAGATAGATGGATAAGGAGATAGATAGATAGATAGATAGATAGATAGATAGATAGATAGATAGATAGATAGATAGATAGATAAATAGATAGATAGATAAGAAATAAAGCAAAAGAATCAGCACATAAACTTCAATCAATTCGGTGCAAAAAATCCTGTATGCAGTGATCCACTGCAGCAAGTCAATATCAGAAAAAACAGGCAGCACTCAATACTTATTCCATTATGGACCTTTTAATCCGGCCACAAATGTGTGATGTGACGTTTCAGTCCACAAAAGACTTTTCTCAAGCATGCTTGAGAAAAGTCTTTTGTGGACTGAAATGTCACATGACACATTTGTGGTCGGATTAAAGGGTCCATAATGGAATAAGTATTGAGTGCTGCCTGTTTTTTTTGATATTAGATAGATAGACAAACAGACGATAGATAGATAGATAGATAGATAGATAGATAGATAGATAGATAGATAGATAGATAGATAGATGATAAATACAGACATAGACAGATGATAGGCGGGCGTCACACGCTACGATATATGCAAACATATCGCTGGAAAGTGCCTGATTTGGCATCGCTCCTACGACATCGTTGCGTGTGATAGCATGATACGACCAGCGATAAGTGGTCAGATCGTTAATCACAGATATGGGAACCGGACCCCATATCACACGATGTCGGGTCATTGGATGAGCAGTATCGACGTGTCTAAATGGTCGATATCGTTAAGAAGTGGTGAAATTAGCGATGCTGAAATATAGCACGTAGGAGTGCCAGGTATTCATCTGTGTCTCGCCTCCCCTGTTGTGATTTGTTAAACCCACATGCTTTCTGATTGGCTGGCGGGGTATGGCACCAAAAAAATAAAAATTAAATGCTAGCGGCTACGTGGGTGCTGCCATGGAAGCATTGCTGTAGCGACGCTATGTGACCTCCGCCTATAGGGACACTGGAAACGTCGCAGCAACAAATGTATATTTAAAATCTTCATTTACAACATGTCCGGGACACTGTTGCGTTTAAAAAAAAGAAGCACTATGTGAATGGTCACCCTTTCTCAGCGCATTAGCGCACTCTGCGATGTGGCATAGTTTTAGAGGGCGCAACAAAGATGAGTCCGTATTTGCACACTTGTATTGAGACACACATCACAGGACAAGAGGAATCACATAGTGCCCTATGTTTGCACGCACACCTGACCAATGGCAACGCATTAGTGGCCACCAATCATGGAGAGAGGGGCGCGGATACAAACCATGTAGCACACCTATCTGCTCAAATTGAACAACCAAGACGCCCACATTGAGCACTGAGTCGTTCACGAGGCTTCTGTGTGACTGCGTTATAGCGATGTGAAAACACGATTGCTAGGTCGTCCACACGAGTGCAGAATCGAGGCATTGGTGAGGTGACTTACCGATGTCTGTGCGTGTTACATCACAAGAATTGACTTTTCACATCGTACGAACGATGCACCAATATTGACATCGTTGGTGACATCGTTACATATATCGTAGTGTGTGACGCCCGCCATAGAGACATAAATAAACAGATGATAGATATGAGATACATTGATAGACAGAGACATAGATAGATTATAGGTAGAGATAGATAATAGAAGCAAATCTGCTTTTGTTGTCCTTATGTTGATAAATAAAAAATAGAGCAATTTTGTCATAAAGATTTCGGTGTTAATAAAATGTTACCTTTTACATACCTTGTGTTAATTTTACTTTTACAAAAGTGGGTGGGGCTCACAGGAATGAGAGTGCACTGGGGCAAGACAGCTCGAGTGAGAGAGTACAGAGTGGAGAAAACAGAACAGGGGGAGAGTAACAGCACACAGGGGGAGAACGCACAACGGGAAGACAACTCAAAGGAAAGAGCAGATGAGAGGAGAATATAGCACAGGGGTGGAGAGAGCACAGGGGAAGAAAGACAGCGCACAGGGGGGAAACAGCTAAGAGGAGAGAGCTTGTCAGGCAAGAACACAGCACACAGGAGGCAGAGAGCATGTGGGAGAGAGGCAGCACACACGGGGTAGACAGCTCAAAGGAAAGAATACAGAGGGAAGAAGATAGCACACAGATGGCAGACTGCATGGGGGGAGAGATGACCGACACCCTCAGCATCACAGAGCCCGCCCCCATCGTGATATAACCGACCTCCTGATGCGATAGCATCAGGCCTCTATCTAGTATAGCAAATCATGCTAACATTTCAGGTGTTTTAATAAGTGGACTGTTTCTTTATCCACTATACAGTGTTTATTACGCTGTTAAAATTTATTCTATGAGGTGCATTGGCATAGCTGTTAAAATGAGTATAACTTTGGAATGCTTTACATGCACTAATAAAATTAATTGTAATTAAGCTATTAACCCTGACATTCTAGCTTCTTAGTTAATGAGGGGAACACAGTTTCTCAGAAACATATGCTCCAGTTTTGAAGATATCTTTTGAATTAATACCATTTAGTTTTGCACCCTTGAGACTTTTAAGCATTGTCTCCGACTATACAATAATTTGTCAATTCTGATGCTAACAAGCCAAGCAAAATAGGAGATCATTGTCTACAATAGATAATGTTTTTCATTTTTAGCCTAGTTTCTGATTATTGACCCTACAGCCATTGGGATTTAACTACTTAAGTTGATATTCTGTTAGCTTTATCATTAAAGAACATAGCTCATACTGTACATCTTGCTTGCTATCTTTGCTGTTCAAAAAATCCCATATTTTAAATACCCATAAAATTGTTTATTCATAGATAATCATAAACCAAATCCCACCTAATACAAGGCCCAATTAAATATACAAGTGAAAGAGAGCTATAAGGGAAAAAATCTCCTCTATCTGCCTGCAGTGGTCGACGCCCTCAATGTTATGTATATTGGTGCTCCTGCTCTACATTGACTGGCCCTGAGTGGTCCTGCATTATACTAGTAGGTGCAGATAATTATAAAGAATATGGGGATCCTACGTACATAGGAGACGTAAAAAATGGAAATCCTATTCAGTCCAAGGTCATGACATAACCTAAACTATCATGCAGTGGAAATTAGTTCATGGATAAATTAAAGTACCAATACTTCTAATAGTGCTGACCAAGGGAGTATTACTACTAGTATACTACTAGTATAGTGCAAGGCCACTTAGGGCCAGCCAACAAGGAGCGGGGACATCAATACACATGATATTGAGGGCATCGACCTCCCCGAGCAGGCATTGGATAGTTTTGTTGGTTGTCTTGCTCAATACTTCCCTTATAGTCCGTTCACTTGGATTGTATATTGACCTTTCATTGGGTGGGATTTGGTTAATGATAATTTATGAATAAACAAATTGTATGAGTATTTGAGATATGTTTTTTTTGTTTAATCATACCTGTTGTATTTGAGAGGTTTGTTGAGCATTACTGTCCCCAAGTACTGATATAATGAATGAGTGCTCATTAATGTGAAGTGATTGACCAGTCTATATGGACCTTAAATGTAAAAGGTTTTCTAGATATAACACTCTGATCTTATCTGTTCTTCAGTGATGAAATGCTGTTTAAGGTTACCAAATACCACTTGTGCCTGTAGAATGAGCGACTTGCAGCATCTGTACAGCACCCTAAAAACACTAGTTTAATGCATACAAGTAGATCATAATGACAACTGGCCACTGCAAATGAGACCTTAACAGCACCTGGCAAATGAACTTTTGCAGGTTTTCAAAGAATATTATTGCCTGTTAACCAGCAATTTTAGCAACAAAAAATGTACTGACATTGGCATTCTTTTGAAAACTACACTGACGTGCGGTAATGTGGTATGCTGGCACAATTTACAGCTGCATCAAGGCCATACAGCAACCACAATGGCTATCTTTACCCTAATATACCATTTTTTTTAAACCTCTGATTTTCCAGGAAACTTGACAATCAATATCAACATAAAAAGGACATTTTAAAATATAGGCTTGATGGAAAATTAATTGACCTGAGATTAAGCAAACATGTCATCCTGTAAACTATGTAAAAGTTGTGTAATAGATGATGGCACATTAGGTGACTATAAAACAATTATACTGATTTGCAGGCAGACTTTGACTATCAAAATTTGGTAATGCAGAGATTGGTTGTAGACATTACCTGCAGTTCTATGAACCACAACAGATAAAACACTGTGGTATTTGTATAAAGTATAAATAATGTATGAATGAATGATACCGTCATACTGTTTCTAAAATAAAACCTAGTAGTATCAAGACCAGTATTACCAATAATAACTCTATATAATAGACGCACACTGTATTCTAAGATACACCCGATAATAAGACGCTTCAAAGTTTTAGAGAAAGAAAATAAGACAAAAAAATTTAAAGCAAAAAATGTGGTCATGATGCACTGTTAAGGGGAGATCTGCTGATGACACTTTTATGAGGATAATGACCCCAATTCTGTACTATTGTCCCCAATTCTGGGCCCTTTCTCAGGTATATATGTCCCCCATCCTAGAGTATATGCCCTCCATCCTGGTATATACAGTATGTTCCCCCTCAATGTCCCATCTTGGTATGTATGATCTCCATCTTTTTCTCATCCTGGTATATGTGTCCCCATTCTGTTTTATATGGCCCCATCCTGGTATATATGGATCTCACTCTGAACTAATCTGGGTATATTTGGATGCATCCTGGTATATATAGCCCTCATTTTGGAGAAATCATGGTATACATAGCTCAATCCTGGTATATAAGGACCTTATCATGGGCCCATCCTGGTATATATGGCTACATTGTGGTATATATGGCTCTTATGCTGGGCCTATCCTAGTATATATGGCCCTAATTGTGGGTCCATCCTGGTATATATGGCCCCATCCTGGTATATATGACCCTCATCATGGGCTCATTCTGGTATATATATTCCAGTCTGGTATATAAGGCCCTATTGCTTGGCCCTTCCTCCTTCCTGGTATGTATGGCCCCATCCTGGTATATATGACCCTCATTGGGCCCATCCTGGCATATATGATCCCCACCCTGGTCATAGGCCCATTCTGGTGTATATGCCTCCCATTACGCCACACACATTGTAGTGCCCAGTACAACTTAGCGCTCAGTACATTTTGCCCAGTACACTGTGCTCAGCTCATGTTTCTGGAGATATTATGCACCGTAAAGATTAAGTGGGCACAGTTTACTATAGTAATGCCAAATATGTGGAAGCTGAATGTGGTTCAGACACACTGTGAGGTTCAACAAGGAGGGGCACATTTATATTTAGGAATTCATCAATTGCTGGTTTCTTTTTGGGGAACAAGGAACCATACCATGTTTCCAGAACCTTTGTATTACCTGAAATGTGAAACCCCTCATTGACACTGACAGATGACAGACCAGAGTTGGGACTTCTTTTTTGTGAATTGAGCTAAATCTTTTCTTGGGAACATTTTACAAATCTAAATATAAATTTAAATGTGCCCCTCTCTTCTGAGTTACCCAGTGTGTCTAAACCACATTTAGTATATTAATGCTTGGACTTACTGTATTTAGGAGAGCCCGCTTAAGCTACAGGGTGCGTATCTTGAGAAGCACAAGCTGAGCACAGTGTGCTGGGCACAATGTACTGAGTGCAACAATGTACTGGGCACTACAATGGTATATAATTTTGGACTACATTTATACTGTGCTCTATGCTGTGCACTTACACTGAGATGTCCATATAAATTTCCAAATGACATGAGTCTGGATGACACCCCTGAAGGATCAATTCACAATAATGAGGCAGTAGTTCTAATATGCTTTTCATTTTACAGCAAATCATTTTTGCAATGTCATATTTTGAGGGCTATAATTTTTCTAGATTTCTGCTGCCAGAGTCATGTGAGGGTTTTGTTTTTTGTGGGATGAGTTGATGTTTTTATTGGTACCATTTTCAGTCATATAACATTTTTTGATTCCCGTTTTTTGGAGGCAGAATAATAATGAAACAGCAGTTTAGGAATATTGTGAATGTATTTGGCCCCCTTGAACTTTTCAACCTTTTGCCACATTTCAGGCTTCAAACATAAAGATATGAATTCAAATTTTTTTGAGAAGAATCAACAACAAATGGGAGACAATCATGAAGTGGAACGGAATTTATTGCATATTTTACACTTTTTTAACAAGTAAAAAACTGAAAAGTGGGGCAAGCTATATCATTCAGCTCCTTTACTTTCAATGCAGCAAACTCACTCCAGACGTTCAATGAGGATCTCTGAATGATCCAATGTTGTTCTAAATGACTGGTAATGATAAATAGAATCCACCTGTGTGTAATCAAGTCTCCGTATAAATGCACCTGCTCTGTGGTAGTCTCGGGGTTCTGTTTCAAGTGCAGAGAGCATCATGAAGACCAAAAAACACACCAGGCAGGTCTGAGATACTGTTGTGGCAAAGTTTAAAGCTGGATTTGGATACAAAAATCTCATGGAGCACTGTGCAAGTGATCATAGTGAAATGGAAGGAGTATCAGACCACTGTAAATTTACCAAGACCCGGCCATCCCTCTAAACTTTAATCTCGAACAAGGAGAAGACTGATCAGAAATGCAGCCAAAAGGCCCATAATCACTCTGGATGAACTGCAGAGATTTACAGCTTAGGTGGGAGAGTCTGTCCAATGGACCACAATCAGTCATATACTGCACAAATCTGGCCTTTACAGAAGAGTGGCAAGAAGAAAGCCATTTCTCAAAGATATCCATAAAAAGTCTGGTTTGAAGTCTGCCACAAGCCACCTGGGAGACACACCAAACATGTAGAATGAGGTGCTCTGGTCAGATGAAACTAAAATCAAACTTTTAGGCCACAATGCAAAACGATATGTTTGGCGTAAAAGCAACATAGATCATCACCCTCAAAACACCATCACCAAAGTCAAACATTCTGGTGGCAGCATCATGGTTTGGGCCTGCTTTTCTTCAGCAGGGACAGGGAAGATGGTTAAAATTCATGGGAAGATAGATGGAGCCAAATACAGGACCATTCTGGCAGAAAACCTGTTGGAGTCTGCAAAAGAGCTGAGACTGGGACAGAGATTTATCTTCCAACAAGACAATGATCCCAAACATAAAGCAAAATCTACAATGGAATGGTTCAAAAATAAACATATCCAGGTGTTAAAATGGCCAAGTCACAGTCCAGACCTGAATCCAATCGAGAATCTGTAAAAAGAGCTGAAAACTGCTGTTCACAAACGCTCTCCATCCAAACTCACTGAGCTCCAGCTGTTTTGCAAGGAAGAATGGGCAAGAATTTCAGTCTCTCGATGTGCAAAACTGATAAGGTACCATCACACGGGGACACATCTCTGGCAACATCTCCGGCAACTCAGGGGTGTTGCCATTTTAAAGCGACATCGCTGGAGAGTTGCCCCGTGTAACAGGGTGATATCAACGACAATAGTTGCTTCAGCAACATCGCCTGGTTTCAGGACAATGTCCTGAAACCTAGCGATGTTGCTCAGGCGATCTGCCTGAATCGCCCTGTCTGACATCGCAAGGATCACTGCCAAGGTTGAATTTAGCTCTGGCAGAAATACCGTATATACTCGCGTATAAGCCGAGTTTTTCAGCCCAAAAATTGGGCTGAAAAGTCCCCCCTCGGCTTATACGAGTATATACCCAGTGGGGTAGAATACAGCCGCCCGCCCGCCTCCCCGATCAGTATACAGACCCCCCCATCAGGATCCAGGGCCCCCCTCCTTGCTCCGCAAAACCTGCAAAGGAAAATCCTTATACTTATCACTCGCCGTCCCGCCGCTGCCATCACGATCCCCGTCTTCTTCCAGCGTCTTCCGACTTCCTGTGGTCGCTGGCAATGACGTTTTGAGTATCCCGGAGCTGCTCCTGCCGCCACTCCCTCAGTGAGGGAACAAGGCAAAAGATAACAATTGTGCCGGTCTTTTTTGTTGCCCTTTACTTCCCACTACGTGTTTCGACAGGGTGCCTATCTTCATCAGGTTCAAGAGACACTTGAGAAAGGCGCAATTAGCGCTGAAACGCGTTGTGGAGACTGGGCATTCTACATCGATTGAATAAAGCTTTAAGGTAATTTATACAGAACGATCGCCTGGAGTGGTTTGTAGCGCTAATCTAATACCACATCTTTATTTGAACGCACACGTATCCTCCCATTGGGAAGCGTGGTATTCAGCAGCTGGGCACCCAGGACGCACCAGACGTCAATCACCACTTCTTTGGAACAAGCACGAGAATCAGCAGCGTGTGCATATTGGAAATCACGCTCATCCCTGCTTGCAGCACACCGGCTGATGTGGAAACCCTTTGGGGTAACAAATCAGTGCATAAACTAGTTGTGCGATCAGCACAACTAGAGAAGGTGAGCCCTAGATATATTTAACCGCTCCCATGCCATAAACATCAGCAGTTTGGCGCAACATTGTTTTTGTCCCTCATCAGTAGTGGCATATGGTAAATCGTTTCAAACGTGGCCCATTTGTTCTCTCCCGTTTGTCATACTGTTAGAATGCCTTTTAGACTATGTTCCTGGCTTAGTTTAACAGGTCAATATAGCTGGAAAACACAGAGGTCATTATTTGACCTCAGATGACCATGGCAATGATAGAGACACTGTGATTATTTTGCAGGGGTCACCATATGGTGGGAGAGGGGGTTAAATATTAGGAGGCAGCATGGACACTGGCTGTTGCTTTGACAACCGATGCTCAGCTATCTCTTAAGCTGAGCTCCCAGTGATGATCATGCAGACACAGCCTATGTTCTCGCGTTATCAACATGACTTACCCATATGTCAGAGGTCGTGAACCCATTCCTGGCCATGACATATTGGTATGTCAGAGGTCATGAAGGAGTTAAAGGGAAACTAACAGGACGTTCAAGCTGCCCAAACAAGAGGCAGCATAAATTAGACACTGGCTAGTGGAGAGATGCCACTGGGTATCGGCCTTGGATTGGTTAGCCAAGATGCATAGTTCATGGCCAGCTTTTTAAGGTTTGTTTTCTCTAAAGATGCTGTATTATATTAGCGTAAAACATGCACATCTGCAGTAACATGGCAGGCGTCTGCCCAGATTTCATGCAGTCAAGTTCCCTTTAAGAATTATTGTAAATCTCACCTGTTGCCAAGCTGGCACTTTCATATCTTATCATGAACCTAAACACCAGAACACTCTCTTAGGCTGTGTTCACACACAACGTATTGCTGCATTTTGTGGGGATCTGTTTCTGGTGAAAAAACTGCACTAATAACAGATCCTCACAAAGTGCATCGTTCTGTGTGTGAACGTCGTTGTGCTATTCACCTGCGCTTACTCACCTTGTCGAGCTCCCTCGGTAACCGCCGGTGATCCCTCCTCATCCCGGAGGCCGCAGCGAGCACTGCCTCTAGGACCCTGCAGCCCCCCATGTGACCGGGTGACCTCACTCGGTCACATGGTGCTGTCCGAGGTCCTCCACAGGTGCTACAGCATCGGGATGAGAGATCCCCGTGGGAGAGTGGTGAGGTTAGTAAAAGCTCTGCGAAATAATTTCCATGAAATTGACATGTTCATTCTTCTAACGGACCTGCATTTGAGCCCATAAGTGGGTCCACAAAAAGCGCAGTGCCTGAATGCAAAATAGTGAAATGCGTTGACTTGGCTGAGACAGCTAACGTCAATGCATTTCACTGCATTCCACTGCAATAGAGGATTTGTACAAAGCTGATCAATAGCACAGCAATTACAGAGTGTGTGAAAGTAGCCTTTAACACCTTCACATTAAAAATATTTTGCAAAATAAACAATTAATTTCTAAAGAAACACTGCAATAGATGAAAATCTTTCATAGGAACTCTAGGTTAGAGAATGGTAGTACAAGAATGATAATGAAATGTTTTTTTTTTTATTCAAATGGAAGACTTTTGAGAAGTATACTTTCACATCAAGTTCAATTTGTCTACTGAGAATTGCAAATCTCCCTTGTCAAAAGGTAATACTAAAATGTTTAAGTGTTTTTGCAATCATTTTATACTGAACTATATTAAAGGGAACTTGTCAGCTCATTCTACCCCCTAACCTATTACTACCTGTCCCTGCACCTTGCTAGCTGATCCCTAACCATCCCTCTCTGAGCTATATGTGCCTTAAAAAATGTAAGAAAAATGCTTTAACTTACAAGCAGTCTCTATTGGAAAGGTGGGCTACAGGGCTCCATTCTCCACTCCTCGCTGGCTCTCAGCACACCCCGCTGGGCATCATCAGTCTGTCTGTTCTTCCATCTTTTTTTAAATTCCCGCCTTCTCTGCTGCTATCATGAGCCAGCCAGAACATCATATCCGGCCCAGTGAATTAAGGAGTCTTATGATGTGTACGGCTCGGCTTCAATAAGCGCACTACGCATGCACCTGAGCTGGGCCATACCATGTGATTAGCCCCCAGAAAGTACCAGGCCGGATATGACGCTCTGGCCGGCTCATAATAGCAGCAGAGGAGGTGGGAATTTCAAACAGAAAACAACAGAAAGAGTGATGTCACTCAGAGGGGCGTGCTGAAAGCCAGCAAGGGGGGGAGAATAAGGGTATGTGCCCACAGGAAGGTTTAACGTCGGTTTAGCAGCGAAAACCGCCGGCGGTTTCGCATAGGTTTTATTTAAATTTATGTAAATCCTAAGCAGCTTTAGGACTTACAAGTAACCTTATGTAATTTAGAAAACGCTGTGCACACATAGTGGGTTTATGTGAGCGGATCTGCCAGAGGTTGAGCGGTTTCCCAGCGGTTTAGCAGCATACAGCATGTCAATTCCATGAACGAAATCCTCCATAGAAAACCGCCGGAAAAACCGCTGCAAAAACCGACTGAAAAACGCTGTGCACACGCTGAAAAAAACCGCCGGAAAACCGCCGGAAAACAGCTGGAGACTTCAGAGCTCAGAACTGATAATTTCCAGCGGTTTACTGACGGTTTGAACGCCACTAAACCTTCCTGTGGGCACATACCCTAAAGCCCTGGAACTCGCCTTTCCAGTCTCTGGATGGAGACTGCTTGTAAGTTATAAACAATTTTTCTTACACTTTATGGGGTACGTTTAGCTCAGACAGGGATGGTGGGATCAGCTAACAAGGTGCAGAGACAGATAGTGATAGGTTTGGGGCTGTACAATAAGCTGACAGGTTCCCCTTAAACTACTGAGCTGACTATGGAAACTATAATACTACAGTTGTATGTGTAGGTTTCCACTATGTATTTAAATGCTGTTGTCTAATCAATACCATATTCCAACTAGGAATGTTAGCTTTTTAAGAAGCTGTTAGCTACATCTCATTGTTATTCTTTACCTGTGGGGCAGAACTGCATACATACGTCATCAGCAAATTAAAGGAATTGAATAAGATTGGTTGTATTTTCTCTGCTTGCTTTAAAGCAGTTTAGGTAATTTGGAGGTTGGATGAAAGTCACAGCAAATGAATATAGTGTTCAATCAATAACAAGGAGCAAACTCCTGAGCTGTGTGTTTGTATAGGATTCTCCTGCGTGCAGATTCTACGATAAAGATACCAAAGAACTCTTACTAGGTTTCACCACGCGCCATTTATAATGTATACTGTCAACCCAAACATAATTCTGTGCATTCACAACATTACTTTCAATCAGTTCTCCAGTCTACATAATATAAAGTTAAGCTGCATTCACAACGAAACATAATTGTGAATGAGTGTTCTTAAGAATGCTCATTTCACAATAATCTTTCAGTGTAGACAGGTTGCCAATCACCCAAAGAAAGAGCAAAATGCTTGTTTATAGAGAGAAACAATCTTGTGAGCAACGCAAAAGATCATCATTCCCAGTGTTTTGTGCTTGGTAAACTGGACTTGAACTACCAAGAACATTGGTAGCCTATGTGTAAAGCTGGAGTCACACTTGCGTGTGACTTGCATAAATCTTGAATTGCATCACCCAGTACGGCTGCTCGCTTTCCGGGCAGGAGCATGTTAGCTGCATGTATTTCTATTTAACTGACACACTACTGTCCAGAGAGAGGCTGGCCATACTGGGTGATACAATATGCAGCTCACATGAGTCACATGCAAGTGTGACTCCAGCCTAACTGTCAAGGTGGCCATGACCATGGGTCACTGCCATGCCTTGACATACTACAGAAAAATGGGGATCATGTCTTTGTGTATATTATTAGTAGTGATGGGCGAATCCTAAATTACTCGGAATCGCTTGACTCTAGCGAGTCCGAGCCCAGGACTCGCTACTCGTTGCGAGTCTAGCGAGTCCAATGTTAATGAATGGGGAAGCGAGTAATAGCGAGTAGTGTGAGATTTACAACTCGCAGATGTGTCTCGGAAGCTTCAGCCTGAAGCAATCCTAGTTTTGTCATTTATTTGCATTGCTCGTTTACTTTGTAAGTAATCGCTGACTCGCACAGATAAGAGTCCTGTCTCCTCTGTGCTGGCTGCCAGCTCCAGGGTCCTAGAGCCTGCCTGCTGCCTGATGTAGCAGAGCTGAGATTGTTCTCAGTCTGCTCATTCTCTGTGTACAGACATGAATGTCTGTGCACAGAGATGATGTAGCAGTGCTGAGATTGTTCTCAGTCTGCTCATTCCCTGTGTACAGTAACAGACATGAATGTCTGTGCACAGAGATGATGTAGCAGAGCTGAGATTGTTCTCAGTCTGCTCATTCCCTGTGCATAGAGATCTATATCTATACACAGGGGATGTAGCAGAGAGGACATCGCGTTTTGGACTGCGTCGGAGGGAAGAGGATTTTTTTAATTAAAGATGGAGTCCCTAATGGCTTTTTTTTTTATTTCTAATAAAAAATTTTCTTTGTGTTGTGTTTTTTTTAAAACAATTTAATAGAAATTCATGGCGGTCATGTCTAATATTGGCGTGACCACCATACATTTCGGGCTTAGGGCCAGCTGATAATACAAAGCTGGCCCTAACCTCTTTATTACCCAGCGTGCCACCGCTACCAGGGCCGCTGGAAGAGCGGGGTTCAGCGTCAGAGGATGGCGCTTCAATGAACGCGCCATCTTCTGGGGCGGCTGCGGGCTGCAATTTGCAGCGGGGGGTGCCCAGAAAGCTTGGGCATCCCTGCGCTGCGGATTCCAGCCCCCAGCTGCTTAGCTGTACCTGGCTAGACATAGAAATTGCGCGGAGCCCCACGCATTTTTTTTAAATTATTTCATGAAATTCTGAGATTCTGACTCTGAGACTCTGACTCTGAAATTCATTAAATAATTTTAAAAAAATGCGTGGGGCTCCGCGCAATTTCTATGTCTAGCCAGGTACAGCTAAGCAGCTGAGGGCTGGAATCCGCAGCGCAGGGATGCCCAAGCTTTCTGGGCACCCCCCGCTGCAAATTGCAGCCCGCAGCCGCCCCAGAAGATGGCGCGTTCATTGAAGCGCCATCCTCTGGCGCTGAACCCCGCTCTTCCAGCGGCCCTGGTGGCGGTAGCACGCTGGGTAATAAAGGGGTTAATACCAGCTTTGTTATACAAGCTGGTATTAAGCCCGAGATTCTTAATGTCAGGCCACGTTTGACCCAGCCACTAAGAATCTCCAATAAAGGGTTAAAAAAACACAGAGAAAAATTTTTATTTGAAATTAAAAAAAAAGCCATTAGGGACTCCAACTTTAATTTAAAAAATCCTCTTCCGTCCGACGTAGTCCAAAACGCGATGTCCTCTATGCTACATGCACAGGGAATGAGCAGACTGAGAATAATCTCAGCACTGCTACATCATCTCTGTGAGCAGGCAGGTTCTAGGACCCTGGAGCTGCACAGAGAAGACAGCTGGACTCGGCTCGCAAAGAAACAGCAGTTACTTTGCGAGTCTCCCTGCTATCACTGGCACAGTAGCCAGTGATGACTCGCACGAGTCCAATGCAAACAATGGCAATCCTAGTTTTGTCAGCGTTTCTGACAAAACTAGGATTGATATTGATTTGCATTGGACTCGTGCGAGTCATCACTGGGAAACTCGCCGAGTACCGAGTCCTGCGAGTCCCTTACTACTCGCCGAGTAACGAGTCCTAGCGAGTAGATTCGCCCATCCCTAATTATTAGCTTGATGAAATACCATTTCGGACCACATGCTGCCACTTAACATGGCAGGCCAGGACCTGACAGAGTAGAGATAAATGAGGGAGACCAGTAATCAAAACTAAACTTTTCTTTACCGAATGAACTACTGTAGTGAAACATTTGTACATCAGATAGCAGGTAGTGATGAGCGAGTATGCTCTGCGCTGCTCGGTACTCGCACGAGTATCACTGTACTCGGGCTACTCGGCGAGCACCGAGTAATCTCGCGATACTCGTGCTGTGCTCGTGGTCCTCATCCCTGCATGTTGGCGCTCTTTAGAGAGCCAGCCCACATGCAGGGATTGGCTGGCAGACCACTGCAATGCCACAGCCCTGTTAGTTGTGGCATTGCAGTGATTGGCCGACCTGCACAGCGTGACCGAGCCTTTATAAGACCCGGCCGCGCTGTGCTCTGCACACAGCCATCCAGACAGTGAGTGTAGGGACAGTGTCTGCTGCTGCTTAGGGACAGATTTGCGGCCCTCATAGGTAGATCCGGAGCAGGGCTGCAAACTGCTGCTGACCACAACAGTCCTTCTCAGGACTAATCTAGGAGGATATAGGCAGGGTGATCCAGATCGGAATCCAAGCTGTTCTGTGACCATAACAGTACTTACTAGCTTGATACAGGTTAGGGACTAAAATCCTATTCTCCTGTGAGCTGAACAGTCACCAGACTGGTGTACTTACTACCTTGATACAGGTTAGGGACTAAAATCCTACTCTCCTGTGACCATTACAGTCACCAGACTGGTGTACTTACTACCTTGATACAGGTTAGGGACTAAAATCCTACTCTCCTGTGATCTGAACAGTTACCAGACTGGTGTACTTACTACCTTGATACAGGTTAGGGACTAAAATCCTACTCTCCTGTGACCATTACAGTCACCAGACTGTTGTACTTACTACCTTGATACAGGTTAGGGACTAAAATCCTACTCTCCTGTGATCTGAACAGTTACCAGACTGGTGTACTTACTACCTTGATACAGGTTAGGGACTAAAATCCTACTCTCCTGTGAGCTGAACAGTTACCAGACTGGTGTACTTACTACCTTGATACAGGTTAGGGACTAAAATCCTACTCTCCTGTGATCTGAACAGTTACCAGACTGGTGTACTTACTACCTTGATACAGGTTAGGGACTAAAATCCTACTCTCCTGTGAGCTGAACAGTTACCAGACTGGTGTACTTACTACCTTGATACAGGTTAGGGACTAAAGTCCTACTCTCCTGTGAGCTGAACAGTTACCAGACTGGTGTACTTACTACCTTGATACAAGTTAGGGACTAAAATCCTACTCTCCTGTGAGCTGAACAGTTACCAGACTGGTATACTTACTACCTTGATACAGATTAGGGACTAATATCCTACTCTCCTGTGACCATTACAGTCACCAGACTGTTGTAATTACTACCTTGACACAGGTTAAGGACTAAAATCCTACTCTCCTGTGAGCTGAACAGTTACCAGACTGGTGTACTTACTACCTTGATACAGGTTAGGGACTAAAATCCTACTTTCCTGTGACCATTACAGTCACCAGACTGTTGTACTTACTACCTTGATACAGGTTAGGGACTAAAATCCTACTCTCCTGTGATCTGAACAGTTACCAGACTGTTGTACTTACTACCTTGATACAGGTTAGGGACTAAAATCCTACTCTCCTGTGACCATTACAGTCACCAGACTGGTGTACTTACTACCTTGATACAGGTTAGGGACTAAAATCCTTCTCTCCTGTGACCTGAACAGTCACCTGACTGTTGTCGCTGTATACAGGCAAAATGCGCAAGGGCGTTGGCAAGGGCGTTGGCAAGGAACAAGGATGTGGACGTGATGGTGGTGCAGGCAGAGGCCGAGGTCGTGTGCAAGCACTAATTTCGCAACAACAAAGTGGCACATCTACTCGCTCGCACGTCCTGTCCCAAATTCTTGGGGCCCGCAGCAGTACACCGCTCTTGAACCAAGACCAGTGTCAACAGGTTGTTACTTGGATAGCGGATAATGCTTCAAGTCAGATGGGCACCTCCACAAACACCCTGTCTTCCACACGGTCAAGTGTCAGTAACCGTGATACTGCACCGCACATTTCCCAACCTGATCCTCCTTCTTACCACCAGGCCGAGTACACGTCCACGGACATTACTGATCCCACAGTTGGACACTCGGAAGAGCTGTTCACGTATCCATTCGCTGGATCTGGCCTCTCGCCAGCTCCTGTTGAAGTGGGTGATGAGGAGATGGTATGTACAGATGCCCAAATATTTGAGCAGCCACGTTCTCACGAACGGAACGTTGGCAACGTGTCTCAACAAGGGGTGGACGATGATGAGACACAATTGCCAGGAAGTCAGGAGAAGGATCAGGGTGCGGAAGAGGAAGACGACGTGGTGGATGATCCAGTAGCTGACCCAACCAGGCAGGAGGATATGCAGAGCGAGGACAGCAGTGCACAGGGGGAGAGAGGCGTAGCATCCCAACAGGCAGTACGAAGCAGGGTCGTGTCCGCAGGCAGAAGGCAGGCAACCGTTCCCTGGAACAACAACACGACTCAAGGTGCCTGTGCAAATGTTAGGTCTTCCTGAGTCTGGGAGTTTTTTAAGTTGACTCCAGATGACTCTAAAAAGGCCATTTGCAACACCTGCCATGCCAGTATCAGCAGGGGTACGAAAACTAGCAGCCTGACCACCACCAGCATGATCAGGCACATGTCAGTCAAGCACCCGACTTTGTGGGAAGTACAACAGAGTCGAGGAGCAGTGCTTGCTGATGTCACTGCTACGTCTTCGTGTGTTGTGCGTGCGAGCCAATCCCCTGTCCATGCTGGCCGCGAACAAGCCTCCGGCCCTGCACCTGAAGTTGCCCACGCACAAATAACACCACCATCAAGCACGTCCTTGTCCCAGCGCAGCGTTCAATTATCCATTCAGCAAACCTATGAACGCAGGCGAAAATACGCTGCCAACGCCCCACATGCCACTGTCCTCAATTCTTACATTTCGCGACTCATAGCACTAGAAATGTTGCCTTTCTGGCTGGTGGAGGCAGAAGCATTCCGCGACCTGATGGGGGCTGCTGTCCCACGTTACTCGGTCCCCAGCCACCACTATTTCTCCAGATGTGCCGTCCCCGCATTGCATAACCACGTGTCCCAAAGCATCACACGTGCCCTGAACAACGCTGTTTCAGCCAAAGTCCACCTAACCACAGACACGTGGACAAGTGCTTGTGGGCAAGGCCGCTACATCTCCTTGACGGCACAATGGGTTAATATTGTGGAGGCTGGGACCCAGTCTGAGCAAGGGACGGAACACGTCCTTCCCACATCAAGGATAGCAGGCCCTACCTCTGTCAGGGTTTCACCGACACTCTACAGCTCCGGAATGTCATGCTCCTCAGCCTCCTCCTCCTGCGCATCTTCATCCACTGTACCCTCCACACCAGTCCCAAGCTGGAAGCACTGCAGCACTGCCTCTGCGAAGCGGCAACAGGCTGTGCTGAAGCTAGTGACAAACCCCACAATGCAGAAGAGGTGTGGACAGCTCTGAAACAGCAGGCAGATCACTGGCTCACACCTCTGAACCTAAAGCCAGGAAAGGTCGTGTGTGACAATGGCCGGAACCTGGTGGCAGCTTTGAGGCGAGGCCAGCTGACGCATGTTCCATGCGTGGACCATGTGCTCAACCTGGTGGTTCAGAGGTTTATAAATTCATACCCAGAGCTGTCTGAACTGCTGGTAAAAGTTCGCCGTCTGTCTGCACATTTTCGCCAGTCACCTGCTGCTTCAGCAGGCCTTGCCAGCTTTCAGCGCCGTTTGCGTCTTCCGGCCCACATACTGGTGTGTGATGTCCCCACGCGTTGGAATTCAACTCTGCACATGTTGGTCAGGATATGTGAGCAGAAGAGGGCAGTTGTTGACTACCTGCATCACCTAAGCCGTCGGGAAATGGGTCAAACTCCACACATAACACCTGAGGAGTGGAGATGGATGTCCGACCTATGTACCGTCCTCCAAAACTTTGAGGACTCCACCAACATGGTGAGCGGCGATGACGCCATTATTAGCGTCACCATACCACTACTCTGCCTTCTAAAACGGTCTCTGCTGAAAAACAAAGAGGATGCATTGCAGGCGGAGCGCGATGACTTGGAGCAAGAAACAGTAGTGGGTGTGGGTGATAACACACAGCCCAGCCTCATCTCATCACAACGTGCAGTGGAGGACTATGAAGAGGAGGAGGAGGATGAAGACATGGAGCAACTCTCTGGCCAAATTGAGGATATGACATGCACACCAGTCATACCCTCGATTCAGCGTGGCTGGCCAGAGGACAGGGGAGATGAGGAGGAGGAGGAGGACAGCATGTTCAGTCATCGTGTTGGTCTGGATACTGAAGTGATGGCTGTTAAGAGTCTGGCGCACATGGCTGACTTTATGGTAAGCTGCCTGGCTCGTGACCCTCGCGTTCAGAACATCTTGGCCGACAATCAGTACTGGTTGGCAACACTGTTAGACCCACGCTACAAGGAGAACTTTATGTCTCTCATTCCTGAGACGGAGAAGTCAGCCAAAATGCAGCAGTTCCAGAAGGCCATAGTCACGGAAGTAAGCAAATCATTCCCCTCACAAAACTCTAGCGGCATAGGTCAGGAATCGGTGGACAACCAAGGCGTTCGGCCGAGAGGGGCACAAGTCCAATCCGCCAGAGGTAGGGGAACAGTCTTTACGATGTGGGACAGTTTTCTCAGCCCCTCACGTACCACAGCCCCTGAGGTGCGGGGTAGTGCCACAAGAAATGCTAAGTTTGGCCAGATGCTGAAGGAGTACCTTGCAGATCGAACAACTGTACTGCGAGATTCCTCTGTGCCTTACAATTATTGGGTCTCCAAGCTGGACATGTGGCATGAATTGGCTCTCTACGCCTTGGAAGTCCTGGCCTTCCCTGCCACTAGCGACTAAAAAATTTTTAGTTTTTGTAAAAAGCAACTGAAATGAATTTTTTAAAGCTTTTAAACAGTCCACTACTCTTTTCTTAGTCCTGACAAGTAAATTATATATTTTTTCATCAATATATGTATACCATTATTAATATATTTTTATATATATATATAGATTATTTATGAGATCCTTATATTTATCTATTTCCTCCACTAGATCAATTTATATAACCACACAAGAGAATATTCCATAGAACCCTCTCATGTGTATGTATATGTATGTATGTATGTATATATGTATGTGTGTGTATATGTATATATATGTATGTGTATATTCTTTATTAGATCTTTCCTCACATGTACCAACACAGCTTTATATTGAAATTTCTCTCTTTGCGAACATACAATTTGCTGGAGTTTTCCACCAGACTATATAGCACAACTAGCTAAATATGCTACACTCTAAGTCAGAACAACATATATATATATATATATATATATATATATATATTTTTCACTAGTGAGTTCAAACACAGCTCACTCTCTTTCTTTTTTTTCTTCCTTTTTTTTCTTCTTTTTTTCTTAATTCTTTCTTCTATTGGGGAATTTTAATAAGCGATCTCATTGACTTGAAAAGAAATAGCAAATCTACTTTGTGAACAACTGTATGAAACGTATTGTGAATTCTGACAGTTTCTACGATGTATTGTTTACAAACATTGTGATGTCACTCTCGGATCCACCCTGTTGCTGACGCCACATCACAGGGGCTATCACTGATTTTTGGCGCTTTTTTTGTGTTTATATAAGATTGTTTCCATTGTGCTCTTGATGTTCCCTGAGGAAGGAGCTCGGATAGAGGCTCTGAAACGCGTAGGATAGAATAAAGAAACATCTGCCCAGTTAACTCTTTGTTTCCTGGTGATTCCTGGTGGCAGCGCGGGCAATCCGGCATTTTGTCCCATTACAGCATTCTTTTAGAATGGGCATTACAACGACAGGAAACCCGCTCCTTTTCAATGGGAAAAATGTTTTGAGGCCCTCCTGCACGTCTCTACCCAGGGACAATGTGGAGCCTCCCAATTTTTGGCAGCCCTGCCAAAGGGCTATACTACAATACACCCACTTCAGGTTTCCAGGCCCTCCTGCACGTCTCTATCCAGGGACTATGTGGAGCCTCCCAATTTTTGGCTGCCCTGCCTAAGGGCTATACTACAATACACCCACTTCCTTACAATGGGCACTTCAGGTTTACAGGCCCTCATGCACGTCTCTATCCAGGGGCATTGGTGAGCCTCCCAATTTTAGACTGCCCTGGCAAAGGAAAATACTTGAATAGACCCAGTTCCTCAAAATGGGCACAATATGACTTCATGTACGTCTCTTCTCAGGGACATCGGAGTGCCGCACAATGTTTTCACGTAAACTTTTTCATGTAATCACAAAAAGTAACATACACCAGCTGTATCTCACTATTGGGTATGTGCCCTTAACATTTCCACCCTAAACATTCATTTTGGTGTCATTTTGGAAGGTTTTCTGGTGACTCCGTAAAATTGGCGTGAAACTCGGACAACATTGTTCACAGCTGTGACTTTTGAGTGAGAAATGCTTCCAGGGGTCTTCCCCATGGGGTTGCCACGTCATTTGAGCACTCTTCTGAGACTTTTGTGACATTTTTAGGGTGTCTACATGCTGCTGGCAGTCATTTCATAAAAATACTCGGGTCTCCCATAGGATAACATTGGGCTCGGTACTCGGGCCGAGTACACGAGTATCTCGGGATGCTCGGCCCCAGCTTCGAGCACCTGAGCATTTTAGTACTCGCTCATCACTAATAGCAGGCATTATACTTTAAGAATACCTATTTTGCACAATCCAGAGGCAGGAGCTTAGGGGTTACATAAGGCAGTACATTTCTTAAATTACATGTTACAATTAGCAAAGAGATCACAATTGGAGCCTTCATCTTCTCTTGTGTTGGCTGCATACCCTTCGGTGTGTCACTACGATCCCTTAAAACTATTCTCAATTTCCAATTGATGTAGTCACATGTACCTTGATGTGCCACTCTACCTTTAATATCCTCGTAGGAGAACATGTGTCCCAGTCTGGCTACCTTCTCTATGACTCTTAAGAAATGGAAGTGTAGTTAGACTTATCTAGTTTAGGTAACACTTGCTGTAGGCCTCAATTGATTAAGATAAACAACCCTTATGCCACTTGACATTTGTTCTTTCTAGGACTTGCTATCCTAGTATAGTCTCCCTTCTTCACACAATACTCATAAGACTATAGGTTCTTTCATTTTCTGTGCTTTCTACTAATTTCCTAATATCATGGAAGTAACTTTCTGTCCATGCTTAACACCTCTCACCCTGATCTATCTTCAAAAATTAACCGAATCCATTGGCTAACTAAGTGCTACAGGCCACAAACTAGATAAAACCACAAATAAACATGACAATGCTTTATATCACTATAAGATCTTCAAGGGTGACCTACTGCAGATCATTCAGTGACAGTGAGCATTGCTTAGTGGAGTCTACCTGTGTAAACAGGTTATTAAACAACCACAAATTGATACAAGTTTACCAACTGGTGGTCATTTAGTGCTGCCAGTTGGTCAATGTGAAAAGACTCTTAGTTTTAGAATAGAACAGAGAATAATCTGCAGGTTTACCCCTAAGGAAAGCCCACAGTCACTGGCTCAGAGCTCGGTGTGGCGAGGCGCAAGGCAGGACAGGCGAGGCAAGTGCAGTGTAAAGAGGCTGAGAAAGGACAGAGAAGGAGTGCCGGTTACATACTATCCTACTAATCAGGAGTAGCTGGATCCCTGCCTCCAAGAACCCAGTGCTCAGCGCGTTGGTGTACAGAAACTGTGAGTAAAAGAACTGAAGACTGCAACCCGCTGTGACTGTTAACTTTCTTAACGCGTCAAAAGCACCAGAAACACGACTACCAATTCACTCAGGTACTTCTAGCTTACCTAGGGGGTCAGCCCTACCCGTGGAGGGCTTAATAACATTGTTGCCTCCCTACCATCGACCTCTAAGAGAACTGTCATGCAGCGGTGGCCATCTATAACCACCAACATGCGGGTGGCGTCACATAAAATTAACAAGTATCCCCAAGTCCGGTCATCTCTGTCCAAATGAATCCTCCTTGCCACATGACCTTCCCTAAGAGAGAGAGCCACCAACACCGAATTTTTAATGACACCGCCAGGGTCATGGAGCCGGGTCTCGGTCCCTGTGATTCCCGTGATGATGCCTCAAAGCCCACTTCCGAATATCCTAAGGCCCTGGAGGGATGTGTCACATACCCCTATGAATTTGGTTCCCTTTAGGACTCATGACCTGCTGCTCTCCTTGAGAAATCTCCAATACGTTTACATAGGCCTCCTGACCTCCAATCAGGATCTTGTCTTGCTGCTCCCCTAAGTAACTCCCTGTTCATTTAATTGGCTCTTCATTTCCTGGGCTAAGGACCTTGTCCCACTGCTCACGCAAACGATTCTCTGATCAGTTAGTTATGCATTCCTGGCCTGCAATAAGGACCTCGACCTTGCCTTTACTCTTCCTTAGGCTTCCTTTCAGCGATTCAGAACCCTGATGCACTTAATTTATTGCTTTCCTCTAAAACATACCTGGTGGTCTTCCTTCCTTACAAACAACACCATTTTCATACCAGTCTGCACGTGGTTCGACCATAAGTCTTTTGCTTCTCAACGCTGAACTATGAAACTAATCAGGAAAATACATCCTAAGTGCCCATGTAACTCATCCCATCCTGGTCTGTCCCCAACTATTAACCCTACCTTTGTTATCTAAGTGCATGCAAATGATAAAATAAATAAAACCACATTTAAAACATAGCAATCCATTATATAATCACATTTTCGTCAGGGGATAGTATGGGCAGCTTTTCTACTCCTTTTATATTTTCATGATGTGCCACTCCTAAAAAGACATGACATTCTAATAAACTACTGCAAAAATGCAAGCAATTTTACAGTATTTGTATCCTTACTAGACTAATAGTCACTGATCCGTATGTAGGAATATAAAGAAATAAACAGCAGCAAGGGAATACATACTTGTAATATGGACAAGTACACCACATGTATCTGCTATGGGGCTCCCAGAAAGAGGGGGACCAAAATTGCCTTGCCTAGTGTCAAGAACCTACAGGATTCTATAGTGAACTTGGTCAATGGAATGTGTTTTCAAATGGAATTTAACTCCAGGTTCTTCTTCCTTAGGTGGCAAAATTGACAATATCAATTGTGGCCAGTGTTAAATGAATGAGATGCTACTTTTCTGTACATAATGAATCAAATATATTGAGTGAACTACTGCTCATGTTGGAGGGTAAGTGGCTTAGTCCTGCACAGGGGGCCACCTGGGGATCCATGTTATCCTGTTAGGCCCAGTCGGATCCTGACTGTGAACCAGTTAGACCTTTGCGTTGCGGGCTGTCATGTTTCAATAGAAAGGCTATTTAGAAATTTTTGATGGTAAATTCAAAACAGTTTGATACTTCCCATGCTGAATTGATGGTGTATTGTTGATGAAAAAGTGACCTCTGACATTTTATTACTATTAACAAGAAACATGAAAGTCTCTTCATTTCATGTCTAAAGAGAAAATCTTATTGCATTCTCAACATTTAAAGCACTACATTTCACAACATAAACTGAATGCTTTATTAAATACATCTTAGATCTAGTTAGGCTGAAGTACTTAACTTGAAAGTCCATGTCAGAAATTAGAATTCTAATATATAGATGATCATATTATAAATCGGGCAAGTGCTGATAAAATGCTCTTATCAATAATAGGAATGGAAGCCTTCAGAAAAGGGGTTTATAGCCATTCTGGCATGGATTTCCACTAACATCATCAGGTGCAATATGTTTATTTAATAATGTATGCAGCGTGAATTGTAAAATTCAGTGACATATTCTCTTTAAATGGTAAGTCTAAGACCAGCAATTTTCCTCTTAACTCCCTATCTAAATTATCCCTATAATCTAAGCTATTTTCCCATATACTTCCCTACGGTTACCTCTCTACACTATCTAACACAAAACAGAAAAAACTGCACAGCACTCACAGACACAATGTGAACTGGTGCCAGCAGAGACACTGGGTCAAACAACTAGAAAAAGTTCTCTGCAGCACTCAGCTACTACCAATGATGTACAAATGCTAACAAGCTATATATATGAGAAAAAAGTTTAAAAACTTACGTGGGACCTGGGAGGAAAAGGAGGACAGTGATATCAACGTTAGGACTCATCAGACCTGGGGTCACTTTGTCGCTTTTGGCCAATGTATGTACTAAGAACCCCAAAAAAATAAAAAAAAATAAGAATTTGAGTTTTTTGAAAAAAACGTAAGTTTTTAATCTTTTTTCTCATATATATATACAGCTTGTTAGCACTTGTACATCATTGGTAGTAGCTGAGTGCTGCAGAGATTTTTTTTCTAGTAGTTTGACCCATTGTCCCTGCTGGCACCAGTTCACATTGTGTCTGAGAGGGCTATGCAGTTTTTTCTGTTTTGTGTATAACATATGGAGTTGCTGGCTCCATGTCTGCAATTTGCACCCTCATCACCCACAGGTGGTCTGATGTTGAGATAGTGTCTACCCACTTGAGTGTGGGACAGGGAGGAAAAGGAGGACAGGGATGTCAACATTAGGACTCATCAAACCTGGGGTCACCTTGTCGCGGTTGATGAGCAAACAGACATTGGCCAATGTATGTACTAAGAACCTCAAAAAAATAAAAAATAAGAATTTGAGTTTTTTGAAAAAAAACGTACGTTTTTAAACATTTTTCTCATATATATATATATATATATATATATATATATATATATATATATATATGCACAGTTGTGGCCAAAAATATTGACACCCCTGCAATTCTGTCAGATAATTCTCAGTTTCTTCCTGAAAATGATTGCAATCACTAATTCTTTGGTATTATTATCTTCATTTATTTGTCTTCAATGAAAAAACACAAAAGAGAATGAAGCAAAAAGCAAAACATTGATCATTTCACACAAAACTCCAAAAATGGGCTAGACAAAAGTATTGGCACCCTCAGCCTAATACTTGGTTGCACAACCCTTAGCCTGTCTGTATTATCTGACAGAATTGCAGGGGTGTCAATACTTTTGGCCACAACTGTAGCTTGTTAGCATTTGTACATCATTGGTAGTAGCTGAGTGCTACACTATCTACCAGCTATTTTTTTTTCTATTTCCTGCTGGATCATGTCCCGTGTGAGTGCCCCCAGTGCATTCTGGGATCCGCACATGGAGCATCATTAACCTGTCAAGCCCCAGGCATTTCCCCTGCGCCTCCCTGAAATGAAGCGCTACTGTGATTCTGGTTCCAGGGTTGGGGCTGTCAAATGTTAACAAAGGTCTCCAGGCTACCCCTTCACCCATCCCCACAGTGCATGTTCTAAGTAACTCTTCCCCCGCAGTGTGGTGTCACATCTTCCTGACATGCTGTCTCTCCCTCGCTGTTATAGCTAATGCCAGGACAGCTGTTTAGGAGAGCATACGCATCATCCACAAGTGACATCAGTGGGTATCCCGAGGCTTATGCATATTGATGAACCGAGAGCTTCCATTGACATCACTTGTGGGTGGTGCTTATGCTCTCCTGTCCAGTTGTCCTGACATTAGCGATAGCACAGAGGGAGACACAGCATGTCAGGGAGGATGTAACGCTGCACTGCGGGGAGTGGGTAAGAAGGGGGGGTGAGGAGACTGAGAACACACACTGTGCGGAGGGGAGAAGGCAGGGCTGGAAACCTTTGTAAACATTTCACAGCCTAATTCCTTGAGTCAGCATCACAGTAATGCTTTGTTTCAAGGAGAGGCTGGGGAACTGCCTGAAGCCTGTCAGGTTGATAATGCTCCATGTGAGGATCCCAGGATGTACTGGGGCACGCACACGAGACGTCATCCAGCAGCAAATAGAAAATAAAACAATAGTTGTAAGTGTAAAAAGGGAACCATAGGGAACTAAAGGGAATCTGTCACCCCCCTGGGCCTATTAAACTATAAGAGCCACCTTCAGCAGAGCCTATACCTCCATTTTATGAAAGTGGCTCTTATCCTCCAACCACCCTGGGACACCAAAATAATCACTTCATAAGAAATTACTTTAGGTCCGGGAGGTATACTCCCCTCCCTGGATCTAAACATCTCGACCCTCCGGGACCCTCCTCCTCCCTTCCATAAGTGCAGCATCGGCGCATGCTCAGATCCCTCAGTTGTTTGGCATCTTCGCGAGCTCTGCCTGAGGGCTGAGGTCACATGATGTCGGACCATTGCGCCTGCGTATAACGCAAGCACTAGATCCCACCCTGTGTGGTCTTATGCTGGATGCAGATTGCGGGACTGGGAATCTGGTGAGGAGGGAATAGGTGCAGTCATGCTATTTGTGCAGGTGCCAGATTCCCAGCCGTGCAGTCTGCATAAAGCATAAGACCACACATCTGGTGCCTGCATTATACCATGTGATCTCACTCTTGGGCAGAGCTCATGGAACGTGTGCAAGAACTGAGGGAACTGCGCATGAGCTGACGCCGCTTTCAAGGAAGAGAGGAGGAGGGTCCTGGAGGGTCGAGGAGGAGTGGTAACAATAGCAAGGCGTTTAGGTCCAGCGAATGGAGCATACCTAAAGTAATTTCTTATAAAGTGATTACTTTTGTGGTCCTGGGGCGGGTAGGGGAATAAAAGCTACCTTCACAAAATGCAGCATAGGTTCTGCTGAAGGTGGCTATATTAGTTTAATAGGCCCTGGGGGAGTGACAGGTTCCCTTTAATAAAAGAAGTATATGAGAAAATAACTTAGAATGTAGGTATAAATTTGATAGGGAGTTAAGAGGAATGTTGCTGGTCTCAGACTGACCCTTTATATACAGTTAGGGTTACTGTGTATACAGATATTCATTGCATGTCTGCTGAGTTAAGAAATATTTGAGATTCACATAGATAGAAAGGACTCCTGCTCAGTTTTACCGCTTACTGTTCAGGAAGAGTTGGCAGAAGATTTCCAGTCTGCCCGGCAGTGCCAGCACCTCCTTTCTCTCTACACAATTTATGTTCTGCTGAGGGAGAAATAAATCAGAATTATTTTTAATAAAGTGCTGATCATTTTTAATCAGGTTTCTTTTACATTCATAGACCTGCTAACTCCCAGGACCCTTGCCGCCCCCCTTCCTTGTCATCTAGGCTTGGAGATTCATTTCTCCCTTGGTAGCCAGAGGCTTCTAATATAGATATTAGGAATTAAATTAATACAAGTCAATGTATTCCTGGCCTCGTTGTAACATATCTCTATATTATAATGTATTGAACATCTTCAGGACTTGGTCCAGAACTTTAGCAGTCATAAGGTGTCCTAAGTAGGCAAATAGGGCCAGTATATATAGGTATCCTTTTAGAAGGAAGATTTATGTTGATGAAGTTTAACTCCTTATTCTACTAGCGCTTCTCTTTGTGCCATTCCATAAGTAAAACAAACCAATATTATTTTTTTTCATGGTAAATGTATGCAAAGTAACGAATAATAAATCTCCAACTGTAGAAGGAGAATAGTAAATCGCAAATTAACCTTTTCCTCTAAAATTAGATGGCTACCCAGCACACTTCAATGCTCACGCACATAACAAGAATGAATATATTATGTATAAATATATAAGCATCCAAAGTCTCATTCCCTTCAATATAATATCCGTTTTTAATACAATACTATTTGAATTCTTTCTATTATGGTTAAAATTAATATAGAGAATGTGGAGATTTTGCTTGCTTGTGTAAAGCATTTTACTTTCATTTTTCCCCTCCAGAAACATGCAAAGTATACCTCAAAAGAATGATCAAGGACCCTAAGCATAGATGTCATATGCAATTCAGGTCATATGCAGGAAGAAAATGTCAGCAATAACTTCTGCTGCATAATAATGCTGCAAACATGCATCTGCTTCACCTGTTTATCTTTACTATCTCATTTAGAAAATATTCCTACATGTTCTTTTTCCGTGAACTGAAAAGTAATGCCTCAATTCTCCAAAGATAATCAATTATAAACCCACAATGTGTGGATTATATATAGGCACCTATTAGGTAAAACACGATACCATAAAGAATTGGTGCCGGACAAAAGTTATTCATATAACCTCACATCAAACTTTATTATTAATATATTCTACATGGAAAGAACTAAAATTATTTATAAACAGGGATAAAAATCACAGGCAAAGGAAACAAGGAAAAGGTGGCTTATCAAAGTCCAATTTGATAAGACACTCCAATATGGTTCATCTACGGGAAGCCAACATGCTGATGTGATTAACGAAATCTTGCTCATCCTACATAGTAACATAGTAACATAGTTTTTAAGGTTGAAGGAAGACTTTAAGTCCATCTAGTTCAACCCATAGCCTAAGATGTTGATCCAGAGGAAGGCAAAAAAAACCCATGTGACAACACTAGCTTCACATTGGGGGAAAAAATTCCTTCCTGACTCCAGGTACGGCAATCAGACTAATTCCCTGGATCAACGCCCTATCAAAGAATCTAGTATATATAACTGGTAATATTATAGTTTTCAAGAAAGGCATCCAGGCCCTTCTTAAATGTTAGTAGTGCCTCACTCATTACAACATCATGTGGCAGAGAGTTCCATAGTCTCACTGCTCTTACAGTAAAGAATCCGCGTCTGTGATTATGAGTAAACCTTCTTTCCTCCAGACGTAGAGGATGCCCCCTTGTCCCAGTCTCAGGCCTAAGAGTAAAGAGATCATTAGAAAGGTCTCTGTACTGTCCCCTCATATATTTATACATTATTATAAGATCACCCCTAAGCCTTCATTTTTCCAAGCTAAATAACCCCAAGTTTAATAACCTCTCTTGGTATTGCAGACCCCTTAGTCCTCTAATGACTTTTGTCGCTCTTCTCTGGACCCGCTCTAGTTCAGCTATGTCTTTCTTATACACCGGAGACCAGAATTGTACACACTATTCTAAGTGTGGTCGCACTAGTGACTTGTATAGAGGTAAAATTATGTTCTCCTCATGAGCATCTATGCCTCTTTTAATGCATCCCGTTATTTTATTTGCCTTTGCAGCAGCTGCCTGACACTGGCCACTAAATGTGAGTTTGTCATCAACCCATACACCCAGGTCTTTTTCAGTGACAGTTTTGCCCAGTGTTTTACAATTAAGCACATAATTATACCTTTTGTTTCCTCTGCCCAAGTGCATGACTTTACATTTATCCCCATTAAAGCTCATTTGCCATTTAGCAGCCCAAGCTTCTAGTTTACATAAATCCTCCTGTAATATAAAATTGTCCTCTTCTGTATTGATTACCCTGCAGAGTTTAGTGTCATCCGCAAATATTGAGATTCTACTCTGTATGCCCCCTACAAGGTCATTAATAAATATATTAAATAGAAGCGGGCCCAACACTGACCCCTGTGGTACCCCACTGTTAACTGTGACCCATTCTGAGTGTGTTCCATTAATAACCACCCTTTGTTTCCTATCACTAAGCCAGTTCTTAACCCACTTACACATATTTTCCCCTATCCCCATTGCCCTCATTTTATGTATCAACTAGTGATGAGCGAGTACTAAAATGCTCGGGTGCTCGAAGCTCGGGCCGAGCATCCCGAGATACTCGTGTACTCGGCCCGAGTAACGAGCCCAATGTTATCCTATGGGAGACACGAGTATTTTTATGAAATGACTGCCGGCAGCATGGAAAAACCCTAAAAATGTCACAAAAGTCTCAGAAGAGTGCTGAAATGACATGGCAACACCATGGGGAAGACCCCTGGAAGCATTTCTCACTCAAAAGTCACAGCTGTGAACAATGTTGTCCGAGTTTCACGCCAATTTTACGGAGTCTCCAGAAAACCTTCCAAAATTACACCAAAATGAATATTTAGGGTGGAAATGTTAAGGGCACATACCCAATAGTGAGATAAAGCTGGTGTATGTCACTTTTTGTGATTACATGAAAGATGTTACGTGAAAACATTGTGCGACACTCCGATGACCCTGACAAGAGACGTACATGAAGCCCTGTCTAGAAATAAACTGCCCATTTTGAGGAACACGGTCTATTGTAGTATCTTCCTTTGCCAGGGCAGTCCAAAATTGGGAGGTTCACCAATGCCCCTGGATACAGACATGCAGGATGGCCTGTAAACAAGAACTGGGTGTATTGTAGTATAGCCCTTTGGCCAGGGCAGCCAAAAATTGGGAGGGTCAACAATGACCCATGCATTCTGACATGTAGTAGGACCTGTAAACCTCAAGTGGGTGTATTGTAGTATAGCCCTTTGGTCAGGGCAGCCAAAAATTTGGAGGTTCAACAATGACCCATGCTTACAGAGATGTAGTAGGGCCTGTAAACCTCAAGTGGGTGTATTGTAGTATAGCCCTTTGTTCAGGGCAGCCAAAAATTTGGAGGTTCAACAATGACCCATGCATTCAGACATGTAGTAGGGCCTGTAACCCTCAAGTGGGTGTATTGTAGTATAGCCCTTTGGTCAGGGCAGCCAAAAATTGGGAGGTTCAACAATGACCCATGCTTACAGAGATGTAGTAGGGCCTGTAACCCTCAAGTGGGTGTATTGTAGTATAGCCCTTTGGTCAGGGCAGCCAAAAATTTGGAGGTTCAACAATGACCCATGCTTACAGAGATGTAGTAGGGCCTGTAAACCTCAAGTGGGTGTATTGTAGTATAGCCCTTTTGTCAGGGCAGCCAAAAATTGGGAGGTTCAACAATGATCCATGCATTCAGACATGTAGTAGGGCCTGTAACCCTCAAGTGGGTGTATTTTAGCCTAGGCCTTTGGCCAGGGCAGCCAAAAATTGGGAGGTTCAACAATGACCCATGCATTCTGACATGTAGTAGGGCCTGTAACCCTCAAGTGGGTGTATTGTAGTATAGCCCTTTGGTCATGGCAGTCAAAAATTTGGAGGTTCAACAATGACCCATGCTTACAGAGATGTAGTAGGGCCTGTAAACCTCAAGTGGGTGTATTGTAGTATAGCCCTTTGGTCAGGGCAGCCAAAAATTTGGAGGTTCAACAATGACCCATGCATTCAGACATGTAGTAGGGCCTGTAACCCTCAAGTGCGTGTATTGTAGTATAGCCCTTTGGTCAGGGCAGCCAAAAATTTGGAGGTTCAACAATGACCCATGCTTACAGACATGTAGTAGGGCCTGTAAACCTCAAGTGGGTGTATTGTAGTATAGCCCTTTTGTCAGGGCAGCCAAAAATTGGGAGGTTCAACAATGACCCATGCATTCAAACATGTAGTAGGGCCTGTAACCCTCAAGTGGGTGTATTTTAGCCTAGGCCTTTGGCCAGGGCAGCCAAAAATTGGGAGGTTCAACAATAACCCATGCATACAGAGATGTAGTAGGGCCTGTAACCCTCAAGTGGGTGTATTGTAGTATAGCCCTTTGGTCAGGGCAGCCAAAAATTGGGAGGCTCCTCTTTGTCCCTGGATGGAGACGTGCAGGAGGGCCTGTTAAGAAGAACTGGGTGTATTGTAGTAGAGCCCTTTGGTCAGGGCAGCCAAAAATTGGGAGGCTCCTATTTGTCCCTGGATGGAGAAGTGCAGGAGGGCCTGTTAAGAAGAACTGGGTGTATTGAAGTATAGCCCTTAGGTCAGGGCAGCCAAAAATTGTGAGGCTCCTCTTTGTCCCTGGATGGAGACGTGCAGGAGGGCCTGTTAAGAAGAACTGGGTGTATTGTAGTATAGCCCTTAGGTCAGGGCAGCCAAAAATTGTGAGGCTCCTCTTTGTCCCTGGATGGAGACGTGCAGGAGGGCCTGTTAAGAAGAACTGGGTGTATTGTAGTATAGCCCTTAGGTCAGGGCAGCCAAAAATTGTGAGGCTCCTCTTTGTCCCTGGATGGAGACGTGCAGGAGGGCCTGTTAAGAAGAACTGGGTGTATTGTAGTAGAGCCCTTTGGTCAGGGCAGCCAAAAATTGGGAGGCTCCTATTTGTCCATGGATGGAGACGTGCAGGAGGGCCTGTTAAGAAGAACTGGGTGTATTGTAGTATAGCCCTTAGGTCAGGGCAGCCAAAAATTGTGAGGCTCCTCTTTGTCCCTGGATGGAGACGTGCAGGAGGGCCTGTTAAGAAGAACTGGGTGTATTGTAGTAGAGCCCTTTGGTCAGGGCAGCCAAAAATTGGGAGGCTCCTATTTGTCCCTGGATGGAGACGTGCAGGAGGGCCTGTTAAGAAGAACTGGGTGTATTGTAGTATAGCCCTTAGGTCAGGGCAGCCAAAAATTGTGAGGCTCCTCTTGGTCCCTGGATGGAGACGTGCAGGAGGGCCTGTTAAGAAGAACTGGGTGTATTGTAGTATAGCCCTTTGGTCAGGGCAGCCAAAAATTGGGAGGCTCCTCTTTGTCCCTGGATGGAGACGTGCAGGAGGGCCTGTTAAGAAGAACTGGGTGTATTGTAGTGTAGCCCTTTTGTCAGGGCAGCCAAAAATTGTGAGGCTCCTCTTTGTCCCTGGATAGAGACGTGTAGGAGTACCTAAAAACATTTTTCCCATTGAAAAGGAGCGGGTCTCCTGTCGTTGTAATGCCCATTCTAACAGAATGGGCTAAAAAATTTACCACTGCGGGTATACCTCAAACAAGAGCCTAACTATTCTAACGCTCATCATGGTGTCACATGAGGAGGAGTAGCAGTCCAGCGATTAGCCAAAGTACGGAAGTGTGTACCCATGGGTGAGTGGAGGTACATGTCAAATTCAAATAACAAAATAAAATTCAGTTGTCATTTGCTGGTGGTGTGGTGAAGTCTGGCCAAATCCAACCCTTGTTCATCTTGATCAGAGTGAGCCTGTCCGCATTTTCAGTTGACAGGCGGGTGCGTTTATCAGTGATGATTCCACCTGCTGCACTGAAAACACGCTCTGATAAAACACTAGCGGCAGGGCAGGCCAGGACTTCCAAGGCGTAGAGAGCCAATTCATGCCACGTGTCGAGCTTGGAGACCCAATAATTGAAAGGCACCGATGAATCTCGCAGTACAGTTGTTCGATCTGCAAGGTACTCCTTCAGCATCTGCCCGAACTTAGCATTTCTGGTGGCACTACCCCGCACCTCAGGGGCTGTGGTACGTGAGGGGCTGAGAAAACTGTCCCACATCGTAAAGACAGTTCCCCTGCCTCTGGCGGATTGGACTTGTGCCCCTCTCGGCCGTACGCCTTGGTTGTCCATCGAATCCTGACCTATGCCGCTAGCGTTTTGTGAGGGGAAGGATTTCACAACTTCCGTGACTATGGCCCTCTGGAACTGCAGCATTTTGGCTGACCTCTCCGCCTCAGGAATGAGAGACATAAAGTTCTCCTTGTAGCGTGGGTCTAAGAGTGTTGCCAACCAGTACTGATTGTCGGCCAAGATGTTCTGAACGCGAGGGTCACGAGACAGGCAGCTTACCATAAAGTCAGCCATGTGCGCCAGACTCTTAACAGCCATCACATCAGTATCCAGACCAACACGATGACTGAACATGCTGTCCTCCTCCTCCTCCTCCTCCTCCTCCTCATCTCCCCTGTCCTCTGGCCAGCCACGCTGAATCGAGGGTATGACTGGTGTGCATGTCATATCCCCAATTTGGCCTGAGAGTTGCTCCATGTCTTCATCCTCCTCCTCCTCCTCCTCATCATAGTCCTCCACTACACGTTGTGATGACATGAGGCTGGGCTGTGTGTTTTCACCCACACCCACTACAGTTTCTTGCTCTAAGTCATCGTGCTCTGCCTGCAATGCATCCTCTTTTATTTTCAGCAGAGACCGTTTTAGAAGGCAGAGTAGTGGTATGGTGACGCTAATAATGGCGTCATCACCGCTCACCATCTTGGTGGAGTCCTCAAAGTTTTGGAGGACGGTGCATAGGTCCGACATCCATCTCCACTCCTCAGGTGTTATGTGTGGAGTTTGACCCATTTCCCGACGGCTTAGGTGATGCAGGTAGTCCACAACTGCCCTCTTCTGCTCACATATCCTGACCAACATGTGCAGCGTTGAATTCCAACGCGTGGGGACATCACACACCAGTCTGTGGGCCGGAAGACGCAAACGGCGCTGAAAGCTTGCAAGGCCGGCTGAAGCAGCAGGTGACTTGCGAAAATGTGCAGACAGACGCCAAACTTTTACCAGCAGGTCAGACACCTCCGGGTATGACTTCACAAACCTCTGAACCACCAGGTTGAGCACATGGACCACGCATGGAGCATGCGTCAGCTGCCCTCGCCTCAAAGCTGCCACCAGGTTCCGGCCATTGTCACACACGACCTTTCCTGGCTTTAGGTTCAGAGGTGTGAGCCAGTGATCTGCCTGCTGTTTCAGAGCTGTCCACACCTCTTCTGCATTGTGGGGTTTGTCACCTATGCAGACTAGCTTCAGCACAGCCTGTTGCCGCTTTGCAGAGGCAGAGCTGCAGTGCTTCCAGCTTGGGACTGGTGTGGAGGGTACAGTGGATGAGGATGCGCAGGTGGAGGAGGAGGAGGCTGAAGAGCATGACATTCCGGAGCTGTAGAGTGTCGGTGAAACCATGACAGAGGTAGGGCCTGCTATCCTTGGTGTGGGAAGGACGTGTTCCGTCCCTCGCTCAGACTGGGTCCCAGCCTCCGCAATATTAATCCAGTGTGCCGTCAAGGAGATGTAGCGGCCTTGCCCACAAGCACTTGTCCACGTGTCTGTGGTTAGGTGGACTTTGGCTGAAACAGCATTGTTCAGGGCACGTGTGATGGTGTTGGACACGTGGTTATGCAATGCGGGGACGGCACATCTGGAGAAATAGTGTCGGCTGGGGACCGAGTAACGTGGGACAGCAGCCGCCATCAGGTCGCGGAATGCGTCCGTCTCCACCAGACGGAAAGGCAACATTTCTAGCGCTATGAGTCGCGAAATGTGAGCATTGAGGACTGTGGCATGTGGGGCATTGGCAGCGTATTTGCGCCTGCGTTCAAATGTTTGCTGAATGGATAATTGAACGCTGCGCTGGGACAAGGACGTGTTTGATGGTGGTGTAATTTGTGCTTCAGCAACTTCAGGTGCAGGACCGGAGGCTTGTTCGCGGCCAGCATGGACAGGGGATTGGCTTGCATGCACAACAGCCGAAGACGTAGCAGTGACATCAGCACGCACCGCTCCTCGACTCTGTGGTACTTCCCACAAAGTCGGGTGCTTGGCTGACATGTGCCTGATCATGCTGGTGGTGGTCAGGCTGCTAGTTTTCATACCCCTGCTGATAGTGGCATGGCAGGTGTGGCAAATGGCCTTTTTAGAGTCTTCTGGAGCCAACTTAAAAAACTCCCAGACTCGGGAAGACCGAACATTTGCACAGGCACCTTGAGTCGTGTTGTTGTTCCGGGGAACGGTTGCCTGCCTTCTGCCTGCGGACTCACCCCTGCTTCGTATTGGCTGTTGTGATGCTACGCCTCCCTCCCCCTGTGCACTGTTGTCCTCGCTCTGCATATCCTCCTGCCATGTAGGGTCAGCTACTGGATCATCCACCACGTCGTCTTCCTCTTCCGCACCCTGATCCTCCTCCTGACTTCCTGGCAATTGTGTCTCATCATCGTCCACCCCTTGTTGAGACACTTTGACAACGTTCCGTTCGTCATAACGCGACTGCTCAAATATTTGGGCATCTGTACATACCATCTCCTCATGACCCACTTCAAGAGGAGGTGGCGACAGGCCAGATTCTGCGAATGGATACGTGAACAGCTCTTCCGAGTGTCCTAGTGTGGGATCTGAAATGTCCGTGGACGTGTAATCGGCCAGGTGGTAGGAAGGAGGATCAGGTTGGGAAATGTGCGGTGCAGTATCACGGCTACTGACAGTTGACCGTGCGGAAGACAGGGTGTTTGTGGAGGTGCCCATCTGACTTGAAGCATTATCCGCTATCCAAGTAACAACCTGTTGACACTGGTCTTGGTTCAACAGTGGTGTACTGCTGCGGGCCCCAAGAATTTGGGACAGGACGTGCGAGCGAGGAGATGTGGCCCTTTGTTGTTGAGAAATGAGTGCTTGCACACGACCACGGCCTCTGCCTGCACCACCATCACGTCCACTTCCTTGTTCCTTGCCAACGCCCTTGCCAACGCCTTTGCGCATTTTGCCTGTATAGAGCGACAACTGCCTGGTGACTGTGGAGGTCACAGGAGATTAGGATTTTAGTTCCCTAACCTGTATAAAGGTATGACGTACAACAGTGTGGTGACTGTTGAGATGACAAGAGTTAGGATTTTTGTTCCCTAACTTGTACAAACTTATGACGTACAACAGTGTGGTGACTGTTGAGATGACAAGAGTTAGGATTTTAGTTCCCTAACTTGTAGAAACGTATGACGTACAACAGTGTGGTGACTGTTGAGATGACAAGAGTTAGGATTTTAGTTCCCTAACCTGTAGAAACGTATGACGTACAACAGTGTGGTGACTGTTGAGATGACAAGAGTTAGGATTTTAGTTCCCTAACTTGTAGAAACGTATGACGTACACCAGTGTGGTGACTGTTGAGATGACAATAGTTAGGATTTTAGTTCCCTAACTTGTAGAAACTTATGACGTACAACAGTGTGGTGACTGTTGAGATGACAATAGTTAGGATTTTAGTTCCCTAACTTGTAGAAACTTATGACGTACAACAGTGTGGTGACTGTTGAGATGACAAGAGTTAGGATTTTAGTTCCCTAACTTGTAGAAACTTATGACGTACAACAGTGTGGTGACTGTTGAGATGACAAGAGTTAGGATTTTAGTTCCCTAACTTGTAGAAACGTAAGACGTACAACAGTGTGGTGACTGTTGAGATGACAAGAGTTAGGATTTTTGTTCCCTAACTTGTAGAAACGTATGACGTACACCAGTGTGGTGACTGTTGAGATGACAATAGTTAGGATTTTAGTTCCCTAACTTGTAGAAACTTATGACGTACAACAGTGTGGTGACTGTTGAGATGACAAGAGTTAGGATTTTTGTTCCCTAACTTGTACAAACTTATGACGTACAACAGTGTGGTGACTGTTGAGATGACAAGAGTTAGGATTTTAGTTTCCTAACTTGTAGAAACGTATGACGTACAACAGTGTGGTGACTGTTGAGATGACAAGAGTTAGGATTTTAGTTCCCTAACCTGTAGAAACGTATGACGTACAACAGTGTGGTGACTGTAATGGTTTGAAGAGAGGATTTTAGTCCCTAACCTGTATTAAGGTAGTACGTACACCTGTCTGGTGACTGTTTTGATGACAAGAGTTAGGATTTTAGTTCCCTAACCTGTATTAAGGTAGTACGTACACCTGTCTGGTGACTGTAATGGTTTAAAGAGAGGATTTTAGTCCCTAACCTGTATTAAGGTAGTACGTACACCTGTCTGGTGACTGTTTTGATGACAAGAGTTAGGATTTTAGTTCCCTAACCTGTATTAAGGTAGTACGTACACCTGTCTGGTGACTGTAATGGTTTGAAGAGAGGATTTTAATCCCTAACCTGTATTAAGGTAGTACGTACACCTGTCTGCTGACTGTTTTGATGACAAGAGTTAGGATTTTAGTTCCCTAACCTGTATTAAGGTAGTACGTACACCTGTCTGGTGACTGTAATGGTTTCAGGAGATGATTTTAGTCCCTAACCTGTATTAAGGTAGTACGTACACCTGTCTGGTGACTGTAATGGTTTGAAGAGAGGATTTTAGTCCCTAACCTGTATTAAGGTAGTACGTACACCTGTCTGGTGACTGTTTTGATGACAAGAGTTAGGATTTTAGTTCCCTAACCTGTATTAAGGAAGTACGTACACCTGTCTGGTCACTGTAATGGTTTGAAGAGAGAATTTTAGTCCCTAACCTGTATTAAGGTACTAAGTACAAGAGTGTGGTGACTCTAATGGTCACAGAAAAGCTTGGATTCCAATCTGTATCACCCTGCCTATATCCTCCTAGATTAGTCCTGAGAAGGACTGTTCTGGTCACTGGAAATCTTGGACTCCGATCTGGATCACCCTGCCTATGTCCTCCTAGATTAGTGCTGAGAAGGACTGTTGTGGTCAGCAGCAGTTTGCAGCCCTGATCCGGATCTACCTATGAGGGCCGCAAATCTGTCCCTAATCAGCAGCAGACACTCTCCCTACACTCACTGTCTGGAAGGCTGTGTGCCGAGCACAGCGCGCCGGGACTTATAAAGGCTCGGTGACGCTGTGCAGGCCGGCCAATCACTGCTATACCACAACTAACAGGGCTGTGGCATTGCAGTGGTCTGTCAGCCAATCCCTGCACGTGGGCTGGCTCTCAAAAGAGCGCCAACATGGAGAGATGACGACCACGAGCACAGCACGAGTATCGCGAGATTACTCGGTGCTCGGCGAGTCGCCTGAGTACAGTGATACTCGTGCGAGTAACGAGTAGTGCCGAGCATGTTCGCTCAACACTAGTATCAACCTTTTGTGTGGCACCGTATCAAAAGCTTTTGAAAAGTCCATATACACCACATCCACTGCATTTCCTTGGTCCAGTCCAGAACTTACTTCTTCATAGAAGCTTATTAGATTAGTTTGACAGGAACGGTCCCTCGTTAAAACCATGTTGATAACGGGTCATGAGGTTATTTTTCTTCAGATACTCCAGTATAGCATCTCTTAGAAAACCCTCTAGGATTTTACCCACAGTAGAGGTTAAGCTTACTGGCCTATAATTTCCAAGTTCAGTTTTTGTCCCCTTTTTGAATATTGGCACCACATTTGCTATACGCCAGTCCTGTGGTACAGACCCTGTTATTATGGAATCTTTAAATATTAAAAATAATGGTCTATCTATGACAGTACTTAATTCCTGCAGCACTCTGGGGTGTATCCCATCCGGGCCCGGGGATTTGTCAATTTTAGTGATTTTTAGACGATGCCGTACTTCCTCTAGGGTTAAGCAGGTGGCATTTAATTGAGAATTTTTGTTATCACTGATCATATTGTCTGTCATGGGATTTTCTTGTGTAAATACTGTTGAAAAAAAGTCATTTAGCATATTGGCTTTTTCCTCATCCTCATCCACCATTTCACTCAGACTATTTTTAAAGGGGCCAACACCATCAATTTTTAGTTTCTTACTATCTATGTAGTTAAAAAATATTTTGGGATTCTTTTTACTTTCTCTGGCAATGAGTCTCTCTGTCTCAATCTTTGCTGCCTTGATTTGCTTTTTACAAATGTTATTTAATTTTCTGTATTTATTTAATGCCTCATCACTACCTACTTGCTTTAATTCCCTAAATGCTTTCTTTTTGTCACATATTGCACCTCTTACCGCTTTATTTAGCCATAGTGGTTTCCTCCTATTTCTATCATGCTTATTCCCATAGGGTATATATTGTGCACAGGTCCTATTCAGGATGCTAATAAACATCTCCCATTTGTGTTGTGTACTTTTATGTCTCAGGACATCGTCCCAGTTTATTGCACTAAGATCATCTCTCAACCGTTGGAAATTTGCCTTCCTGAAGTTTAGTGTCCTTGTAGCCCCTCTACTACACGTCTTAGTAAAGGATACTTGAAAGCTTATTAAGTTATGATCACTATTACCCAAGTGGCCTCCAACCCGTATATTTGATATGCGGTCCGGCCAGTTGGTTAATATTAGGTCCAGCAGTGCCCCCCTTCTTGTTGGGTCCTGAAACAGTTGTGAAAGGTAATTGTCTCTCATAGTTTTCAAAAACTTATTACCCTTGCTGGAACTGCAGGTTTCTGATCCCCAATGTATTTCAGGGTAGTTGAAGTCCCCCACAATAATAACTTCTCCCTGAGTCGCTGCTTCATCTATTTCCTTTATGAGGATATTCTCCTCCACTTCCATTATTGTTGGGGACTTATAACAAACCCCTATCAGTAATTTATTATTTTTCCCCCTCCCCTTATCTCCACCCACAGGGACTCTACATTTCCATTAGATTCACCTATATTATCACGCAGGATGGGTTTTAAGGATGATTTTACATATAAACATACACCTCCTCCTCGCCTATTTGTACGGTCATTTCTGAACAGACAATAGCCCTGTAAATTAACAGCCCAGTCATGGCTCTCGTCCAGCCAAGTCTCCGAAATCCCCACCATGTCATAATTATTTTCCAACAAAATCAATTCTAATATCTCCATTTTGTTGGTGAGGCTTCTGGCATTAGTGTACATGCACTTTATGCATCTCTCTTTACCTCTATTCCTTCCTACTAGATTGACTGTTCTAACCCCACCCCCCATGCCACCCCCAATTTTATTACTTGTGCCCAGGTTACTATTTACACTATCTTCCCCTCCTATACAATGAATACCCTCCCCCCAATCCCTAGTTTAAACACTCCTCCAACCGTCTAGCCATTTTCTCCCCCAGCACAGCTGCACCCTCCCCATTGAGGTGCAGCCCGTCCCAGAGAAGTCGGCCCAGTTCTCCAGGAACCCAAACCCCTCCTTTCTACACCAATTCCTGAGCCACTTATTTATCTCCCTAATCTCCCTTTGCCTCTCTGGTGTGGCACGTGGTACAGGCAGTATTTCAGAGAATACTACCTTGGAGGTCCTTGCCTTAAGCTTGCAGCCTAATTCCCTGAAATCATCTTTAAGGACCTTCCACCTACCTCTAACTTTGTCATTTGTGCCAATGTGCACCATGACCGCTGGGTCCTCACCAGCCCCTCCCAGTAATCTGTCAACCCGGTCAGCGATGTGCTGGACTCGAGCGCCAGGTAGGCAGCACACTGTTCGACGATCCCTGTCTTTGTGACAGATTGCCCTATCTATTCCCCTAATAATTGAGTCCCCCACTACCAGCACCTGTCTGGCCTGCCCTTCTCTCCTGTTTTCCCCCTTACTGGAGCAGACACTCCTCTGGCTTTCAGAGGTCATGCCCTGCTGCAGCAGTGCTATCCCTGAACTCACACCCCCCTCATCTGCCAACATAGCAAATTTATTGGGGTGTGCCAGATCAGGGCTAGCCTCCCTGGCACCCTTCCCTCTACCCCGCCTTCTAACTGTCACCCAGCTGGCTACCTCACGGTCCTGCAGCTCCATACTACCATCTTCCCCCACATCTATCCCATTGAGCAGCTGTTAAGTGAGCAGCAGACTCCTTTCCATATTGTCTATGGATCTCAGCGTTGTCAGTTGTTCATTTAGATCCAGTATCTGGGCTTCCAAATGCACAACGTACTCACATTTCACACAGCAGTATGCACCCTCGACCGGCTGGTCAAGGAATGCATACATGTGGCAAGATGTACACTGGATGGCATTGCCAATCATGGAGCTCATTTCCTAATGGGGATTGCACCAGACAGAAATGATAAGTAAAAAGAAATGCAAAGTATTAATTAAATACAACCAGCAATTCAGTAAGTCCTCCCTTCCAAACTCCCTGAATCCAAAGTCACTGAATCACAAGTCACACACTTACTTTTGTCGCACTTGCTCTGTCACACTCAGCTCGTTTCACACTCGCTAGAAAATCAGATTTAAATCTTTTTTTTTTTTCTTTCCCCTTAGCAGAAAATCAGCCTACAGCTCCGTGTACTTCCAAAGGACTGGAAGCCCCAACCAGCTGCCTCTTATAAACCCTTAATTATGCACCCCCACCCTTAATTAACCCCTTGTAAGTATAGCTACACCACAGGTTTTAAGTGCAAAGAAGTTAACCCTTTAACTTACAGGTAGTAAAATAAGAGACTATAAACTTGTAGAGAGAAAAGAAAGTTAAGAAAGCCCAATAAAATTAAAAAGGTAAAAAAAAAAAAAAAAAAAAAAAAAACAGTCAGCAATTCACACAGGTATTTGTTGCAGGATTCCCAAACACCTCCTCACTGAATCACAAGTCACACACTTACTTCTGTCGCACTTGCTCTGTCACACTCAGCTCGTTTCACACTCGCTAGAAAATCAGATTTAAATCAGATTTTTTTTTAAATTATTTTCCCTTAGCAGAAAATCAGCCTACAGCTCAGTGTACTAGGTTGATGGATACCTAGACTCACACTTCCACCTTGTACTATACTGTACATTAAGGGGAACCTGACAGCTAGCCCAGGTCCTTCAAACTGACACTTAGTCTTTATGGAACACTTTTTGTACTCCCTAAGGGAACCTTTACACGCCGCAACTTTTGGTGGCGATCGAAGGCAACATAACGTGCGTGTGCACATTTTTGCTCGCCTCCGACCGCCAAAGGCGCTTTTACACGCCGCAATTTCGCCCTCAACCAAAGGCGACGTGTCTCCCCAGAAGTTGCCACACAAACAGTGGGAAACATCCGGAAGACTCCCGTCGCCGTTTCATATGCCGCAATCCCCAAAGGAATGTGGGCGTACATGTTCAGCGCGGCGAAAACATAGGCGTGCCAAATAGTTTTTCATCACGCCCCAAACACGCTCATTGGACAACGCAATAGCGTCCTGATTGGCCAGCCTGGGCAGGAAGGCTGGCTAATACATGACGCCATTGCAATTGTGTAGTATGAATGGACAGCTGTTCAAATATGGCGCCCTGTGAAGGGACAGCCAATGGAAACACAGTAGCCACCACTAATCATCGCTGATGGGGTGCGGAGTCCAGCACGCTGTGGCACACCTCCGGGAAATTAATAGGCGACGCTGATTCCATCCCTATCGCCCCTTCAGACGCCAAAAGCATGGAATTTGCCCTTGTTGATTGCCTCTGGTTTTGGAGCAGTGCTGTGAAATCGGAACCAGGCAAACCTTTTTGATCGCTGCCCAATTCCCCAATTAAACGCCGCAATTTTGAGGCTATTTCACGGCGATGGTGACGGGCCTACTGATTGCCTGTCCGATTTCTCACCGTGGTTGCGGCGTGTAAAGGTGCCCTAAAAACACATGTTTATAGCTTATATTTTTGTGTGTCCATTAAATCAATTTTAAAACTGGGCATGCAACTTGCTAATTAGTGCATTACTAATCATGTGATTTTTGTTTTACCTAGACTAATTCTGAATGGCAGGATTTACCAGAATGGTGTCAGTACTGCCTTTTTGTGACTTTCTGGCATTGCACGGTGAAGCTAACTAAAAGCTCCATTAGCGCACTGCACATACTGAGGGAGGCAGCATGACTAGTGGTTATGGGTGGACCCTCTTTCCCACCTAAACACCCAAAACTCCAGTTAACTTCAACCCTAAAATATACACAAAACATACAAATTTTGATCCCAAAATGTTTACAGGTTTAATTACATCACTTTATAACCACCATAATAGGAGTCAGGTAAAGCGCTCAGCCACCGTAATTACCGTAGACTGTGTTATTCTAGCTGTCCAACATACCACACCAAGCCAGATAGCCAATAAGGTGTTACCATACCACATTCTTCAGGCTGGCCCATCATAGCTGAGCTTCTTCACCACTATGGAATTTTACATCCTATATAGATCAAATAATTCCACTGTAACTTGCCTGCAATTTCCACCGGACTCCTAATCCACCATGCTATGACAGTTCACATAAAAGATAAATTCAAGGTCATATGTGACATTTTTTACCTTTTCTACTTAATTCAATGTTGTCAATATATAAAGTATATCCACTGCACAAATTATAACATGGGGCTTAAACAAAGCCAACCTCAGATTCATGAAGAATCCATCCTGCAGTGCTCAGAAGAAGAAAAACCCCTGTGGAGGAAACCTGTAGGGAACTATGGCTTAAAGATTGCTATTCCCTTGGGTTTAAAAGGTTTTAGTCAATTTTAAGTTTTTATATAAATAATTGAATAAAAAATGGATCAGAAAATTATTACAGGAGATACAAGTACAAGAAATGCATCACCATACAAGTAAAGCTAAAATAAATAGATAAGGCAGAATTCTATCTATTATATAATCACGAATGGGTTTTTTGCCTCTTTTGAGTCCGCTCACGCTGCGAGTCAGTGTCGTCATGTGGATACGCCCGAAGCATTGGCCGCGCAGCGGCCATTGCGAGCAGTTCTAAGGCGACTCGCTATGCCCGCGCAGCGGGCATGGCGAGTCGCCTTAGCAGCGCGAAGCATTGGCCGCGAAGCGGCCATTGCGAGTCAGAGACTCGCTCTGCTAGAATCCCGATGCATGTGCATCGGGCACCCAGCTAGTTACTTAATAAACGCTCCTCCTAACCAGCAAACTCCAGACCTTTTCTCTCTGATGCAGCATCCCTTCCCCTCTCCTCAGTTGCTCTTATTCCCCTTAATCAATTATAATAACTAAAGTAAACCTCAACTCTAATAAGAAAATGTACACAACTAAGCAAAACACAAGGGCTGGAGTGTATTTTAGGTCTACCCCTCCACAGTCATGGTGCCTCCTTAGCTAGCTCATGGCTAAGGGGGACTGTATTGCAGGTCTTAGCCTGCTATTTTGAAATGGCTGATGGAAATAACTGGCTAAATTATGCATATTCTTGGTGATTTTAAATGAGCTGTGGCCCATAGGGGGTGGTGGAATTTCTGGGTTGTGTATACGCCTCCTTCTTTGAATAATAGATCTTTAACTTTAACTTGCATTCACGGATTACATTGCACACTGTGTTCAAAGACAATTATTTTTGGAAGTATGCTTGAGCTCATACAGTGATCTACATGACCAAATCATATCTGCATTTGATGCAGTGCCAACCTAGACCATGAACATCCAATATAAAGCATTAGCTTGGTCTTTGTGCATATGTATTTCCCCAAAATCTCTGAAACCTTTGATGATTTGATTTGCTCTGGATGGATATATTCTAAATCTTTGCAATTACACATTGAGGAGCATTTTTTGAAGCTGAATCAGAGTTACTTAGAAACAATTGTACTCAGATTGGTAGACCTCTGACCATCTTGTCTTCTGAGAATTTTAAAAGAGGGTCAGATCATTAGGCCAAAAGTGTCCAGATTGTACCCATTACTTCCCTGAGTAATGCTTTTTTATTTTAATCCACCATATGGTGTTGGAGTTATTGGCTTTTCTACTTAGTAGTAATTTTTATTGTATTTACTAACAACTTATCGTTCACAAAATTATTTAAGACTGTGACAATGTGACTTTTGGCCGCTCTTTATTATTACCCTTCATAAAAACCATAAAAATTAGCTGCAAATTAAAAAAAAAATATTAAAAATTCAAATCACTCGCCTTTTCCATCCTCAAACATTAAAGATCTTGGAAAAGACATACACATACATGGTATTTTAACTTTAATAAAAGTATTTCTGTCAAATGTAAAATTAATCAACTTTTGTAAAAAAATTCTAAATCTCATATCTACCCTAAAACAGTATCAATAAAATGGTTAGGTAAAAGATAAAGCCTCACACAGCACCATCGATCGAAAAATGGAAAGATTATGGGTCTTGAAATATGGTTTCAAGCTCTTATTTTTTCTTCTAATAACACTATGCAAATTTATAGTATATGATAAAATGTATAGTGTCTTTTAAAAGTAAGTATAAAAAATAGTAATAAAATAAAAAAGTTAGGACTTTTGGTAGAAGGGGAGGAAAAAAACTAAAAAAACATATAAACCAGGTTTATATTGCCCCGTCTGGGTAGATTTTAATCTAATTATAGAGATTGCAGTGGTTGTTTTATCAGCAGAACATCACTGAGAGAACTGGAAAACCTAAAGCAATGTAATCCTCAATATTCATGAACTCTTTAACCCCATCCCCATGACTGGTAGTTTTCTGCCTCTGCACAGTGTAAACAGAAAGCTGACAATAAATGGTGCGGGTGGGTTTATACCGAGCTATAAGCTGTAATGTGCTTATGAATTTGATGTCCATGCTTGAGCAACCAGTTACCACCGTTAATCACTTACAAATGTTAAAGGCAACCTGTCAGGTTGTTTATGCTCCAAACCTATCACTATCTGCCTGTACAGCTTCCTAGTACATCCCTAAACACCCCTGTCTGACATAAAAGTGACCTGTAATTGCTGAGAAAAATATTTTACTACTTACATGTTCCTATGCTAATAAGGATGGTGTTTTTGTACTGAAGACATTCTGCGCATACATGTCCCCCCTCATTCTGTTGTTAACATGCCTCGGTGAACGTGATTACCTAATTCAAATGTGCAATCCCGTCATCTGAAATCAATCTTCTCCATCCTGATATGACACCATGGTCATGTCATTTCCAGTTCTGGGCATTGTGGGGGTGGATTGGGTTTACCCGCCCATTTCAGAGCATGCGACCCTTGAGGAAGGAGGCCTCTATTGCCTCTCAAACATGTGTCAGGATTCTTTTACCAGGTCTATGGAGGTTTCTGTCATATCCTACTGACGAGCAGGGAGTACTGTGGAGGTGACTGCTAGATTCATTCTCCCAGAGCCAGCTCCTGCCACACAGTGCATTCTATGAGGGAGTACAGAGGTCACACATCCAGCTAGGTTGTCTGCAAACCAGGAACAAGGAGCTGATAATGGACCTTGTGAGCAACCTACAATCACCTTGGTCACTGCCAGCACCCGAGTTTCTACTACCGCCAGAGCGAGGGAGTGTGGATCAAACTTTGCACTTTCTGCAGTGTTTTTACATCCGGAATCACCTTTTATAGAAACTATATTTTTCTGTTGAAATCTCTCTATATTTATTTCTACAATTTTAGTGTGTTTTCCGCTGTGTAATGGTGTGTGTATTGGTGTGCTCTTAAAGTTAATTTTAAAGTGAATTAGATTTATTCTGACCAATAGTGGAAATTTCATGAGCGTGCTCCAGTCTATTGTTTACATCTTATTATTATTATTATTATAGCCTAGTTCATCTTTATGTAGAGCAATAACTCTTTTTTTCAGATCCTCAGACAGTTCTTTGCCATGAGGTGCCATGCTGAATTTCCAGTGGCTAGTATGAGAGAGTCTGAGAGGAATAACACCAAATTTCACACACCGGCACCCCATTCAACCTGAGACCTTGTAACACTTGCAAATCACATTACATAGGGTAGATAAAATGGCTAATTTGACCATTTTTACATAGGAGTGTACCCATTTGTGTTTCCAGTGGTTTAGACATTAATGGCTGTGTGTTGTGATATTTAGAGGGCACCCCATATTTACTCTTTTATACAAGCTGTACACTAACTACACTACATTGTATGAAAGTGTCATATCTTCAGTGTTGTCCCATGAAAAGATGTAATAAAATGTATTAAAAAAAGGGGTGCACACATTTTTCTAATGTACTGAATAATACAGGTAGACTATGCAGCTGCTATTGCACTCTCACATTGGGCAGCATGGGTTGGCCTAAGGTCTATATGACTCTTTTCTACAGAAGAATTGTTGGGTTGAAGGGGAAGTTAACTTCAAGCCCTTCTTTGTTAGGTGGGACAATTGACACTTTAAATAAGGGGTGGGGAACTCCAGGCCTCAAGGGCCGCCAACAGGTCATGCGACAAGATTTCCTTAGCATTGCACAGAGGTTGGAATCATCACCAGTTCAGGGGATTATATTATCACCTTTGCAACACTAAGAAAATCCTGAAAACAGGCCCTTGAGGCCTACAGATCCCCACCCCTGCTTAAAATTGTGACCCAGTTAAACCTTTGCTATGGGGGATACTAAAATGCCACTGTAGTGCCACATTTTTAATACTAAGGCTTATTAATTTGAAATGATTAATGGTGAAGCCAAAACATAGTTTCATACCTCCCATGTTAAACCAATTGTGTATAGTTATTGAGAAAGTGAGCTCTTAAATTCAGTGCACATAGCTTGCCATTGTTACTGGCAGTTGGAGTCTTGTATGTACATGACAATGCAATGCTGAGGATGATAATTTTTTGCACTGTGCAAAAGGTGAATTCATCCAACGAATGGTAAAATATGTTTGTTCTGTGTTAGCCATTAGATAGAAAAGTATTACAGTTTGTGAGTCTTTATTAGGCTTGGCGTAACAAAATCTAAAGAATCACACATTTATACAAAATAGGATAGGACATAGAAAAGTACAATAAATAACAAAAGTGACATGAAACAACACAAAATGATCAGTAGGAAAAGAACAAAACAGCTGGAGAAGTAAATATTAGAGGAATTTATAGATAGTTAGTATGAAAGTTTTATTGTTGATGTAAAAGGACATAAATCATGTGAATCATTTATTCCTGCTCTGAATGTATCAAAGGTCATCATAAGTTTGTACTGCAGACTCTTCTATCTCTCTGAGATTTGAAATTACCTTTCAATACTAGCAATTTCATGTCCATGATGGTGTAATAGGGGCTGCAAAAATGTTTAGACACAGGTAGATCTATCCATTTTTTAATTGTGTGGCAATGAGAATTAATCCTAGTTCTAAGCTTCTGTCCTGTCTACCCTATATACATACCCCCAGTAGGACATTTAGTACATATAATTAAGTACACTACATTGGTTGTGGTGCAGCTGAAAGGTACCTGTGATCTTGTAATAATGATGTGAGCCAGCTGTCATTAAGTGCAGCGATATGCTTACAGACGTTGTTCTCAGTGCTCATTGAACCTGCAGTCCTGTGGCCCCCCAGAAGTCATTATATATTCCAGGGTATTGCATGTTAAACAATGTCACAATTCCAAAAACTAATTGCTCTTTCTCTTTTTACTGCTGCTCCTGTCAACTTCAACCCCTCCCCCACCACACATAGAAACCATGCTAACCTTATCAACATTACCTGCACACCTTCATCTCCCTCTTTTAATTGCGCTCTCTGGAATCCATAGTCTATATCTCATAGACTGTGAGCCCTAGTGGACAGAGTCCCTGCCCCTCCTGTACCTGTACGTCCTGATCGCCTAGATTTAGCGTACTTGTTCTTGTCTCCCTTATCCTCATGTAAAGCACCATGGAACCTAATGGCGCTATATAAATAAATAATAATAATATATGCAACAAGCTTCCCTTCTTCCACAACTACTTTGTCACTAACTCTCGTAATCTGCTGGTCCTAAGTGAAACCTGGATCCAGGACTCAGACACTGTTTCCCTTGCTGCTATTTCTCATGGAGTCCTACATTTCTCCCATTCCCCGAGACCTGGGAACAGACATGGTGGTGGAGTTGAAAAATGAGACAAGAAGCGGTCCCGTGGGAAGAACCCTGTGGTATGGTAGGATTAGGGAGGAAGTGGATAGGAGGACTCAACTCTAACCTGTTAAGGTTGTGCTGCCTCCACACAACCTCAGTGAAGACCGTCTCTGGGGCCTCCTGGCACCCGCACTGCTGGATGCAGCTCCCGTCCGACTTCTGCAATCGCCCATTCACATGGTTCGATGATCAGGTGGTCCGCGCGTCACTGGTCATGGGGCTCTGACGTCACCGAAGGTCCTGACGCTACAACTATTCAGTCTGGGAGATATTCTTTCCATCGGCACTCGCAGCTCCGGTAACCCCACACCCGGAGGGTGGTAAATTCAGTTAGTACAAGGGAATATTAGGTTACTTGATAGGAGCGCTGAGGCACAATTAAAAAGAGCAAATTTAAGGGTTAAAAAACATGTTTATTACCACAACGCGTGTCCACAACGGAACATTGCCTTCCTCAGGTGGATTTACCTGAGGAAGACAACATTCCGTTGTGTAAACACATTGTGTTAATAAACGTGTTTTTTAAACCTTACAATTGCTCTTTCTAATTGTGCCTCAGTGCTCCTATCAAGTAACCTAATATTCCCTTGTGCTAACTAATTAATGGTGGAATTGGCTTACTCCTGTCCCCCCAATGTACTTTCCAGGTCATCCCCCAGCTCCATCACTTTCATTCTCTTCTTTTGAGGTCCACACCATTAGGTTCTTCAACCCCCTCTTCCTCAGAGTAGCAGTGGTTTACCACCCCCCTGAGTCACCTACCCAGTTCCTCGACTATTTCTCTGCGTGGCTGTTGCACTTCATGTCCTCAGAATTACCAACCCTAATTCTGGGAGACATCCCCATAAACAGCCCCATCTCCCCATCTGCATCTCAGCTCCTATCTCAAACCATGTCTTTTGGCCTCTCACAGCTTTTAACCTCTGAGACACACAAGGATGGTAACACCCTTGACCTGATATTTGTCCGGCTCTGTTCAACCTCCTCCTTAGACAACTCACCTCTGCCTCTTTCTGATCACAACATTCTCTCTTTCACGCTCACAAATTCTCGCCCACCCCAGCACACTCTGACCTATCACACATTCAGTATTAACCCTCATACACTCACAGACTCTCTCATCTCATCACTGTCCCTAATCTCCTCCTTCTCCTGTCTGGCAGTGAATCACTACAATGACACTTTCAGAAGCACCCTGGACCAAGTAGCACCCCTCACCCTCAGAACCTCCAAATACAGAGTTAAACAGCCCTGGCTCACATCAGAAACACTAATCCTCAAGTGATGCTCTAGGAGTGCTGAATGCCTATGGAGGAAAACCTACACACCAGAAAACTTCATTCATTATAAATTTATGCTGAGAACTAACAACTCTGCCCTCCACCTCGCCAAACAGACCTACTTCTCACCCTGGTCTCCTCACTATCCAACAACCCAAAGAAACTCTTTGACACCTTTCACTCTCTCCTCAGTCCTAAAGTACAGGCCCCTATCTCTGACCTATGTGCTGATGATCTGGCTTCTTACTTCACTAAGAAAATAAAAACATCTTTCAGGAAATCCCAACCTCAAGACTCCCAACCTCAAATTGCTGTTACCCCTACCTCTTTCCACATTTCCTTCGGCTCACTCTCCACATTCGACCCAGTCACAGAAGAAGAAATCTCCAGGCTCCTCCCTTCCTCCCGTATCACCACATGCACCGCTGTCCCCATCCCCTCAAACGTACTCCAGTCTCTCTCTCTGGTGGTCACCACTCACCTAACTAAAATCTTCAATCTCCCTCTCTTCTGGCATCTTCCCCTCCTCCTTCAAACACTCGATAATTAGTCCATTATTAACCCCTTCATGATCTTGGAATTTTTCATTTTTGTTTTATGCTCCCCTGCTTCCAAGAGCCATAACTTTTTTATTTTTCCGTTAATATAGACATATAATGGCTTGTTTTTTGTGGGACGAGTTGTACTTTCATATGCAATAATTTATTTTACCATATAGTGTACAGGAAAATGGCAAAACAATTCTAAATTCAGTGAAATTGCAAAAAATGTGCAATAACACATTTGTTTTTTGGCTATTTTAGTCGCCATGCTCACTATATGGTAAAACCAACATGACTGGGTGATGCCTCCGGTCGGTACGAAGTTGAAGACACCCAACATGTATACCTTTACTGGTATCTAGGTGATGAAAAAAAATTCAGAAGTTTGAAAGAAAAAAAAAATGAGTTTTTGCGACATGTTCTGCGACCCGTAACGTTCTCATTTTTCGGGATCTGGGGCTGTGTGACAGCTTATTTTTTGCATCTTGAGCTAACATTTCTATTGATACCATATTTGGGGGAATCCGCAGTTTTGATCGCCCGTTATTGCATTTTATAGCAATATTACGGCGACCAAAAAAACTGAACTTTGGCATTTGGACCATTTTTTCCGTTACAGAGTTTACGGCTCTCATTAACGGATTTAATATGATGATAGATCGGGGATTCTGAATGCGGCGATACCAAACATGTGTATTTTTTTTTTAATACTTTCATTGTGATTGGGGGAAAAGGGGGGTGATTTGAATTTTTATATATATATTTTTTTCCAGGTTTTTAAAAACTTTATTTTTTTATTAATTCTTATTTTCACACTGCCTCTTTAAGAGGCACCTTGCTGCACAGTCCGATTGCTTCTGGGAGATGCAGATGAGCTGCAGCTCATCTGTATCTCTCAGAATGACGGACGTGTTGTGGTTGGCAGCGCCTGCCAACCTCAACACGAAACTGCTCAGTGACAGCATCCGGAGTCTAGCCAGGACCCCCGGCTGTCACGTGAGCACCAGAGATCCCGCGATATTATCTCGGGATTTCCGGAGCACACGGGGAACAGTGCGTTCCCTGCCGTGGCTGCCTTGCATCCCGCTGTCAGTGATTGACAGCGGGATCCAAGGGGTTAACAGTGCTGATCAGATCCAGGATATGATCGGTGCCGTTACCCTGGCATCTCAGCTCATGAGATCAGCTGGAATGTCGGCTGTTTTATGTGAGCTCCACGCCGGAGCTCACATCAAAACTCCCTTAACGGCCCATGACTTTGTACAACGTCATAGGTCGGGAGGTGGTTAAAGAAAACTTCTCTTGACCCATCCTGCACAACTAACTACAGACCAGCCTCCAATCTCCCTTTCATCTCTAAACTCCTGGAGTGTCTGGTCTACTCTCGTCTCACCCGTTACCTCTCCACTCACTCTCTTCTAGACCCAATACAGTCTGGTGTCCGCTCCGTACATTCTACAGAAACTGCTCTCATCAAACTGACCAATGACCTTCTGACAGCAAATCGTAATGGTGACTACTCTCTGCTTATTCCTCTTGATCTCTCTGCAGCCTTTGACACTGTCAACCATCATCTCCTACTCTCCATGCTGCACTCCACCGACTTCAAGGGACAGAGCTCTCTCCTAGATCTCTTCCTATCTTTCTGACTGCTCTTTCGGTGTATCATTTGCTGGCTCCACTTCCTCCCCTCTTCCTTTTACTATTGGGGTCCCTCAGGGTTCAGTCCTTGGACCTCTTCTCTTCTCTCTCTACACAGCTCCAATTGGACAGATCATCAGCTGATTTGGCTTTCAGTATCATCTTTATGATGATGACCCACAACTTTACACTTCTTCCTCTAACCTTACTCCCACTCTATTAAAGAACACCAATGACTGTCTAACCGCAGTTTTCAATATCATGTCCGCTCTCTATCTGAAACTCAACCTGTCCAAAACTGAACTTCTTCTGCTCCCGCCGTCCACTAACCTCCCTAAATCTGACATCTCGCTCTGTGTGTGGCGCCACGACAATGCCTAGGCTGCAGGCTCACTGTCTGGGTGTAATGTTTGACTCTGATCTTTTCTTCATCCCATATATACAATCTCTCACCCGCTCTTTCCGCTTGCACCTGAAGAACATCTCTAGAATTTGCCCCTTTCTCACCTTGGAAACCATAAAAACCCTCACTGTGGCCCTGATTCACTCCCAGTTTGACTATTGTAATTCTCTTTTAATAGGCCTCCCCCGCACTAGACTCTCCCCTTTACAGTCCATCCTTAATGCAGCAGCCAGGATCACCTATCTAGCTAACCGTTACTAAGGCCTTGTTTACACATACCTGCGTTTTTGGCACTCTCTGCGTTTATTTTGCAGTTTTTCAAAAACGCAGATGCGTTAACGCACGGTACATTTAAGTGTACATGCGTTTTTTAGATACACTTGCGTTTTTTTCCCCATTCCAAAAAACGCTGCATGCAGCGTTTTTGGGTACTGTAAAAAAACGCATGCATTTTTTTAACATGGGGCCCTATGGGAAATGCATACGTTTTTAAATGGCACATATAGGCACCATGCGTTAACGCATGCGTTTTTACATGCGTTTTTGGTGAAAAAATGACTAAGTCCAAAAACTTCAAAATCACTTTCAGACCCACAGGGGACACTATTTGGCACTCTTAGAAAAACTGATCAGTTTTTCTAAATGCTAAAAAAACGCATAGGTGTGTCTGAACAAGGCCTATGACGCTTCTGCTCTATGCCAGTCAGTCATTGCACTGGCTGCCTATACACTATAGGATCCAATTCAAACTGCTTGTTCTCACTCACAAAGCTCTTCACAGTGCAGCACCACCCTACCTCTCAACCCTCATCTCTTTCTATCACCCCACCCGTTCTTTTCACTCTGGAAGTGACTTTAGACTCATTTCTACATTACTCCAAACTTCTCACTCCCGGCTCCAAGACTTCTCCTGAGCTGTACCAATTCTCTGGAATGCTCATCCCCAAGAAATTAGGCTTATCCACATCTTACATAGTTTCAGCGGATCCCTAATAACACATCTTTTTAGGGCAGCCTATCATGATCCCTATTCTAAGTCACTTAGACATAGCCTATCCACTCCACCAGTCTCACATGCATCACAAATAATGGTTGGTGGCCACTTAGAGTGCATTCACACACTGCGTATTTGCTGCGTATTTTTAGGCAAGTGCTCTTGCAGTTTTTGTAGCCAAAACCAGGAGTGGCTGATTAAAAACAGCAGTGGGTGATTAAATACCCAATTGAAGCATTTGTTTCTATTAGACTTTTCCTCTGATTGTTCCACTCCTGGTTTTGGCTACAAAAACTGCAACAGCACTTGTGTAAAAATACGCAGCAAATACGCAGTGTGTGAACGAACCCTTATGCTGCTCCTATCTGTTCCCCATCTCCTCAAGTTGACTATACTATCATTGTAAATAAGCACCTGTACTTTGTGTCACCCCCCACCTAATTGTTAGATGACTCTTATGGGCAGGGCTGTCATTATTTTGCTTTAATTATTGTATTATGCTTTGTATTGTATTTTGTATTGTATTGTATTTTCTGATAACTGTTTCTTATGATTATTTAAATATGAACAAATTGTGAAGCCCTGCGGAATATATTGGCACTATATAAATAAAGATTATTATTATTATTATAGAGTGTGTTAAGCAAACAGTAATATAGTGGTAATGAATTTGCAGAATTAGGATTGTAGTGTAGTTGTAGGACACAAGGTGTTGCCATTTGCTAGGTAGCCCTGTTAGCTGGAGGGTGTCAGGAGTTACATAGATACTGGAATCACAAGGAGATAGAGAGTGTTGGACTGCTGAGGGAAAGCCATTGTAGAACAGAAGAAGCAAGAATTTCAAGAAAAAAAGCCCTATTTCAGGTGACAATGTTCCTAGATGCAGGCATGTTGGAGTAGACCTGAAGAAAAGGGAGACTCAGAATTAAGTGAGTTCATCATTGCTCAGGCTTGGGGGACCCAACAAAGTGAGAGTAGTGCCGGATGAGAACACAGAAGAGTGTGAGAGCCAGTCTAGGAGTGCACTTTGAAGGGGATTACTATCTGTAACAGTGGACATCAGAAAACCAATGTAACACCTTCACCCTTGGCTTCTGGTACCATAGAGAAGGAGGGCTAATCTTATTACCTTCAGTGGCACTTAAGTCCCCGTCACACTATGCGAGATCGCTAGCGAGATCGCTGATAAGTCACAAGTTTGGTGATGCAACAGCGACCTCGCTAGTGATCTCGCTATGTTTGACACTTAGCAGCAACCAGGCCCCCACTGTGAGATTGCTGGTTGTGTCAGAGTCGCCTGGACCATTTTTTGATTGTTGGTGTCCCGCTGGGCAGCATGCATCGGTGTGTTTGACAGGGACAATGACCAACGACCTCAATACTTCAGGTCTGAGAAACAGGGTCCCAATCACCTCCGTATCATTCCGGATCATTGCTGCGTCGCTGGTGAGATCTGACTGTTTGACATCTCACCAGCAATCCCGACAGCGACGCACCAGTGATCCCTACCAGGTCATATTGCTGTCGCATCACCACCTAAGGCTTCATTCTGTGAAAATGTCTCTTATCTCTATACCCCCCAGGAACACTGAAATAAAGAGTTTTATACATTTCCTGCCATGTATGCTAATACATCTATTAGGCCAGGGAGGTACGTTCTCTCCCTGGGACCTAAACGCCTCGCTACTGTCCATCATCCTCCTCTGTCTTCCGGGCACTGCCTCCTCTATTCTTCCACATGTCATCTGCGCCTGCTCTCTTCATTCAGTTCTCGAGCATGCGTCATGCGTGCTGCCTGAGAACTTAGATCACATGATCTCCTGAGATCACGCCTGCATGTAGCATAGGCCCGAGGTCCCGCCCTGCAGTGTGTTATGATGTATTCACACTGTGGAGCTGAAAATCTGGCGCCTGCACAGTAAGGACCACTGTACTTGTCCGCATCTCCCTCCACCTCTTTACTCCCCACCCTGCAGTGTGAATACATCATAACAGAAGAGGATGATCGACAGCAGCCAGGCATTTATGTCCTGAGGAGAGAACGTACATCCAGGCCCTAATAGAGGTATTAGCATACATGGCAGGAAATTTATAAAAGTCTTTCTTTTGGTGTCCGTGAAGGGGATAGACATAAGAGCCTCCTTCACAGAATGCAGCCTTAGTGCTGCTAAAGGTGGCTCTTTTATTTTAATAGGCCCTCGGGTAGGGTGACAGGTTCCCTTTAAAAGACATTACATGATATTTTTTTAAGCAATAGTTAGCAAACTTTTGAGATATGTGCTAAAAAGCCTGCAATAATTGTTCAAGCGCCACTATACTACCTCCAAGTCTTTCAGAAGAAGCATTGTAATGTAGTTAATGTAATCTAGTCAGCTTTTCTTTTTATATAAAACTATTCTGAATATGAACTGTAAAGGGTGTTCTAAGCTGATCATGTGCTTAAACAGAAAGCCTGTGCAACCACAAAAGACCTGATGAAAAATGTATTCAAATTACTTTGGACTCAAATCCCAATTAAATTAAACATTTATTTGATTTCTTTCAAACAACTGGTTGTATAATGCTCATTAAAGTATTAATTAAGTTGGGAAACTAAGGAAAGGTAGAACTGTGTATTTCCAATATGACTGTGTACTTTGTAGAGTTAAAAAAAATGGGTTTTAATTGCTATAAAACATTATTGTAAAATATCTTTTTAACACTTAGTAAAACACAATTACATTTATTAAAAATCCACCTCTAACTGCTTCCTAACATACTTGCATGTGCTATTTGGGAGAGCGTTCCTGCAAATAGACGTTCCAGTACATTTGCTGATCGATCAGACAGGAGCCTCCTGGGCCCAGCGAGACGACAATAGGTGCTTAGATGACCATACCTTACCTAAATTAAAAAAAATAATAAGATTCAGATGTGACCTTTCTTAGCTCTATTTACTATAATGAGACAGATAGGATTGGCTTTGTTTCTCTTTTTTGGCATGCACAAAAGCATAGTCAATCATACTTTTTTTGCATCTCCCAAAACGTGAACACGGTTGGAACCAATATCTGGAGAGACTCAGTTTGACTCACTATAGCAAATGGTTTCAGCACACATTCCACATGAATCTTGGTTTGTTTGTAAGTTTAGAATGAAAGTGCTTGGTGTAGAGCCCAAGATAACTGTGAAACTACCCTTAAAAGCTATGCAGGATGAATTATGTAAGGGATGTTGTATACAAAATATGTTCACTTTAGGGGATTACCGACCACATACGGGGGTATTGCTGCATTCCTAGGAAATTGCCCAAATTTAATTGTTTTGATATACCTTCTCAAATGATATTTTGAATTCCGTGAGGAATGCAATTTTTAAATGAGGACTTTTAACATTTCAAGTAGCCATAAGGTATAAGTTATTTACTCAAGAGATTTTCTGGGATTTTTACATTGATAGCCTATCGTTAGGCAGTCATCAATATCTGATCTCCTGGTACTGACAGATGTGCTCAGTTGTGTAGCTGCATAGCAGAGCTTCATCAAAATCATAGTGGCTGTGGCTAGGTACTGCATATCTGCCCTCCATTGATTTAAGTAGGGGGCCAATGTTCAGCACCAGGCAGTGGCCCCTATACAGTTTGTGGAGCTGTGGAGCTCCACAACTGAGCACATCTGCCTACAACTAGCATCGGGAATAACTGATTGGCAAAGGTGTTGAGTGTCGCATGCCTCAAATCAAGTATTAATAAGTTCTCTTAAAAAAGGCCATCAATACAAAAGTCCTTAACAACTCCTTTAACTATTTTGTGTAGTATGACTATCTGATGTAGGGTCATAAAAGTTTGAAAATGGCTTATTTTTCAACATTTTTATCACATTTATGATATTTTCATAAGTAAAAACAAAGCATATTGTCAAGATTACCATTAACATAAAGTACACTCTGTCACAAAGAGAAAAAATGCAGATTCACTGGGAACTGGAAAAAGCACCCAAAGATATTACCACATAAAGTGACTGTCAGAGTATAAAAAATCTGACCTGGTAAGAAGGAGCAGAACTAAATGGCAGAAAGGGTTTAAAATTGGTTAAAAGAGAACTCAAGGTAGATATAAAAAATGTGCATGGTCCCTGCACACCCATACTATAATGACAAGCTGCTTTTAGACTTGTATATTGTTTAGAACTGAAATAAATCACTAATTTACTAACTGCTCCTTACCTGTCACCCCTCCTACATTGGACAATGTGTCATGCCTGATTGTGCAGTCCTTCCCTCTCTCTCCGCAGTAAACGTCTGTGCTGTGCAGCCAATAACAGACACTTCCTCATTCAATAACATTGGCGTGAAGTTATAAGGTCCTATTATGACAGTCTCTGCTGAGAGGAGGTGCGGTAATGCCCCTGCTCACTGTACAGAAATAGTTATCCATATACTGGCTTAGTCTCTGACCTTTTATGATGTTATGCCCACATGATTGAATGAGGAAGCGTCTCTCAATTGACAAGCTGAAGCTTTCTGGGAGGGAGGGGGAAGAGCTGATCAATCAAGTGTGGCGCCCCGCAACGAGTGCGTCACAAGAGGGTATTGCAGCCATAAATGCAGCCGCAATATTCTCTGACTCAGCAATGATCCGGTTAACATAGAAATCCAACCCTACATGCAACACCTAGAATAGAGGGCCAAACATAGGTCCTGGTTGGTGGAGTGTTAGGGAAGTGTAGTAGAACACACAATAGTCTAGACCAGAACCGAGGAGTCTGGAATCTAGCGCAGAGCCTAGAACACAGAACTTGGAGAGGAGCGTGGGCTCCGCACCCCGTGCGGGCCCCTGGGCCGTCACCGGTCGGGTGTCAGCACCTGAGGCCTTAACTACCGGGATTGGGCATTATCTACACGGGTTCCCAAAAGACTCCCGTGCGCACAACTCACAGCCGGTTCACTGGTACCGAAGCTGGCAGCAGTTCACCTCTGCCACGTGAACCAGAAGCGTGGAGGAGCAGCTTCAAAGGAGCACCCCACCACCAGCCAGCTTCCAGTCGTCTAACCAGCGGTGTACCCACTGAGGGATCCAAGGCTCCCCAAAACATCCACAACGTACATCATGGATAGGGCATTGAAGCAGCCTCCCCGTACCCGACCTGGTATTCCTGGGCGACACTGGCAATCACTTAGTTAGATTGGAGGAACACTGCGGATTTCTAAGGGACACCATCACTGCTGAGTCCACCTGGTCCACTACTCAACCACTGTATGCCATGTACTGCCTGCTGGTTACAGTAAAGACCCGTTGCAGAGACTTTCTTTGTCCGTGCTTCCTTATGAACTGTCCGTCCGTACAACAAGGTAACCGCAGCTGCCGCACAACATCTTGAGCAGCTCCAGCCTCCGGGGATCACCGCTCAGCCTGTGGGGAGCGTAACATCTTGCTGCTGTCTATCCCCCGGAGGTTCCGCAGCGTCGGTAGTCCTTACCGAATCTACTCATAGGTGGCGTCACGAATAAATTAAAAACCCCTTTAATCTGTTCCACCAAGACGTCTTCAAACACTTTTGATCTGCACTACACCGGGCCCCACTACCGGCAGGCGCGGTCCACCCGTGACAAGGAGGAAGGAAGCATCGCCTGTCTAAACCGGAGTCCCGGCCACGGTGAGTCACAAGCATGATGTATTGTCCCATACGAGAGGGGTGACTGGGGAGAAGTACTTAGTGAATAAGTGATTTATATGAGTTCTAAACGTAATACAAGTGTAACAGGCAGCTCAGCATTATAGTATAAGAGTGAAGGGACCATACCATTTTTTTTTTTATCTCCCCAGAGTTCCTCTTTAAGGCTCTTCTGTAAATAGGTTGTTCTAACCTAATTAAAGGCCACTGCCCTATTGGCCAATGTTTGTCCAGAAAACCCACAGATTCCAAAGATTGTAATCAGAATAAATCACTGTATTTCCTATATTCAGCATTCTAGTATCCATACTCACATTCAAGAAAAACATCAAGGCCTATTTAAAACTCTTTCAATAAACTCACCATGACAACTCTGCGCTCTTATGACATGTAGAACCACCTACCACTTATCTTGATGTACAAGCCCTTTATTCTGGACATAATAGATGACCTCTTGTCATGATTAAAATCCTATGTATGAAAAGATCATTAGCCAGATCTCTGCATTGACCTTTAAGATATTAATACATAGTTAAAATGTTGACCCTAATGCATATTTATTTCTAATTAAATAACCATTTATGATTATTCTTATGGGCACTGTAGTTGAGTGGATACTATTCACAAGTATCCACTTCTTTGCTCAGTAAAGTGACCGGAAAGTTCTAAAGAAACATTTTGTTGAAGAAACAATGAGCCACTGGCACTGTTTCTCATACTTATAAGATCATCAGATCTCAAGTCTATTTAGCTTCACAGGCATAGTGTTTAATATGAGGTCAGGAAAAAAGTCCCTACAATCTAATTAAACTTCTGGAAAGAGTTACCCAAATTGTGAATTGAGCTTTTATATGAATGTCTTCAAATTTTGACAACCAAAATGGAAAATTTCTTCAAAGCTGTAATTGCTGCAATTGGAGCATTATTTGATGAAAGTAACATTTGATGAATAGTTATGACATGAATTTCACTATAATATCTGGTCAATTTAATGGTACCGTGATTTCAAAAACAATTATCTTTTCTTTCATAACTAAAGGCTTTTTTAAGTTAATTTTAACTTTTCATGTTAATGTACAGCATATTATAAAGCAGCCAGGTTCCATAGATTCTTCTTTCTTTTCTGCATACTTTTTAAAGGCTTTACTTTCACATAACAAGGAGAAATCAAATAAAAGCAATCTTCCTGCACTATTATACAGCGATGTAAATATACAGCCTGTTATATAGAAAGTATTAAGTTTAAAGGGAAACTTTTAGTAGGTTCAATCCTTGTAAGTAGGGATGGGCAAACTCGAATTGTAAAGTTCGGGGTCTTTACCGAACACCTAGTGTTCGGGAACGACCCCAAACATGGATTTCCCTGAGAAATCTGTGTTGCTGCTTGGGTTTGAGGATTGGGAAGACTGTAAAAAGAAACAAAACATTGATTAAACATTAGCTAGCTCATTCTTATAGGAGTCTGCACGCTTGTACTCCTGGGTCCACTTATTAACTTCCTGGTTATTCACTGGTGAGCGGTGCCACAGCCAATCACAAGCACTGTTATAGAGAGTTGGCATCAGTGATTGGCTGTTGAAGCCAGTGCAGCAACCTGGAAACAGCCCATACATTCTAGCATCTGCCCTGAATGGTAGATGCTAACCCCTTATTTCTTTTTAAATTCTTTCAATAAATATTTAAAAAAAAGAGTGAGTTTCGCCCTATTTTTGATTTGCCAGCAAAGGTAAAACTCAGGCATCTACCGGTAGATGCTAGAATGTATATGCTTTTTTCCAGGTTAGAGCACTGGATCCAACAGGCAATCACAGATGCCCACTCCCCATGACAGTGTCTGTGATTGGCTCTTGCACCCCTTACCAGTGAATAATCTGAAAGTTAATGAGTGACCCCGGACATACAAGCACATGGGCCCGGTGAGTATGAGCTGATGTTTAATCAATGTTTTCTTTCTTTTTACAGCCACCTAGCCACCGTGTCATAGCTTTAAAGTTCAGGGTTCAGACTTTAGTTTGCCTCAAGTCACTCTCTGAACCTGGACTTTAAAAAAAAGTCCGGCCACGTCCGCAGAACAAAAACATCGGCGGACTCACCTATCACTACTCTTAAGTTATTTGTCTTGACATGTAAGTCAACGGAAGTGTAAACAAATAATGCCTTGGAATCTGTGATGAAATTTCTTATTTCAAAGTTTCAAAGAAAACTGTTTATCTGAATATGTAAATTAGCTATCATCTATCGGCCAAATCTGCATGAGAACCTGGGTATGTGTTCACATGTTGAGTATTTGGTTGCAGAAATTTTTCCAGCAATTCTGCATCTCTTGGCATTGAAAAATGTGTCTTTGGCGGCCGTCACACGCATTTTCTTGAACGATATCGCTTAAGCGATCTGCTTTTTAGATCGCTAAGCGATATCGTTTGTGCGTCGCTGCGTGTAATCAAGCGATTTTACAATGTAAAATCGCTTGATTGTTTGATCGCAGATTTTTGAGCCGGAGCTCAAATCAAGCGATAATCGCTTGATCAATCTGCATCATCGTGGTGTGTGACACCACAATGAACAGTCTCCCAGCGGCAGAGCCTATGCTGGGAGATGGTAACTAAGGTAAACGTCGGGTTACTAAGCGCCACGCAGCGCCTAGTAACCCGATGTGTACCATAGTTACCAGCGTTCACGCTGGTCCACATCGCTGGTGAGTCTGTCTGTGTGACAGCTCACCAGCGATGTGAACGATATTGTTAGCGATCGCGCGTGCATGTGATCGCTAACAATATCGCTCACAACATTGAAGTGTGTGACGGCCGCCTTTGATGCACATTTTTTACATGTTTTTGGTGCGTTTTTTTAATGCCTTTTTTTGCATGCATTTTTTCTATGCAGATTTCATGCATTCTGGGGTGGAAATAAGCTAAAAAACGCTGAATTATTTCTGCACCAAACCTGCAAAGGCAAATTAAACAAATTAACAACTTCTGGATTCTCATTGGCTGTATTGGCTTTAGGATTTGCTTGCAGTTTTGTGACAAAACTACTCAAAAACGCATCAAAAATGCACTGTGTGCACAGGGCCTCTAGCTTCAGAGCTTAAATTAGAGAGCTACCAGAGTGAGACATGTAGATCAGGAGAGCAGACTGTCACTCATTACATGTCTCACACTGGTAGCTCGCCCTTTCATTGAAAATAACCTCTGGAAGAAGATTCTCAGGGAGACGAGTGTCCTGCCAAGAGATCTTAAAAGCTCATTTACTTATTAAGAAAAATGTGAATTTCTCTGGAATAAGATATCCTATCGCAAATGTCAAGGTATCATTGAAGTTGCTATGCCCATATAGACAACTTAGGAGGGGTGATCCTACTGACATTCCCTCCAATGTTCTGTTTTGGTGACATATTGTATAGAATGGAAACAATACAAAAGTGACATACAATTTTCTTACTTTATTTTACAAAAACTGCTCATTTACCGTACACATGTCACACTCATTTACTCATTTCACTGATAATCTTGGGGTTAAATAGAAAACTTTCTATTTAATTGAAATGTTCATTTATCAATCAAGTAATTAAAACATCATTAGATGGATTGTGTCCTCATTTTAATGGAATTGGTTAACAGAAGAAGTATAATATAGTCATGTTATCTGGACAGAATGAAGATAGCAGTTTGGACATCTATTGACATTCTCCTAAACTGATGCAGTGAAGTGACGGATCATTTAGTGTTTGCACTTGACTAATTTTCATTCTGTGTGAAAAACTCACATAGTATCTCCAACCCGATTTATATAACAATCATCATGACTACGGCTACATTGCAATTTTAATTTTATCTAATCGAAATTAGATTTCTGTACTAAGGACAGCTTCTTTCTGTAAGCTTGCTCTGTTCACACTCTGTACTAACCCTTTTCGTATCTCTATGCTCGGAGAGCCAAGTCAACGCTAATTGCAGATTCAATATTTCATATTGAGATGTGAAGCTATTTGCAAATGATCAATACAAGACTTTGTGAGGAGAGAGGTTACTGCAATCAGAGGAGAGAAAGTACCTCATTAAAACAGCTTGTCAAGTCTGGGACTGGGAGGAGGGCGGACAGTGGGGCCCCTCTAATCTCTAGTGGTATGGAGTTTGTCTGCCAGAATATATATGTAGGATATCCTAGGTTATCTGTGTGGTAAAGATTATTTGTCCAAATGTTCATAAACAAAGAATGAAACATAACGTAAAACGTCATATAGTTATGCATTCACTATGAAATACAAAAGATCTTCTAGAATTATTTTATTGAAAATGCAAACATTTACTTGCATAGACTAGATGGGAGCCCGATGCTATTGCATCGAGTGGGCGGTGATGACACAAAGGGGGCAGACTGTATGGTGCTGGGGGCAGCTGCCATCAGTCCCCCCTGTGTGATCTGTCCCTTCTCTGCTGTTATTTTCCCCTCTCTCTCTGCCCCCCCTGTGCTGCCTCATTTGTGCCACCTCCTGTGCTGCCTTCTCTCTTACACTGCCTGTGCTTGCTCTCTGCTGGCCACTCCTGTGCTTGCTCTCAACTGTCCCCTCCCTTGTGCTCGCTCTCTGTCACCTCCCCTGTGCTTACTCTCTGCCCCCCTCCCTGTGCTTGCTCTCTGCTCCCTCCTTTGTGCTTGCTCTCTGCCCCCTCCCCTCTGCTCACTCTTTGCCCTCCTGCCTTGTGCTCGCTTTCTGCCCCCTCCCTTGCACTCGCGCTCTGCTGCCCTCCCCTTTGCTCACTCTCTGCTCTCCTGAGCTTGTTCTTTGCCCCCTCCCTTGTGCTTGCTCTCTGCCCCCCTTCCTTGTGCTCACTCTCTGCACCCCTCCTTTGTGCTCGCTCTCTGTCCCCCTCCCCTGTGCTTGCTCACTCTCTTCTCCCCTGTGCTCACTCTCTGCCCCCTGTGCTTGCTCTCTGCTCCCCCTGTGCTCGCTCTCTGCCCCCCATGTGCTTGCTCTATGCCCCCCTCCCCTAGGTCTCTGCCCCCCTCCCCTGTGCTTGCTCTCTGGTCCCCTCCCCTGTGCACACTCTTTGCCCCTACCTTGTGCTCATTCTCTGTCCCCTCCCCTGTGCTCATTCTCTGCCCCTTCCCTTGAGCTCATTCTCTACCCCCTACCCTGTGCTTGTTCTCTGCCCGTGTGTTTGACGAGTGTGGAGCTGTGTGTGTCTGTGTGTGGTGAGTGCAGGTCTGAGTGTGTGTGTGTGGTGAGTGCAGGACTGAGTGTGTGTGGTGAGTGCAAGGCTGTGTGTGTGTGTGGTGAGTGCATGGCTGAGTGTGTGCCTGTGTGTGGTGAGTGCAGGACTGAGTGTGTGCTGTGAGTGCAGGACTGAGTGTGTGTGTGTGGTGTGTGGTGGGTGCAGTGCTAATTGTGTGTCTGTATGTGGTGGGTGCAGAACTGAGTGTGTGTGGTGATGGCAGGGCTTAGTGTGTGAGTGTGTGGTGAGTGAAAGACTGAGTGTGTCTGTGTGTGTTGAGTGCAGGACTGAGTGTGTATGAGTGTGGGGCTGAGTGTGTGTGTGGTGTGTGGTGAGTACGGGGCTGAGTATGTGTCTGTGTGTAGTGAGTGCAGGACTGAGTGAGGATGTGTGTGTGGTGAGTGGGGAGCTGAGTGTGCTTCTGTGTGTGATGAGTGCATGACTGTTTATGTGTGTGGTGAATGCAGGGCTGAGTGTGTGTGTGTGTTGAGTGCAAGACTGAGTGTATGCGTGGTAGTGCAGGGCTGAGTGTTTGTCTGTAGTGAGTGCAGGAATGACTGTTTATGTGTGTGGCAAGTGCGGGGCTGAGTGTGTGTGCGGTGTGTGGTGACTGTGAGGCTAATTGTATGTCTGTGTGTGGTGGGTGCAGAACTGAGTGTGTCTGTGTGTGGTGAGTGCAGGACTGGATGTGTGTGTGGTGAGTACAGGACTGAGTGTGTCTGTGTGTGGTGATTGCAGGACTTAGTGTCTGGTGAGTGCAGGACTGAGTGTGTCTGTGTGTGGCAAGTGTGGGGCTGAGTGTGTGTGTATGTGCATTGTGTGTGGTGAGTTCCAGGCTGAATTTGTGAGTGGTGAGTGCAGGACTCAGTGTGTGTGAGTGTGTTTGTTTGGTGTGTGCAAGACTCAGTGTGTGTGTGTGTATGTGTGGTAAGTGCAGGACTGAGTGTGGGTGTGATGAGTGCAGGACTAAATGTGTATGTAATGAGTGCAGGACTGAGTGTGTGTGTGTGGTGAGTGCAGGATTGAATGTGTGTGTGTGGTGAGTGCGGGCTGAGAGTGTCTGTGTGTGGTGATTGCAGGATTTAGTATGTGGGTGTGTGGTGAGTGCAGAACTGAGTGTGTCTGTGTGTGGTGAGTGCAGGACTGAGTGTGGGTGTGTGGTGAGTGCAGGACTGAGTATGGGTATGTGGTGAGTGCGGGACTGAGTGTGTGTCTTTGTGTAGTGAGTGCAGGACTGAGTGTGTATGTGTGTGGCAAGTGTGGAGCTGAGAGTGTGTATGTGTGTGTGGTGTGTGGTTAGTGCGGGGCTGAGTGTGTATGGTGAGTTCAAGGCTGAGTGTGAATGTGTGTGGTGATTGTGAGGCTGAAAGTGTGTCTGTGAGTGGTAAGTGCAGGCCTTAGTGTGTGTGGTAACTGCAGGGCTGAGTGTTTGTCCATGTATAGCGAGTACAGGACTGAGTGTGTATCTGTGTGGTGTGTGGTGGGTGCGGGGCTAATTGTGTGTCTGTATGTGGTGGGTGCAGAACTGAGTGTGTGTGGTGATGGCAGGCCTTAGTGTGCGAGTGTGTGGTGAGTGCAAGACTGAGTGTGTCTGTGTGTGTTGAGTGCAGGGCTGAGTGTGTATATGTGTGGCGAGTGTGGGGCTGAGTGTGTGTCTGTGTGTAGTGAGTGCAGGACTGAGTGAGGATGTGTGTGTGGTGAGTGAGGGGCTGAGTGTGTTTCTGTGTGTGATGAGTGCATGACTGAGTGTTTATGTGTGTGGTGAGTGCAGGATTGAATGTGTGTGTGTGTGTGTGTGTGGTGAGTGCGGTGCTGAGAGTGTCTGTTTGTGGTGATTGCCGGATTTAGTATGTGAGTGAGTGGTGAGTGCAGGACTCAGTGTGTGTGAGTGTGTTTGTTTGGTGTGTGCTGGACTCAGTGTGTGTGGGTGTGTATGTGTGGTGAGTGCAGGACTAAGTGTGGGTGTGATGAGTGCAGGACTGAATGTGTATGTGATGACTGCAGAACTGAGTGTGTCTGTGTGTGGTGAGTGCAGGACTGAGTGTGGGTGTGCGGTGAGTGCAGGACTGAGTATGGGTATGTGGTGAGTGCAGGACTGAGTGTGTGTCTTTGTGTAGTGAGTGCAGGACTGAGTGTGTATGTGTGTGGCAAGTGTGGAGCTGAGAGTGTGTATATGTGTGTGTGGTGAGTGCAAGACTGAGTGTGAATGTGTGTGGTGATTGTGAGGCTGAGAGTGTGTCTGTGAGTGGTGAGTGCAGGCCTTAGTGTGTGTGTTTGTTTGGTGTGTGCAGGACTCTGTGTGTGTGATGAGTGCAGGACTGAGCATGTGTGTGTGGTGAGTGCAGGACTGTGTGTGTGGTGTGTGCAGGGCTGAGTGTGTGGTGAGTGCGGGGCTGAGTGTGTGTGTCTATATGTGTGTTGTACTGCTGCTGTCTGTGCTCCCCCAATCCATTAAGTTTAAGGACCTGAGATGATGTCACAGTCATGTGATATGGCTCCGCCCATGATTCTGACATCACTACAGGCCCTCTAAGTAAGTTTTACCTTTTAGGGGGTGCAGGGCAGGGGGTCTACGGAGTGCTGGGAGCGGGCAGGGAGGAGCGTGCACCGAGCTGCGGTTGGAAGCAGAGTTGGGTGCAGCATAGGTGTTGGCTGGGAGTGCAGCGAATGTCATATTAAGAGACCTATCAGTTGGGTGTCCCAATATGGTGGTCGATGTACATCCATTTGGCGCGATGGATTATGGGATGCCAGGTCTTCCGGACAGAAGTCAGTGATGGACAACATAAGGCAAATATATGTAGAGATGCTTCAGGACCCCTTTTTTACATATGAATCTCTTTAATAAAAGGACAATCAGCTGCATGGATATACTATAGATGTTTTCATTATTTCCTTTTCTGATTTTAGGTCTGTGCTTAAAAGTGTTTTTCAGTGTTTAAATCAAAACTATAGATAGGCAGTAAACTATTTTAGTAAGATACTCCTTCACGACTGACAGAAAAATAGTTCAGGTGTTTTTAAAGCAATAAGAAAAGCAGATTTCTAGAAACATGTATTTAAACTCTTGTTGAATATGATAAGAAAATCTGATTTATTAAGGTCCCATTTGGCAAATTATTGCTACCTTATTGGTGCTATGTACTGCAGAATATTGACAGTAGACATGTCTCAACAGGTCATAGCAGTGTGGGCATAATGGTGGGGACAGACACATTATTAATTGGATAGTTTTATTATCATGTTGGGTGGTATAGCAGATAGGGAATCAGGAGGCAGGATAGAAAGATGGGCAAAGTCGAACTGGGGAACTAGTCTGACCCTGACTGGGGGTCCCTGGCTCACCCTGTTCCTGGAATTACCTCTAAAGGTGAGGATGTCTGGGCTGCCACTCTTGCCCTTTGCTCCTGACCAGCCCTAAGCTAAGAGCCCCTACCTCCACCCAGCAACTCCAAGCAAATTGAACAACAGTAGCACAGCACATCCTCACTTTACGGGGTCCAAGTTGAAACTGAATTCTATGTGCAACACCTGGTGGAGGGAAGTCGAACTACTTAAAGGCTGAGAGAGTGGAGATCAGAGCTCTGACACATACCTCCACCTCCACCTGTAGAGCCGCACACAGCATAGACTACAGCAGCTTTCGGGCATTAAAATGGAAGTGCCACAGGTAATTAACTCTGATTAAACTTCAGCAGCATTACATGTAGACTTCATATGGTCTGGGGAACCCATGTAAGAACCAACTCCAGGCCATACCTCTAAAACCAAGCCACCTTACTCCTTAAAAAACCCAACTGTCTTGTCAGTCTGTCTGTCTGCCCACAGTGGTTCCCAATAGACATAGTAGTGGAATAATATCCAGATTGGAAGTGGGACCAGTCTTGTAATAAAACAAACAGAAGAATGTGGATGTTAAAATTTCAAATGTAATTAGGTTCGCTCAAACATTGAGGTCTAATATAAAATCAATACCGTTGGGACTCCCACCGACTAATCCGCCTTATAATCTCTGCACACTCTGTTACACGTCGCAAAATTGCATGTAATTTCACTTGCAATTTGCTGGTTGCAGTGAAATCATCGACATAATGTTATATTTTGTTGCCATGTACAAATGGAACAATGTGTCCATGATTTCACTGCAACCAGCAAATTGCCAGTGAAATTGCAAGCAATATTGCCGTGTGTGACGGTACCTTTAGAGTTTTAAATTAGTTTGGGCAGGTCTGTGTGGCTTGGCCTGTGTGATTTCACAAAGGGGATTTCAATAAGTGGCTGCAGAGATATTCCAGAGATAAACCAGAGGCAACTAGGATGTTCCAGCTATACCCGTCTGCTGACTATCTCTAATACTTTGCTCTCTCACTAACACTTTAACCATGCTTACTTATGCCCTAACAGTAATTGCTCCACTGATCCTTTCCCTCTTTCACTACCCCCAAACTCCATCACTTCCAACATAAATATTTATCTCAAAATCCCTCTTACCTCCCCACCTGAGCTCCTCTGCTGACCTGCTTCTCAATCTCACACCACTCGTGCAGAAACACAAAACAAGCCGGCTACTCTCATTTTCCCACCTGCCTGCCATCTCTTTGCTTCTCTTATCCGCTGGCGACATATCTCCCAATCCAGGACCTCCACAGCCAATATTTCCCACTATTCCTCCCTCCTATCACCCCACACCTTTAAAACACAGCCACAATTTTTTAAATATAAAACCCATTCCACTGACCCCCTCTCCACTGCCCTCTCTCTCTGGAGCACTCTGGGATACCCGTTCCATCTGTAATTAACTCCACTTCATTCACGACTTCTTTCCCTCTCACAGACTATCCCTCCTGGGCCTAACAGAAACATGGCTGACACCCTCTGACACGGCCTTTCCTGCTGTACTGTGTTACAGCGGAATTAATTTCTCCCACACACCTCGCACTGGCAACAAACATGGTGGAGGAGTGGCTCTTCTCCTTTCTAGCAACTGCACCTTCATCCCAATTCCTCTTCCTCCGTTATCCTCTCATCTTTTGAAGCGCACTCTGTCCTTATCTACTCTCCTTCCAACCTCCAAATGGCTGTCATTTATCAACCCCTGGAGCCGACCACTGCCTTCTTCGACCAATTCTCTATCTGGCTCCTATACTTTCTCTCTGCTGACATTCCCAACTTCATAATGGCGACTTCAACATCCCCATTGACACCCACCGGTCAACAGCCTCCAAACTCCTGTCACTTGCTTAATCCTTTGGCCTCTCTCAATGATCCACCACAACCACACACACAGATGGACATACACTAGACATCATCTTCACCTGCCTCTGCTCCATAACTAAACTCACAACCTCCCTTCTCCCCCTCTCTGACCATCATCTACTCACTTTCTCATCCTTGTCCTCATCACCTGCCAGCCATGTCCACCAACTCGCACAACCTCACAAAAACCTCACACATCTTGACGCTCACACACTTTCCAATGCCATTTTACTGCTATCATCCATATCCTCACTCCACCACCAGATAATGCCACAGCTTTCTACAACTCTACACTCACATCAACTATTGATGCAGTTGCCCCTCTCATTCACAGCAGAACACAACAAATCAACAGACAACCCTGGCACACAGACACCACTAAGAGAGTCTAGGGTTGCAGAGCATTGCTGGAAGAAAACACACTCGCATAAAGACTACCCGGCATTCAAACAAGCACTTCTCAAATTCAAGTCAGCACTCACCACCACTAAACAGAATTACTTCATTACCCTCATATCCTCTTTGCCCACAACCCCAGGCAGTCATTCAACACATTTAACTCCCTCCTCTACCCCCCTCTTCCCCCTCTTCTCAATCTCTGCAGAAGTTTTTGCAAAACACTTCAACAAGATCTATCAGATGAGACAAGCCTTTGCTACCCAACCATCACAACCACTTTGCATACCAGACCACTCCCCTCCCCCACTAACCCTCTTCCCCTTCATCACTGAAAGAGAACTTGCACACCTCCTCTCCAGATTGCACCTAACCACTTGTGCACTGGACCCCATCCCATCCCACTTTTCTCCAACCTCACCACCACACTTATCCCATCCCTAACCCACCTCTTCACCCTATCACTAACCTCTGGTACCTTTCCTTCTGCTTTTAAACATGCAACAATTACACCTATTTTAAATAAGCAATCCCTTGACCCCACTTCTACATTCAGCTACCGGCCCATACCCCTGCTCCCGTCTGCTTCCAAACTTCTCGAAAAGCATGCCTACAGTGTATTTTCATCCCACCTCTCATTCATCTGTCTCTTTGACAACTTTCAATCCAGCTTCCGCCCCCACCACTCCACTGAAACTGTTGTGACCAAAATTACTAACGACTCACGGCCAAAGCTAGCAAACTGTTCCCTGTCCTCCTGCTTCTTGACCTGTCCTGTGCATTTGACACAGTTGACCACTGTCGTCCTCTCTTCCATTGGTATCACCTACCTTGCCCCCTCCTGGATCTCTTCCTGCCTTTCCAACCACACATTTAGCATCTCCCACTCCCACACAACCTCCTTGCCCCATCCCTTCTCTATTGGGGTCCCTCAAGGCTCTGTCCTGGGGCCTCTCATTTTTTTTAATCTATACCCTTGGTCTGGGACACCTCATAAAGTCCCATGGCTTCCAGTATCACCTGTACACTGATGACTCTCAGATCTATCTCTGTAGCCCAGATGTCAACTCTCTTCTGTCCAGAATCCTGGAGTGTCTATCAGCCATATCCCCTTTCTCCTCTCGCTTCCTAAATCTCAGTGTAGACAAAACTGAGCTCATCATCTTTCCTCCATCTCATACACCTTCCTCACCAGATCTATTTAAAGGGATCCTGTCACCCCCAAAACACCTCAAAACCTATTAAAACCTGTCCCTAGAGCATAGTAACACTTGCCCTACACTCCTTTTAGCTCCTAAATGCATCAAGTCAAATTGAAGATAAATGTTATATCAGTACCTCATTATGGATGATAATGAATGACTATGCTATTCATAGTCACCCTGGCAGGCGCTCCCTCTTCATCATATCACGCCTCCATAGGCGTGATCTTGTAAGCAGATTAAAATGCGTGCCTCCCCGCTGTGCCCTGTGTCGTCCGAGGCTGCTGTGTGGCTGGGTGACGCGAATCGCGTCATTTCCGGCGCCGGGTGACGTATTTACACCCGCGCCGCTCTGTCAGCTTCAAAACGCGCACTGCGCATGCGCATGCGCAGTGCGAGTTTTGAAGCTAACAGCGGCGCGGGTGTAAATACGTCACCCGGCGCCAGAAATGACGCGATTCGCGTCACCCAGCCACACTGCAGCCTCGGACGACACAGGGCACAGCGGGGAGGCGCGCATTTTAATCTGCTTACAAGATCACGCCTATGGAGGCGTGATATGATGAAGAGGGAGCGCCTGCCAGGGTGACTATGAATAGCATAGTCACTCATTATCATCCATAATGAGGTACTGATATAACATTTATCTTCAATTTGACTTGATGCATTTAGGAGCTAAAAGGAGTGTAGGGCAAGTGTTACTATGCTCTAGGGACAGGTTTTAATAGGTTTTGAGGTGTTTTGGGGGTGACAGGATCCCTTTAACACAATAAATGACATCACACTTTGCCCTGTACCTGACATCTGTTGCCTTGGGGTAACCCTTGACTCTGCCCTGTCTTACAAACCACTCATCAAAGCCTATGCCACCTTCTGCCACCTCCAACTTAAAAATATTTACAGACTCCATCCCTTCCTCAACCCTCAATCTACTAAACCCCTTGTGCATGCCCTTGTAATCTGCCACCTTGACTACTGCAACCTCCTCCTCTGCGGCCTCCCTGCTAACACTCTTGTACCTCTCCAATCCATCCTTAACTCTGCTGCCTAAACAATCCCTCTCTCTACTTGCTATTCCTCCACTTCTCCCTTATGCAAATCCCTCCGCTGGCTCCCAATTCACCAACGTATCCAATTAAACTAATAACACTGACTTACAAAACCGTCCACAATCCCCCTAATATATCTCTGAACTAATCTCCCGATATCATCCAATTCGCAATCTTTGATCCTCCAAAAACCTCCTTCTTTCCTCCACACTTGTACGTTCCTAATCTAACCGCCTGCCAAAATTCGCCCAAGCATCCCCCATTCTCTGGAATTCTGCACCCCAAATATCCGACTCTCCCCCACACTCGGAACCTTCAAGCGGAACCTGAAAACCCATCTCTACAGAACAGCCTACAACCTGCATTGTTTACAGTGCCATCTTACCACCACTGGACCCGGTGCTCCACCACCACTGGACCTGGCGCTCCACCACCATTGGACCCGGCGCTCCACCACCACCAGAGCAGACCCAACCTAATGTCTCTCTCACCACTGCCCTGTAGAATGTAATACCACCATCAGAAAAACAGAAGAAACACCACCACCGACTCCCGTGGTACACCCCAATCCGGAGCCCCACCACTGAACAGCATCACTGGCTTCTAGGGTCAAGCCCCGTCCAGAACCCCACCATTGCACACCACTACTCACTCCCAGAGTCTAAAGCTCCACCATTGAACACCACAATTGGTTCCCATGGTAAAACCCCTTATAGAGCCCCACCATTGAACAGCACCATGTGCTAAATCAATCATTCCTATTTTTATGTTGAGGGAATCTTCCGTATGAATTCTCTATGACTACAATTTTTTTTTTATAATCAACTCCAGGAATCCCCCTTTTAAAGAAATAGGAGTTGAACAATATAAACAATCAGAATCTGTACCTCAGAATTCTCAAGACACATAAGGCCACGTTCAGACGTGGCGTGTTTGGCCGCGTATTGTGCAGTGCACAAAAAGGCGCGACTGCATGCAGACGCCGCGCTCATCCTGGCGCCCTTTTCCCAAGGCCATTTTAACATGTAGCCTATGGGAAAAGCACGCCGAAAAAAGCGCAAAAAATTGCCATGTCAATTCTTTTTGCGCGCAGGCAGTTTTGTAGTGAAAGCATGCAAAAATACACGGCTAAATGCAGCATCTGCACGCCTTCCAGCAAAAGCCATAGTTTTTGATGAAAGGCGTATCCAGTTTTCTTTGGCACTCCTTTTCCGCAACGCTCAAAAGCACTACGTAAAAGCAGGAATACGTGGCAATTATGCTGTGTCTGAACGCAGCCTTAAAGAAAAAAGAGAATGTCCTTGATGCTACAGATCGTGTTGATTAACACACCTACCTCCTCATCTCCCATCCCACTACTGTGTCTGGCTTGAAGGAGAAAATGTATTTTGTATGTATGCGGAAGTGATTGACATGATACCAGGGCCTCTACCATAAAAAGGGGGTCTTATGAGATACAGTATACATGCTTCTTCTGTAGACCAGGGGAACACCCTGATGGACATTTTTTTCCTACAGGACACTTACTGTATGTTTCACATTTTAAGATGCAATTTTGGAGGAAAGTTGGGGGTGAGTATTATAATGCAAAACTACTAGGTTGTGCTGTAGGGGAGGCGAGGGGGGTGTGGAGCGGTGTTCGGGACTGTCAGGAGGCTGCAGCTGCGGGCCGTGGTCATGTGGGGCCGCTCATTATGCTACTGTAATATGCACTGCATCCCGCTGTCAATCACCAGTGGGGAGCAGCGCATATTACAGGAGCCTGCGTGTATAGTCCGTTCTTTCCACGCTTTCATTGCATGGGAAGCACTGACTAGCCCAGCGATATCATACTCACCTCGCTTAATCACTCCCTGCAGCCGGCGCCATCCATGGTGTCTGTGCTGTCCCGACATCCAGTCATGTGAGCGTGGCTGCAGAGTAGCGTCATCATCGCGCTCTGCTCACACGACTGGATGCCGACACAGCGCAGACACCGGTGATAGCCCCAGCTGCAGGGGCGATGGAATGAGGTGAGTATGATATTGTTTGTTATTTTTTTAAGTATGGGCCAGGGTGAGGGATCTGTGTGCTAGCATGGGGGACAGTTTGCCAGGGAGGGGGCTCTATGTGCCATCATGGGGGGGCAGTGTGCCAGAGAGGGGAATCTGTGTGCCAGGAAGGGGGGCAGTGTGCCAGACATGAGGTCCTATGTGCCATTATGAGGGGGCAGTGTACCAGGGAGGGGACTCTGTGTGTCAGCATGGGGGCAGTGTGCCAGAAAGGGCTCTGTGTGCCATCATAGGGGGGCAGTGTGCCAGGGAGGGGGCTCTGTTTGCCAGCATGGGGGGCAGTGTGCCAGGGAGATAGCTCTGTCTGCCAGCATGGGAGGTGAAATGTGCCACAGAGGGGGCTCTGTGTGCCAGCATGGGGGGCAGTGTGCCAGGGAGGGGACTCTGTGTGCCAACATGGGAGGGCAGTGTGCCAGCATGGGTACTCAGTGTGTCAGCATGGGTGGGCAGTGTGCCAGCATGGGGACCAAATGTGCCAGCATGGGGGAGGCAGTGTACCAGCATGTGGGGGCAGTGTGCCAGCATTGGGACCCAGTGTGCCAGCATGGGGACCCTGTGTGCCAGCATGGGAGACAGTGTGTCAGCATGGGGGGACAGTGTGTCAGCATGGCGGGACAGTGTGCCAACATATGGGACATATATACCAGCATGGCGGGTTCATGAACCAAAATGGGGGACATATATACTGATTATAAGATGGACACGGGCCTTATAAGATGGACTCAATTTAACATTACAAATTTTTTTTTTTTCTCTTTTCCTTCACAAAATTAGGGGTGATTCTTATAATCAGGTGTGTATTATAATGTGAAAAATACGGTACTTTGCTGTCCTGTGGTCCGAGGTCAAAGATTGCCACCCAATGTCCTATGTCATAAGACTACTACTCCTAAATCAACTTACGCCCCCCCATTTTCCCCTCCTTTCCTCTCCTATGGTCACCTCCTCCCTCCCAGTGTTATGTCAGCCTCCCCATACGTTGAAGGTCTTGCTGATACTTCATCAGACTTCAAACCATAGAGGACCCGCATCACTGATGAGGCGCAGTCAAAAGAATCACACATACATATTTTTATCCATGTACCTTATAGAGGATATCTTATCTGGTTGGAATCATTCTCTGTCTTTTTTTTCTGCATCTTCTGCATCTTGACTTTTCATATGCATAGCCCATCTCCATCTTCTCCATCTATCTGCAATGCATCCTGACAGGGTGCCTTTAATATTAAGTGTGATTGTAATGCTCCTGAATAAAAATATCTGCTGTACACAGAGCCCCTGAATACATTATTACTCTTTACTGTGTTTCCTGCCCAAATTACCCATACTGTCTTCCTTTCCATACTGGACCTCTCTTCACATTGTCCCTTTACACTGTGTTACCCCCAAACTTGCCCAGTCCATATAATGTGTCCACTCACCACGCTTTCTCTACTTTGGGTATGTATGCATACAACATACAGACATGCATATACATGCAGATATGCACTCATGTACACACACAATATGCACAATATGCAAAAATGAAAATACACATACAGGCATGCACATACATGTAGACATGCACATACACACAAACATACATACATGACAGCACTCCGTGTCAGCTGCGCCCAGGGCAAATATCCCATGCACCCCTCCAAATAAGCCCCTGACACGCATTTTAAAAAAATGGATACAATTTCATATGTACAAACATACGTATATGCAGGTATGCAAATCCATACGCAGACATGTACACATACATTACACTAACTTACACACATTCACAGATCTGTAAACAAGCAATAGAAAGACAGATAGACATGCACACATACAGACATATACACATATACAGATATTTACACATATAATCCACATACAGACACACACAGATGTGCACTCAAATATGCAGACATGTACATATCTAATAAGCTTTCATAGATACACATGCAGAAATGCACACAAATAGACATGCACTCGCATATGTGGACATGTACACTTACAATATGCACAAACCCACATACAAACATAGGCACACATGCAGACATGTACACATACAATACACATACATGCTCACACACACATGCACACACAGACATCTACACATACAATATTTAGACATGCACACTTATGCAGAAATGCACACATTTACAGACAAGTACACATAAAATATGCACACAATCAGACACATGCAGACATGAACACATGTAGATATGCACACATATGCACACATGTACAGAGACATGCACAAGTGCAAGCATGTGCATACATGCAGAAACCTATACATACAATATTCAGACATGCTCACACAGACACATTCACATGCATGTGCAGACTTGTACACATATAATATGCACACACACAGATATGCACACCACACATATGCAGAAATATAATAAAATAATACACAGACAAGCTAATACATGCAGACATGCATGCATATATGCAGACATGCATACATACAATATGCACACATACTGATGTGCACACACAGATATGCAACTAAATGCTGACATCTTTATATATGAGAAGCAGAGATGCACACACACAGAGAAACGCACACACATTTGAAGATATGTAGACATACAATATGTAAACAAATGCAGACATGGATGTACACATATACACATACAAAAACAGTCAAGCACACAAGTATACATGCACATACAAGCTGATATGCAGATATATGCAGACATCTACACATAACAATATGCTGACACAGACAAACACACAGATATGCAGACATGTACACTTACAATATGCACACATGTACAAACAGAGATTCACACATGCAGATATGCACCCACATGTAGACATGTACACATGCAGTACACAACATGTACATACATGCAGATATGCACACATATATGCAGACTAGTGATGAGCGAGCACTAAAATGCTCGGGTGCTTGGTGCTCTGGCCGAGCATCTCAAGATACTCGTGTACTCGGCCAGAGCACCGAGCCCAATGTAAGTCAATGAGTGACAGGCTCCGCCCACAGACTTCCAGTTATAAAACGAGTAATTCCGGGAAAGGGCGGGAGGGTGGGCTTTTTCAAATCGCCGCAGCATAGAACACCTTGCTGTGGCCCCCAGAAGGATCCTAACAATTAATCTGCTCCCTGTATGGTGTCAGCTCACTGTGTGCACTGAAGGGAGCAGTGTATGTGTGTCAGATCGCTATTTATTACCGAGCAGTCCGAGCATCTCGGCGGTACTCAAGATACTCGTGCGAGTACTGAGTAGTGCCGAGCATACTCGCTCATCACTAATGCAGACATGTACACATACAATACACAGACATATACACATACAGTT
>JARQOC010000002.1:385664027-385717422 GCA_033576535.1 Allobates femoralis | reverse complement strand
TTAAAATAAATATATGTATGTACATGTACACTAATAAATGCCTGAACTTCACTACCAGATATGAGCGGTAGGTTGAATTGCATTTATAAATGGAATTTGCATATACATTATTACTAGGTAAAAATTCTTCTACATGGTCATCATTATACGAGAGATCTGCTTATATGCATATATGATTGCCTAGAATTTTCATAGCAGGAAACACTGTGTATGTGACTTGTGCCACTGAATAGGGGCTGACTAACTATTACTGAGCTGGGCAAATGACTTACATTGCTCACAGTAAGGCTATGTTCACACATATTAAGTATTGGGTGAGTTTTTTACCTTGGTATGTGTAAAGGTACAGTTACACGCTACAATGTTCTAACGATCTCACGGGAGAGCGGTCGTTAGGACATTTTTTTGAGATCGTTGGTGAGATGTCACACGGCTAGATATCGTGAACGACGCACCAATGATCCAGCCATGTAGAGATTGCTGGAACGACATAGCCAACGATCTTGGCGGTCATTATCATGCTGTCACACGGCAACTACGTGAACGACTCCAAAATCAATGTGGGCGTAGTTTGTGACACAGGCTAGGAGCTAAGTGTGCCAGATTGTGTTTTCCTGTGCCCCTACAACTCCGATTGGTGGCCACAACTGCATTACCATTGGTCAGCCTTGTCTGGCAAGATGGCCACTTTATTAGCGCTCTTGCCCTTTCAACCATCTCGTCATTCAAGGCTGTTTTCATTTGGTGACGCCTGTGCAAGCCACTGATGCGTCCCAAAATTTTCAGACATGAATGCTCATGTATGCACTGTTGCCAATACAATGTACGACTATGTGTACATGTAGTTTTCAAGATGGCAAGCTACACACAACACTATGTACATACGTGTATGCATATTAGGATGCATGTAGTAATTATGTGTCTGTGCATAGATGTATGTATGTGTACATGTAACTGTATATGGTTGGTTATGTGTACAAATGTGTGTATGCACTTTGCATCTCTGAAATTAAATCATATATGTTGACATAGTTTAGGTACCAATGTGGCAGACATACATGACCAATGAAGTTCTGAAGGTTGCCATATTTGTATATTTATTTAGATAATTAGACATTTAAAAAAAAAATAAAAATAATGAGGATTTAACATAAGCACATATATATATATAATATATATATATATATATGGGACTGCTCAAACCTATCGTTACACCAATTGTTTATTAGCGTGCACACGAGGGTAGCTAAACGCCTACAGAAAAGGATGGCGACTTTAATGAGTCTCCTTGTTTAAATGTGTTTCATGATAATGTAAAGAATAAACAAGTCAATGAGTCTATTGATCAAAGCACGGATCAGCAAATATGGCGTCTTTCCCATAACCAACGCCAGCCAATTGGAACGCACTAGTGACAGCCAATCGGCACACACAGAGCGCGGACAAAACAACACGAAGGCACACCTACGGGATTGGTTTCACAATCCCAAAAATCGCAAATGTGATCGTTATTGCGGTGTCACACAAAACGATGCAGCAGGTTGGCAAAACGACGATCGTCTGATTTGAGAACATGTTCTCAAATCTGCGATCAGCGATCCAACGATTTATCGTAGTCGTATCTCGGTGTTACACGCAACGACGTCCTAACAATGTCGTTTGAACGACTCCAAACCCGTGACGTTTCAGCTATATCATTCACAATATCGTACCGTGTAACGGTGCCTTAAGCCAAAACCAGGAGTGGAACAATTAGAGGAAAGGTATAATAGAAATAAGTCATCACTTCTGTATTTATCACCTACTCCTGGTTTTTGCTTACAAATACTGATGTAAGAAACTCACCAAATGCTCAATGTGTGCACGTCTAATGTAATAGATTAATAGTGCACGACTATCTAATAGGATTTTGGAGAGATAATTTGACATGGGGCACGGTATGAAAAGCTTAGGTCAGTTCTTGCACAGGGGCCCTTTTGCTGTCTTTTTCTATCTTGCCTCAAGCAATATGCAAAAATGATCAACAAATGGGAATTTTCCACTTAATACTATATTTTGTAGCACAAACTAAAATAATTGCTATTTTATATTTACTGTACCTTTTCTCCTTTGGACCCAGTTGCACCAGGTAATCCCTGTTTCAAAAAATTCTTGAGTTAGACACATTTATGGCTAGGGAACAGAACCATGTAGATTGGAGTCTACACTACTTATTTAGATTGTGAGCTCCAATGGGGACAGCGTTGATGATGTCTGGAAAGTGCTGTGGAATTAATGCCGCTATGTAAGAGAGTAAAATAAATGTCATGCGGGAATAGATGTAACAGAACTGATTTGTTCATGTAACTTATTGGGCAAAGGATAAAAAATTATTGTTCTATGAAAAACTTTAGTTCATTTAACAGTACTGTTCTAAATATGTTGCTGCAAATTCCAAATTTATGTTATATATTTGCACAAGTAAGTAATCTGAGCTCTTGCACGATAGGGCTACATTATTCCAACAATGAAGGTACTGTAGTACACTTGATTTTTTGAGCAACAGAGATATCTTAAAGGCAGAGGTGGGATTCAGCCAGTTCTCTCCAGTTCAGGGGAATTGGTTGTTTAAATTTTACCATTACTAAATTACCATTACAAGAAGGGGGTTCCTGATCTTGTGCTAAAAAATGGGGGCCTACAGGTTCAAACTAAATATGCATCCTTGGATGCACATTCTGCTACAATGTATTGTGGTATGGAAAGCCACTGGCTTTCCACACTGCAATAGTTAAAAACGTGACTGGCCTATCAGAGGCCAGTAGCTGATGTTGGCACTCAGATCGCAAGCACATAATATAAAGATACCAACAAACGAGTAAGTTCAAAGAAGAGCAACCAGAATGGTGGCCGGTCTGCAAACCATGTCCTATGAGGGACAGTTATAGGATTTAGAAATGCTGCTTGCAAAAAAGAAGACTGAGAGGAGACTTATTAGTGGTCTAGAAATATATCAAGAGTTGTCATACTCTAGAGGGATCAGCTTTATTTTTATATGCACAAAGAAAGACTAGAAGCAATGGGATGAAACTAAATGGAAGGAGACAGATTAGATATTAGAAAAAACATTTTGACAGTGAGGGTGATCAACGAGTGGAACAGGCTGCCATGATAGGTAGTGAGTTCCCCTTCAATGACTGTCTTCAATCAGAGGCTGAACAGACATCTGTTTGGGATGATTTAGTGAGTCCTGCTTTGAGCAGGGGGATGGACCAGATGATCCAGGAGGTCCCTTCAAACTCCACTATTCTATCATTCTATAATTCTATGAGATGACAGCAGGTCATCCTTTCCAATTTGAGAAACAGTCCTTTAGTGATAAATTTCATATCTTGTACAAAACATTTAATACTATCCAGCAAAATAAAAAGTGGCTGACAGTGACTAGAACAATATGGACCTGACAGGAGGCACTCAGACTATAAATGAAGGTCTAAGTAGGGTACGAAGGGCAAAATGCTTTTACTTTTAGCTGTTACTTATATTTTCTGGTTGACGAAAGTGTGTGAAAAGAAGTATTGCTAATAAAATTGGGGTGGCTATAAAATGGGTGAAGCTATAAAATGGGTGTGGACAACAGAATGGGTGTGGCTTTAAAAGGGCATGGCTTCCTAACACAAACAGGGAACTTGTTAAAAATTGAATCCCACTCCTACTTAAAGATAACCTGTTATGTAATTTATACTACTCAAACCCCCGGTAGCATGAATTAGAGCCTGGCTGCATGATTACAACCAAGTTTATTATTCATAGAAATCTTCTGACATTTTAGAGAAAATACAGTTAGAAGAGCCTGCCAGGGACCATAGCCAGAGAAGAGTCTAGTCTGACTCTGCTCCTCACTGGCATCTATGATGAGACAACCCCTTTAAAGAAGCACTCCCACTAACTTATTAATTAACTACTTGTGTGTATGTAATGTAGTGTGAGTATGTTCTCCTCTGCTTCTCTGAGACATCATGGCTCTGCAGTTTCTTTTACAATGAAAGCCTATGGAGCATCAGAATGAGGACCCATGGGCTTTCATTGTAAAATTGACTTCCAACGTTTCCATAGTGAATAGAACGAGGCAGATAGTGAAAACTGTGATGACATCAATGAGAAGCAGAGAAGACCGGCACTGGATCCCGAAGATGGCGGCGGTGAGTATTTAATCACACTGACTCTACATTACATGCATGTACACACAATAATAAAAAGTTAGTGGGTGTGCACTTTTAAGTATTCAGCCATATTAACATACATAGTTACTAACCGTTTGGCCTTTCATTTGACCCTGTATTCCGTGTGGAGTTAAAACATCTGCGCAAGAGGTACATGACTCCCCCTAAAACAGAAATCCAGAGTAAAAATCTAAGGCTAGGTTTTACAAGAGTTTTTTTGTAGGATGTTGAAATTTGATATGTATTGTAATACTATTCTTATTCATTCCAATGTGAAATTTACTTTGTTCTTTGTACGATTCTTTTGGGAATCCTGTTATACTGATGAGGTTTTGACAAACAATTCCATAGAAAAATAAGAAATGACGTTACTTTTTGAGGCAGATTACGCTTGAAGTCCACGTCAAATGGCTGCAAAACATTGTATGTAAAAGAATTTCAAAAACCACTCCAAAATAATCCAAAAAAATAATCTATAAGGAGTGTTTCCAAAAGCGAATTCTGCTTCAAAAACTCCATGGATTTTTTCCTCCACAAAACTCTGTGTGAAACTAGTCTAATAATATAAGTTATTAGCAAAATCACCAAATAGGGTCCTCTTGTCCACCGAAAGGTCCTGATGTTTGCTAGAACTTTCAGCATGCAAAGTGCGATTCAACAGCCTTCTATGGTTGCTCTTATAGTCAAAGAACAAGATCTCGCAAGATCTTTGCACTAACTGGATGCTGCCATGTACGTTACTAAGCTTTTACTTAATTATATCACCATTAGAGCTGTTACCATTTGGAAATGGCTTAGTTAAGCATGCAGCAGCTCTTAGTTATTGTGTAGAGTGAGAACTTGCAAGATGTTGCCCTTTTACTGCGAGAGTGGCTGCGGAGGGTTGTGATTCTTTAACTGCTTGAGTCACCATTCTGAGGATGCCCACTCAATTAGAACAGCACCGGATTGGTAATAGGTATTCTTTACATCCCTTCTCATTCTGGGTTTAGCAGTCCAGTGAATAGTCCTAATCAATGATTGCCTTCCACGTATAACTGAGCTCTCGACAGGCCACTCTACTCCAAAGCCATGAATAATCAGATATTTTAGTGAATACATTACAAAATCAACTGAGTATTTTCACACAAAATAATATATTAATCTATTCAGATTATTCTGCTCTATACGCTGTCTTTTGCTCAGACCACTTATTTAACAACAATGGTTAAAATGGGACAAAATTGAGGAAACACACATTCTTTCTTTAAAGTCTGTATACAATAGGTGGAGTTCAGGGTATGTGTGCCTTAATATAGCTGTAATACCTGGAAATTTTTGGGATATTCCAGGGGAAACATTTGTAATTTATATCTCCTCACGAGAGATGAGCGAACCCACAGATGTTCAGGTTCGGTGGATCCGGACAGACTTTTTTTAAAGTTCGGGTTTGGGACTAGATTTGACACTAACTTGAGCCCAAAACCCATTGTAGATTTTAAGCTCTTGTGAGCAGGGTCGTCATTATTTTTTGCTTTTTAATTAATGTGTTTTCCAAAACTTTTTCATGTGGCTGTTTATATATGAATGTGATTTTTAAAGCGCTGCTGAAAATGTTTGTGCTATATAAATAAAGATTATGATTAATAAAAACAAACAAACCTGGACTTTACAGTTATAAAATGGTGGCAGTAAAGGCTGGGGAGTTGTAAAAGAAAGCAAAACAGTGATTAAATCAGCAGCATTATACTTACTGAGGACCGCATGCTTGTAAAACTACTTCCGGGTGTCACGGGTGGCACGGATGACAGGGTGGAGGCCACGCGCAGACGATCCCAGCGTTTGGCCCACCAGCCATAATGGTGGAGGATGGTCCGTCTCTTTCAGGGGCATTTACCTTCTGTGTTGATGGAGAGAAGGTGTGATGAGATCTCTCTATTATGGGGAGACGGCTGTGGAGGTCTTGCGCTCGGTCTGGTTTTATCCACCAATGTTGTAGGTCACTAGGACCCAGCAGACTCCTTCCACCTTTATAAGGAGGTTCATTACCCTTCCTTGGTGCAGGTGATAGTTCCTTGTGCACACTTTATCCTTGCTCCAGCAGAAGCTGAGATTGTGGAGGTTGCTGTGTTCTGCTGTCAGATAAGTGTTTCCTTTTCCCAAATGTCTGTCTTCCCTGGTGTTTGTCTTTAGTTGATAGTGGAGGGGTCTAGTGAACCTCTCCATCTGATCCTTAGATAAGATAGATCTAGGATCAGAGAGGGACGAGGTTCGTGGTCGGCGACAGTTGAGGAGACTGTATAGGGACGTTAGGGCAGACAGGGTCAGCTCTAGGAAGTCTAGGGGTCACCGTCTCCTTCTTGTGCCCTTAGCATTAGGGACTCCTGATTCCCCCCCCCCCGTCGTTATCCTACGCTGGGTGTCTTCCCCACTCCCAGCGTGACATTATCACCTGCCATAACTGTAAGTGAAGGAAGGGGAGGATTTGATTTTCCTTCCTTTCCTTATGGATCCTGTGTCTGCTTTGGCCCAGCAGCTGCAGACCTTGTCTTTGGAGGTTGCGGACCTTCGGTCGGCTCTGCAGGGACCACAACCGCAAAATGGTGTCTTGGGGAATCAAGCAGTGGGTCCGGCCAAACCGGAACCTAAGGTTGCCCTCCCTGACAGGTTTTCAGGAGGCAGAGACAAATTTACTGTGTTCAAAGAGGCCTGTAAATTATACTTTAGGCTTAAGCCGTATTCCACTGGTGATGAGCAGCAGCGGGTAGGAATTATTATATCATTGCTGCAGGGGGATCCCCAATCCTGGGCTTTCTCTCTGCCACAGGACTCTACTTGTCTCCAGTCTGTGGATGGATTTTTTGACGCCTTAGGCCTCATATATGATGACCCTGACCGTGTCTCTTTGGCTGAATCCAAATTGCGCCATCTCCACCAGGGGACTCGGTCGGCGGAATCATATTGTTCTGAGTTCCGCAGGTGGGCTATGGACACAAAGTGGAACGATCCGGCTCTCAGGAGTCATTTTTGCCAGGGTCTTTCAGAAAGACTGAAGGATGCCCTGGCAGTGTATGAGACCCCCCCGTCCCTGGAGGCAGCTATGTCGTTGGCTATTCGCATGGATAGACGCCTCCAGGAGCGGAGGGGTAGACCTCCTGCAACTGGGAGCCCTTCTCATGGTGGTTCCTTGTTGCCGGGTGGTCACTCGGAGGGCGAGTCATTTCTCCCGAGGGGGGAGGAACCTATGCAGCTTGGAGGAGCGGCGGCCTCGAGGCTCTCCTCCGGTGCCTCCCGGGGCAGGGGGAAGGGGGTCTGTTTTTTCTGTGGGAAAGGAGACCATTTTATCGGGGCCTGTCCCTACGCTCCTAAACGGACTAGGGTGCCGGGACCTCATGTGACTATGGGGGGTGTGGAGGTGGTCGAGCGTGAGGTGTGTGTATCCTCCGTTTGTACTTCCCATTTTCTCCTGAGTGCAGAGGTGGCGCTAGAGAGCAAAACGGAAGGCATTTCTGTGTTTGTGGATAGTGGTGCGGGGATCTGCATGGTGGATGCTCGTTTTGTACACGCTCATGGGCTTAACCGCTGTTTATTATCTCGCCCCATCCGTATCTATGCCATCGACTCAGCCCCTCTTGCTCAGGGTAGTCTCACACATATCGTACATAACATTAAGTTAACGGTTGGATCCCAACATCAGGAGACGTTATCTTGCTATGTCTTAGACGGTCTCCCCGCTCCCATTGTCCTGGGCTTGCCATGGTTGATTAAACATAATCCCGTAGTGGATTGGCAGTCCAGGGACATTGTGGAATGGAGTGATTTTTGTTCGGAGAATTGTTTGGCTACATCCCTTTCGGTGGTATCTGCTGAATCTCTGCCCCCATTCCTATCGGAGTATGAGGATGTGTTCTCAGAGAAGGGGTGCCGAGACTTGCCCCCTCATCGGGCATATGATTGCCCTATCAACCTCGTTCCCGGAGCTAAACTGCCCAAAGCTAGGATGTTTACTATATCTGGTCCCGAAAGACAAGCTATGAAGGATTTCATTTCTGAAAGTCTGGAGACGGGACACATTAGGCCCTCCACGTCGCCGGTTGCGGCTGGTTTCTTTTTTGTGAAAAAAAAAAGATGGGGGCCTCCGTCCTTGTTTGGATTTTCGGGAATTGAATCGGATTACTGTCCGTGATCCATACCCTCTCCCTCTGATCCCTGATTTATTTAGTCAGGTTGTGGGTGCCAAATGGTTCTCCAAGTTGGATTTGAGGGGGGCCTACAACCTGATTAGGGTCAGAGAGGGGGATGAATGGAAAACTGCGTTTAATACCCCGGACGGCCATTTTGAAAGTCTCGTAATGCCGTTCGGGCTCACTAACGCCCCGGCGGTTTTCCAACATTTTGTCAATGATATTTTCCATCATTTGGTGGGTAGATTTGTAGTTGTTTACTTGGACGATATCTTGATCTATTCTCCCGATATGGAGACGCATCAGTCCCATGTCAAGCAGGTGTTGCAGGTCTTACGGGACAACAAACTGTATGCTAAACTCGAGAAATGTGTTTTCGCCGTTCAGGAGGTTCGTTTTTTGGGGTACCTCTTGTCGCCGTTGGGTTTCCGGATGGATCCGGAAAAGGTCCGGGCGGTGCTAGATTGGGAACAGCCGGACAATCTACGGGCATTGCAACGCTTTTTGGGGTTTACCAATTTTTACCGTAAATTTATTAAGAACTATTCGGTACTGGTGACGCCTCTTACGGACATGACTAGGAAGGGGACGGATTTTTCTGAGTGGTCTGATTCTGCTCGCCAGGCTTTTTCCTCCCTGAAGCGTTGTTTTGCTTCCGCGCCTGTTCTTTGTCAGCCCGATCTTTCTCAGCCCTTCATTGTGGAAGTGGATGCGTCTGAGGTGGGGGTGGGGGCTGTGTTGTCGCAGGGCCCTTCGCCTGGGAGATGGGTGCCCTGTGCGTTCTTCTCCAAGAAGTTGTCTTCGGCCGAGAGGAATTATGATGTGGGTAATAGGGAGCTGTTGGCTATTAAGTTGGCTTTTGAGGAATGGCGGCACTGGCTGGAGGGGGCTGTCCATCCCGTCACGGTTATTACCGACCATAAGAACCTGTCTTACCTTGAGTCCGCCAGGCGTCTCAATCCCTGGCAGGCCAGGTGGTCTTTGTTTTTCACGAGATTTAATTTTACCGTCACCTACCGTCCGGGGGTTCAGAATGTGAAGGCGGATGCATTATCGCGTAGTTTTCCGGGTGGTAGTTCTCATGAGAGTCCTGTCCCCATCTTGCAGGAGGGGGTGGTTGTTTCTGCTCTTTGCCCTGATCTGGAGGGGGAGGTGTTGAAGGTTCAGGGGGGCGCCCTGCCTCCTGCCCTTCTGGGAGGCTTTTTGTGCCGTTCTCTTTGCGCCTCAGGGTGCTGTCAGAGCATCACGACTCTGTACTGGCGGGGCATCCGGGCGGTAGGGCCACTTTCGATCTCTTGTCTCGTCGCTTTTGGTGGCCGGGGTTGAGGAAGGATGTAGCGGAATTCGTATCCGCCTGTGGTGTGTGTGCACGTGCTAAGGTTCCGCATACCCGTCCGTCTGGGTCTCTCGTGCCATTGTCTATTCCTGAGAGGCCATGGACACATTTGTCAATGGATTTTATCACCGATCTTCCGGCGTCTGCGGGCAAGACGGTGGTACTGGTAGTAGTAGATAGATTCAGTAAGATGGTTCGCTTTGTGGCACTGCCCGCACTTCCTAATGCTCGGACTCTGGCACAGGTGTTCGTAAGTGAGATTGTGAAGCTTCATGGGGTTCCCTCAGATGTGGTTTCTGATCGCGGTACTCAGTTCGTCTCCAAATTCTGGAAGGCTTTTTGTACACGTTTGGGGATAACGTTGTCCTTTTCTTCTGCTTTTCATCCTCAGTCTAATGGTCAAACCGAACGTGTGAATCAGAATTTGGAGACTTACCTGAGGTGTTTTGTCTCTGACCATCAGGAGACTTGGGCAAATTATTTGCCCTTGGCCGAATTCGCCCTTAATAATCGTCTTCAGGAGTCCACTGGCAAGTCACCGTTCTTCGGTGCATATGGGTTTCATCCTCAGTTTGGTACTTTTAGCGGTACGAGTCCTTCCGGAGTTCCGGAGGAGGACCGTTTTACCTCGTCCCTCTCCTCGGTTTGGCGGGGTGTACAGCGTAGCTTGAAGCTCTTAGGTGACAGGTACAAACGTATGGCTGACAGAGAGCGTGCGCCAGGTCCGGACCTATGTGTGAATGACTACGTGTGGTTGTCTACCAAGAATGTGAAGTTGAAGGTGCCCTCTTGGAAGTTGGGGCCCAGGTTTATTGGCCCCTATAGGATAACCGCCGTTATCAATCCCGTGGCGTTTCGTCTTGCGTTGCCTCCTGCTCTTAAGATTCACGATGTGTTTCACAGGTCGCTTCTCAAGCCGTATGTGCCGTCGTCTAACCCATCTCCTTTGCCTCCTGAGCCCATCTGTGTGGCGGGGAATCTGGAATTCGAGATCTCGAGGGTGGTTGATTCTCGCATGTTGCGCCGTTCTCTTCAGTATTTGGTGCACTGGAGGGGGTACGGTCCTGAGGAGCGGATGTGGGTGCCGGCGTCGGAGGTGTCCGCCGCAAGGCTGGTCCGCGCTTTTCACCGTTCCCATCCGGATAAGCCTGGTCCTGAGTGTCCGGGGGCCGCTCGTAGGAGGGGGGGTACTGTCACGGGTGGCACGGATGACAGGGTGGAGGCCACGCGCAGACGATCCCAGCGTTTGGCCCACCAGCCATAATGGTGGAGGATGGTCCGTCTCTTTCAGGGGCATTTACCTTCTGTGTTGATGGAGAGAAGGTGTGATGAGATCTCTCTATTATGGGGAGACGGCTGTGGAGGTCTTGCGCTCGGTCTGGTTTTATCCACCAATGTTGTAGGTCACTAGGACCCAGCAGACTCCTTCCACCTTTATAAGGAGGTTCATTACCCTTCCTTGGTGCAGGTGATAGTTCCTTGTGCACACTTTATCCTTGCTCCAGCAGAAGCTGAGATTGTGGAGGTTGCTGTGTTCTGCTGTCAGATAAGTGTTTCCTTTTCCCAAATGTCTGTCTTCCCTGGTGTTTGTCTTTAGTTGATAGTGGAGGGGTCTAGTGAACCTCTCCATCTGATCCTTAGATAAGATAGATCTAGGATCAGAGAGGGACGAGGTTCGTGGTCGGCGACAGTTGAGGAGACTGTATAGGGACGTTAGGGCAGACAGGGTCAGCTCTAGGAAGTCTAGGGGTCACCGTCTCCTTCTTGTGCCCTTAGCATTAGGGACTCCTGATTCCCCCCCCCCCCGTCGTTATCCTACGCTGGGTGTCTTCCCCACTCCCAGCGTGACACCGGGTCCCGCTTATTAACCTCTGGGTTATTCAGTGGACTTTGCCTCCAACAGCCAATCATAGACACCCACTATCTGTGACAGTATCTGTGAGTGGCTGTTGCGCCCCTACCCAATGTGCAGGTACCTATTAAAATAAATACATAATTAAAAAACATTAAGTATGGGTGCCCATATTTTTGATTCTCAGTGCAGATAAAGCATCCAGCTAGGGGGTGACCCTTCCGACTGCCTGGTTTTACCTTGATTGGCCATCAGAAGTACAGGGGAGCCCATTCATTTTTTTAAATTGTTTAAATAAATAATAAAATAAAAATGTGGGGGCTTTGCCCTATTTTTGATTGCCAGCCAAGGTAAAACCATGCTGCTGTGGGCTGGTATTCTCAGTGTGGTGAGGCCCATAAACTCGGCTTTTCCCAATGCCCTAGTGTGGTGGCAACAGGGTGATAGAAGAGCTCAATCACAGCTGGGTATTGGCAGCTGTCATTAAGCCCTATATTGATAATGTCAGGCATCTATGACACCTGCACATTATCAGTCCTGTGACTAAATAGTTAAAAGATTTTTCTCTGTGTTGTGATTTTTTTATTTTAAATAAAACAACACTGTTTCACCACTTTATTAACCTCAAACATACCCTCTAACAATAATCCACAACACGATGTCCCGCAAAGCATCTGAGCTCTTATGCATTGCGGTGAGCGGAGGAAGTAGCACGCACACACTGTCAGCCGGCTGTGTGACCTGGGCCATCAAAGATTTTATCTGAGATCACAACTGAGGCTGAGCAGTGCTAGTGGTGTCCTTAGATGAACTTGACTCTGACGTCACCGCTCAGCTCACACAGCTAGCTGTCAGTGTGAGCATGCTACTTGCATACTTGTAGTGAGGGGACACTGTATTGTCTCCCTTAGGCAGGTTGGCAGGTTCGTTGTCAATGTTGTCTGTAATTGGCTGCTGGAGGCAGTGTACAGTGAATAAACCAGAATTTAATGAATGGAATCGGAAGAGGTGTTACAAGCATGCGGTCCTTGGTAAGTATAATGCTTCTGTTTTAATTACTGTTTTGCTTTCTTTTATAGCCCCCCAGCTGAAATCGAACCCAAACAGTAGCACAGATTTCTCAGGGAAGCCCGTGTTCAGGGTCTGTGCCCAAACACTAGGTATTTGGTACCGACCCCAAACTTTACAGTTGGTGTTTGCTCATTACTACTCATTATCCACAGATTCACCAAGAAGATGGGGCATTGGAGCATATGTTAAGCTGCTCAATATAAACTTTATAAGAGTTATAAAAACAGCTGATTTTCATAGTTTATTTGGCAGGGTAGTGCATCTGCTTGACCATCATTTTATACAAACTCCACATTTCCAGAGGCAAATGGTTGGGATAGATGGGGATCCAAGTGGTTGGATTCCTAACAATCTAAAATTGGCTACTTATCTAATGGACAAATGATAAATGGTCTGAACAAATGTCTCCAAGAAGTGATCTTGACTTATCTAGGGCATGAGTAACACAATTGAGCGCCATTAATCTCCTGGTCCTCTGCTGCCTCTGTCTCAGTCTACACAGAAAAGGGCTAAGTAAGGTGCAAAATGTAGCTTCCTATGTGTACTTTAGTAGCTAGAGTGAAAATCGAAAGATTTTTTTTGTTGTGGTCAAAACGATGTTTGGAATGCAAAAGAATGGTGATTTAAATAGAGTATGTAATTTTCTAATATAAAATTACAAACTCACATTTTATTTTGAACTTCCATGATGGTGAACTGTTGTGTACTTCTTGCTTATACAAAAGTACAGTATTCTGGTTTATTTTTATGAAAATGTAGCAGGAGCTGAGAATTTAATAATGGCAGTAATATCCATTGCATTACTTAGAACAGTTTACAATTGGCCCAGAACTTTACATACCAACCGTGGTGTTCTCAGCCAGGGCTTAGTATAACTAACCACAAATTTCTGTCCAAAGTGGAAAAATATTCAATGCATTTTGACCAGACATATAATTTTGTGTAATGTTACATACTGTACTGGTTTCTTTATGTTCTCTCTATTCATCAAAAGATTTCAAAGGCCAGTCATTTAGTTGCTTAGACACAGACAGAATTGCATTTTGTAGCTTGTCGTTTCGTAACTCAGTAGATATTAGACTATATTTCATATCTTACCTTTTCACCCTTCAATCCATTAATGCCGGAGGTTCCCTGTATTCAAGCCAAATACAAATGGTTTTATTTATTATGTTGAATGGTTACATTCCTAAAAGTAGACCCCTTTGTTCAAAATAAATGGACTTTTATTTTTACATTTCTGAAGAATTGAACATATTGGATAATAGCAGTCCTTCAAATGAAATTTTAGCAAGTGATTATAGGTAAGGAAAGGCACAAATAAGATATACCGTATATACTCGCGTATAAGCCGAGTTTTTCAGCCCAAAAATTGGGCTGAAAAGTACCCCCCTCGGCTTATGCGCGAGTCAATACGGCAGCCCCAGCAGCCCCAGCAGCCCCAGTAATCCAGGGCCCCCCCAGCCTTGCTCTGGTAACCTGTAAAGTAAAATATACTTATCACTGTCCCGCTGCCGTCCACGCCCGCCGCTGCCGACATCGTGATCCTCCATCTTCATGCGTCTTCTTCCGGTTTCCTGTGTTCGTCGCAGGCAATGACGTCATTGCCGGTGCCGAACACAGGAAGCCGAAAGAAGACGCATGAAGATGGAGGATCGCGGTGTCAGCAGCGGCGGGCGCGGACGGCAGCGGGACAGTGATAAGTATATTTTACTTTACAGGTTACCGGAGCAAGGCTGGGGGGGCCCTGGATTACTGGGGCTGCTGTATACTACCGCTGGGGCTGCTATATACTACCACTGGGGCTGCTGGGGCTGCTATATACTACCACTGGGGCTGCTGGGGATGCTATATACTACCACTGGGGCTGCTATATACTACCACTGGGTGCTGGGGATGCTATATACTACCACTGGGGCTGCTGGGGCTTCTGTATACTACCACTGGGGCTGCTGGGGCTGCTATATACTACCACTGGGGCTGCTGTATACTACCACTGGGGCTGCTGGGGCTGCTATATACTACCACTGGGGCTGCTGTATACTACCACTGGGGCTGCTGTATACTACCACTGGGGAGGCCTGTATACCACTGGGGGGGGCCTGTATACCACACTGCTGGGGGCTGTATACCTGTGCTGGGGTCCACCCTCGGCTTATACACGAGTCAATAGGTTTTTCCAGATTTTTGGGGCAAAAGTAGGGGGGTCGGCTTATACACGGGTCGGCGTATACACGAGTATATACGGTAATTGAAAATGGGTGATGAAAGGCAGTCATATATTATCTATATTTTGGAAATCGAAGAGATTTCTTTTCAGGTCAGCGGATTCTGGTCCTGCAAAAAGTTCATTACTTGAGCTTAAAAAGTGGTTGTGGAGCACCTCTAAGTGGGGCAACTGAACGATGTCTGGTAAGTACTGAGTTAGGGGTCTGATTCTATTAGGAAACATACATGATGGCTGCCACAGCTGCAACCTCTTTACATACATGAGCCTTCTGTATGATGTGCTTTTCAGAAGAAAACTGGTCGTTCTCATAAAACTATGTCAAATAAACCCAACTGATGTATTTAATAAGAAACGGAGATAAAAAAAAAATCCCACCTAGACAGAAGAAAGTTCTTATGGTTAGTGGAAGTAGCTGGAGGCTATGGCGAAATCAATCAAAATCAATAAAACCTATGCAGGTGAGAATGCTATTGTATCTTTTAATGATTAGATGCCAAACACAGATCAGGAATTTAACTGCTATCCAAACTGATTTTTTAAAATCTTTCAGCCTCCAGCCTCCTCTTTAACCCCCAGCCTCCTCTTTAACCCCCCACCCTCCTCATCCAGCCATAACCTGCTTTTCCATCCCCCAGCCTCCTCTTTCAGCCTCCAGCCTCCTCTTTAACCCCCCAGTCTCCTTATTCAGCCCCATCATCTCTGACACACACACACACACTTCGGTCCCTGCTTCCCCCCAGCACCTGCTGCATTACGTTCCCTCTCTCTTCTTTTCATCAGCTATGTGAATAGAACTACATGAGAAGCCATCAGCCAATCACAGTGCAAAAGCCACTAGCCAATCAGGGCCTGGCTGCTGCACCGTGATTGGCCGATGGCTTCTCATGTAGTTCTATTCACGTAGCTGATGAAAAGAAGAGAGAGGGAACGTAATGCAGTAGTAGGTGACATCACTCCGGGAAGCCGCCTCAGAGCACACAATGTGTAGTGCTGTTCTGCGGTGGTGCAGACCAACACCCAGACCCCACGGCCCGGTCCCGGTCCGCGGCCTGGTGGTTGGGGACCCCTGTTTTAGACAGTAGAAATGTAAAAAAGCCCACCCTCCCGTCCTGCCTCGAAAATACTCGTTTATGGCCGTGTGTGTGTAGGCGGAGTCTATCACCAATTGACTAACATTGGACTCGCTATTAGGAGTACTCATTACTAGTATAGGGAGTGTGAATATTACACCACTCGCTCATCACTAATTAGAACTCAACAATGTGTAACAGAATTATGATGTAACTGTGTAACCCCAATATCATCTAATACTATTATAGTTCTACTAAGTTAGTTTATATCACACACAAGGTACAGAGAAGAATAATGTATGGAGGACCACCTGTACAGTTAATATTATGCAAGCCTGAATTAACAGTTATACTTTCAACTCATGGCACGTATACCTGATCACCTTTCGCTCCTGATACACCTGGAGGTCCCTAAAAAAAATTAAAAAAATAAACAGATACATTATGTATTTATTTTTAAAGTATAAATCACTGAAAAATTATAACAATGATTGGCTCATTAAATTTTTGCTTCCTTGTGGTACACAGATCATCCAGTATTCTAGCTTGGGGCTACTTTATGTGGGTCCCCCTTTTTCTTGATTCTAAAAGCAGCATTGAGGTAACGTCTTAATATGTTTACTGATGTTTAAATATTTTGGTATTCTTTTCCTTAAGCACTGTGCTTTAGTTATCTTACATATAGCTGCATTGAGGATTAAAAGGGGGTGTTCTCTCACCTATATGGTTTACATAGGAATATAATTGATGCTACATGCATGTCAGTTTTACTTGGAATTAATACAAATTTTCACTCATGTTAATTGTACTTGTATTCTATGCCATTGGCAATGTATGATTATGTATTGGTACTCTGTATTCTATTCTGATGAACCTTATGTTCATGATTATGTCATGGTGAGCAACTTACTGCCATCTGTTATGCTGAATTTTATATAAATTACTTTTCTTTGTGTGCAATTTTTTCCAAAGTTTTAAAATGATTAAAGATGAATATTTTATTTGCACAGCTTATTCACAAATCCTCTCCTGTGTTGTACAGGGTACATCTGGAGGTGTTCTTTTGTAGGCATCTAGGGGCATTTTTTTCTTTATGGCAAATCCCTTACTATTATGACACTGATGTATGTTGTACATCCACTATTTCAGTTAAAGTAGTTGACTGTAGTAGAGACATTTGGGGCACAGAGCATAATTAATGCTTTGCAGTGGATATTCATCATCTGAATTAAGCTGGCCATATACATAAGATGGTTGTTGATTGAATGATGCCTTGGCAGATAATTCGGCTGACAGCTATCTCAGCTGCCTCTCAGATACACAGGATGGCTTATTTGGCCGAGCACTGGTTTGTTCTTTAAGAGAAAGCTGTTGCCAGACATGTTTGTTCACATTTTAACTCCACAAGAATAAAGTGATTAGCAGTCTAAAATCGGACATAGCTGTTCAACATTTCCTCCAACAATTACTTGTACAGTGCCCCCATACACATTAGACTTCTTGGCCAAGCCAGTCGATATTAAGCGGGTTCGGCCATCGTGCATTGGGGTCTTTTGTCATGCTTTATTCATTACTCACTGCTATTCCTGGCAGTCCAATTCCAGAGCTACCCTTCTGCCCCTTTGCACCTGGCATACTGATGACACCATCAGTGCTAACTGTTGGGCAAACCTCACATGGATCACCCTGCAATAAAAAAATAAAATCACACATTTCTTTTCTTTGTTCTTGCTGTGATAAAACAATACAAGAATAAAGTAAAGGCCAGTTTACCTTTTCTCCCTTTGTTCCAGGGACTCCTGGTTTTCCCTGTAGAAATAAAATTGTCATTACAGATTCAAAACAACTGATAGTGAGCTCAATAAAAAGATGTGGTTGATAGCAACCGCATGTAGATATCACTTTATGGCACATCTACTGCAATCATTTTGTCAGCGCATGAAATGAGAGAACAGGTGGAAAGGACAGTCTTTAGACTGTACAGAACTACTAGATATATTGATACAAATTTACAGCACATAAAAACAATATACTGCATGCAATCCTATACAGTTTTCTGCACACATACTTCAGCACGGTTTATTGCTCACAGTGGCCAAAAAACTGTCACCTATACTCAGCTAAACATAAAAACATAATACATAGAGCCATAAAACACCCACTAGACAAATCTGAAGAAGCCTACTGTGTCCTGCATTAAACCGCAGCTCTCCATTACATTTTATCTTATTTACAACCTTATAAATATTTTGCTTTACAGTTGACTGTATTTCAGATTAATGTGGAAGCTGTGTATATATCTCCGAAGATAGAATCAAACTGTATCAGGGAAAAGCAGGAAGACCTATTCCCAAAAAACCTTCCTGCATCACCCAAGGGCAAACAATTTGTTTTTGAGTTCAATATCTGAATCCCAAAAGCCACTATAAATTTTTGGAGTCAGATCTCATCTTGGGTTAAATCAGACCAAATCTGCCATCTTTAGTCCAGGTTTAGAGACCAACAGGATTATTAAATTACATCTATATTAAAGCTGATATGGAGTACGCTATTGCCACATTCCTAGCTTCCTCATCTTACCTTCCTTCTTCTGTTTTATCATAGTTTTCTTTTCCCATGTTTTTGTATATGAAAGCTTTCAATAATATTTCTGATTGGTTTCTTTTAATTTTAAATATCTACGGTACCTACTACTAACAGAACTGGTGACAGTTTTTTTTTACATAAATGTGACCTATAGTTCAGTCAATCCCACAATGCCAGTGAATTGTGAAATGACCTTAAAATGTGATTATATGTTTTCAGATTGTTTACTACGAAGAACAACTGTGAACACTGCAGTAAAGGAAAAAATACACAGCTCCATTGTGCTAAAGAAACAAGCATACAGTCATAGCCAAAAGTATTGACACCCCTGCAATTCTGTCAGATAATACTCAGTTTCTTCCTGAAGATGATTGCAATCACAAATTCTTTGGTATTATTATCTTCGTTTAATTTGTCTTCAATGAAAAAACACAAAAGAGAATGAAGCAAAAAGCAAAACATTGATCATTTCACACAAAACTCCAAAAATGGGCCAGACAAAAGCATTGGCACCCTCAGCCTAATACTTGGTTGCACAACCTTTAGCCAAAATAACTGCGATCAACCGCTTCCGGTAACCATCAATGAGTTTCTTACAATGCTCTGCTGGAATTTTAGACCATTCTTTTTTGGTCCCTGATATTTGAAGGGTGCCTTCTCCAAACTGCCATTTTTAGATCTCTCCACAGGTGTTCTATGGAATTCAGGTCTGGACTCATTGCTGGCCACCTTAGAAGTCTCCAGTGCTTTCTCTCAAACCATTTTCTTGTGCTTTTTGAAGTGTGTTTTGGGTCATTGTCCTGCTGGAAGACCCATGACCTCTGAGGGAGACCCAGCTTTCTCACACTGGGCCCTACATTATGCTGCAAAATTTGTTGGTAGTCTTCAGACTTCATAATGCCATGCACACGGTCAAGCAGTCCAGTGCCAGAGGCAACAAAGCAACCCCAAAACATCAGGGAACCTCCACCATGTTTGACTGTAGGGACCATGTTCTTTTCTTTGAATGCCTCTTTTTTTCTCCTGTAAACTCTATGTTGATGCCTTTGCCCAAAAAGAGAGAACATTCTTCCAAAATGTTTTAATCTTATTAGTTGATATAGGAATCCGGCTTGTAGATCGCGCTGTTCGAAAATTTGGCCAAGAAAATGACTCCAAGGACCTCAGATCTTTAAAACAAAGATCTTTATTCCTCCCAGACTTGACGCATTTTGTGTACCCACTGTACACTTCCTCAGGAGTTTAAGGATACACAGCCACCATGAATTAAGCATGTTAAATAAAGCCCTTGGCAGGAAATGAGGCCTGAAACCTCTTTTTTTTTTTTTTTTCCCAAATCTTAATCACAAATGTCTATCACCACATAAATGTACAAAACACAACTATATAAAAAAAATACACATCATTTAAACATATCTCCCTCTAAAAACAAGCAGTAAAATCACAATCTTTCAATTAAAATATTACAAACCCTTTAAAAATAATGCTCATTAGCACATTCCTGTGCTCTTATACCTTAATTTATCCCTTGTAAAGAGAAAATAGGGAGGGGGACAAGAGGCGCAATAGTGCCCTATCACTAGTGACACTTTTGTATGATGGTGGTGCTGTGAAGCTGCTCACCTGGTCCAGTTGTGAACCCCACAACTGGTTTGAAGGCGTTTTTGGAATCTATGTTCCAGCTGCTGCAGGACCTCCACCGACCACTGGATAGTGGTTTGAATCCAAGAAATGATGGGAGTGCTGGTGTGTCACGGTCCGCGCTGCTGTGGTATGGATAAACTCACCAAAGAGCCAAAAGTATTTTCATCCTTTATTCCTCCTCTCTCCTACACGTTTCAGCGCCACACCCGGAATGTCCCTGAGGAAGGCGCCGGGTGTGGCGCTGAAACGCGTAGGAGAGAGGAGGAATAAAGGATGAAAATACTTTTGGCTCTTTGGTGAGTTTATCCATACCACAGCAGCGCGGACCGTGACACACCAGCACTCCCATCATTTCTTTAATTTATCCCTTACACTTCCATGGTGAATAGGAGAGTGGTAGAAAAGTTATAAAATTCTATCTCTGTCTAACAATTAATGGCACACATCATTTAGCACTTCCTATCTATTTATCCATTACACCTCCTTTGGTTTTTACCTATTAATTCATATTTGCTGGTCAGTGTATTTGATCCTGTATGCAGGTATCTAGATATCCCCAATATCACCATTAATCCTATATTTAGCTGCAGCACCACTGGGCTGCTCAGGCAAGAGAGTGCTCTCTTGAGCTTAAACATCGCTCAAAACTATCCTAATGGATCCAGAATTTTGAATATTGTTTTTAATGAAAAAAACCTTTTGACATAGATATACATTTACCCTCCCTTTCGCTCAAATACCAGAATGACACAATTGATTCTAAAATCAGCATCTTAGAGGTTGGATCAGTTTTAATTTCGTGAGAACTGGAACTCCTATTTGAAGAGATCTGAGACCTCATTTAGACCATAAGGCTGCCTATTGGCAGCACCGTCTGGCACATGATCAATTGGGACCACCGTGATACACAGTTTCTTATCGTGTTTGATCAAGCAGTGTTTAGAGAGGCTATGGCCTTCTTTTATATTATGTCTATGCGAATTTAAACGACTGTGCAGCTCCTGTGTCGTTTTCCCAACATACTGTAGTCCACATTCACATTGGATCAGATAGATAACATATGAAGTCTTGCAAGTCAGAAAGAACTTTATGTCAAATGTCATATTGTTTTGGTTTGATTTAAAATGATCAACATTATGCCCTATCATAGTACAACATAGACACCTATTCACATTACACCTGAAAGATCCCAGTTTACTCCCATTTGATCGTTCTTTTCCGGAGCTTTTTATAACTTTCTTGAGGCGGCTTGGTGCCAGCATATTTTTAAGGGAGGAAGCCCTTTTGAATGTTACTCCCGGATTATTTGGCAGGATGTCTCCCAGTATCGGATCATTCATAAGGATCAGCCAATTTCTCTGCAGAATACTCCTAATTTTTTGGTGCTGTTTTGTATATGTGGTGAGGAAATTGATAGAAAAATCCTTTCCTCCCCCCTCCAGCCTCGGTCGCATAGACATAATATAAAAGAAGGCTATTTGTTCCATAGCCTCTCTAAACACTGCTTGATCAAACACGATAAGAAACAGTGTATCACGGTGGTCCCCATTGATCATGTGCCAGACGGTGCTGCCAATAGGGACACTGTATTGATGAGGAAAGCGATTTATTGGATCCATAGGCTGCGGACATTGCAGCCTTATGGTCTAAATGAGGTCTCAGATCTCTTCAAATAGGAGTGCCAGTTCTCACAAAATTAAAACTGATCCAACCTCTAAGATGCTGATTTTAGAATCAATTGTGTCATTCTGGTATTTGAGCGAAAGGGAGGGTAAATGTATATCTATGTCAAAAAGTTTTTGCCATTAAAAACAATATTCAAAATTCTGGATCCATTAGGATAGTTTTGAGCGATGTTTAAGCTCAAGAGAGCACTCTCTTGCCTGAGCAGCCCAGTGGTGCTGCAGCTAAATATAGGAATAATGGTGATATTGGGGATATCTGGATACCTGCATACAGGATTGAATACACTGACCAGCATGAATTAATAGGTAAAAACCAAAGGAGGTGTAATGGATAAATAGATAGGAAGTGCTAAATGATGTGTGCCATTAATTGTTAGACAGAGATAGAATTTTATAACTTTTCTACCACTCTCCTATTCACCATGGAAGTGTAAGGGATAAATTAAGGTATAAGAGCACAGGAATGTGCTAATGAGCATTATTTTTAAAGAGTTTGTAATATTTTAATTGAAAGATTGTGATTTTACTGCTTGTTTTTAGAGGGAGATATGTTCAAATGATGTGTATTTTTTTTATATAGATGTGTTTTGTACATTTATGTGGTGATGGACATTTGTGATTAAGATTTGGAAAAAAAAAAAAAAAAAAAAAAAAAAAAAGAGGTTTCAGGCCTCGTTTCCTGCCAAGGGCTTTATTTTACATGCTTAATTCATGGTGGCTGTGTATCCTTAAACTCCTGAGGAAGTGTACAGTGGGTACACGAAACGCGTCGAGTCTGGGAGGAATAAAGATCTTTGTTTTAAAGATCTGAGGTCCTTGGAGTCATTTTCTTGGCCAAATTTTCGAACAGCGCGATCTACAAGCCGGATTCCTATATCAACGCATAAGATTTATACAACTCTCCTGGCTGATTGCTGCGTTCGACAGGATCCAATTGTCTGGTTTATTAGTGGTTGTGTCACACACAACCCGACCAGGTGAGTGTGACCATACTTTTATATTGACTGATTATATCGGATAAGACCCTATTGTGCGCTTCCTCTCCATTTATTATAGTTTCCAAAACGTTTTAGGCTTTCTCAGGTAAGTTTTGGCAAACTCTAGCCTGGCTTTTTTATGTCTCGGGGTAAGAAGTGGGGTCTTCCTCAGTCTCCTACCATACAGTCCCTTTTCATTCAGACGCCGACGGATAGTACGGGTTGACACTGTTGTACCCTCGGACTGCAGGGCAGCTTGAACTTGTTTGGATGTTAGTCAAGGTTCTTCATTCACGATCCGCACAATCTTGCGTTGAAATCTCTTGTCAATTTTTCTTTTCTGTGCACATCTAGGGAGATTAGCCAAAGTGCCATGCTTTAAACTTCTTGATGACACTGCGCATGGTAGACACAGGAACATTCAGGTCTTTGGAGATGGACTTGTAGCCTTGAGATTGCTCATGCTTCCTCACAATTTGGTTTTTCAAGTCCTCAGACAGTTCTTTGGTCCTCTTTGTTTTCTCCATGCTCAACTTGGTACACACAAGGACACAGGACAGAGGTTGAGTCAACTTTAATCCATGTCAACTGGCTGCAAGTGTGATTTAGGTATTGCCAACACCTGTTAGGTGCCACAGGTAAGTTACGGGTGCTGTTAATTACAAAAATTAGAGAATCATCACATGATTTTTCTAAGGGTGCCAATACTTTTGTCCACCCCCTTTTTTATGTTTGGTGTGGAATTATATCCAATTTGGCTTTAGGACAATTCTTTTTGTGTTTTTTTCATTGAAGACAAATTAAATGAAGATAATAATACCAAAGAATTTGTGATGGCAATCATTTTCAGGAAGAAACTGAGTATTATCTGACAAAATTGCAGGGGTGTCAATACTTTTGGCCATGACTGTATGACACTAATACATTATAATATATCAAACTTGGCATAATCACTAGAACAGCATCATCAGTTGACATATTTTACTGCAACTGTAAAAAAATATAGAAGTTGCTATTGAGAAATTTCATGTTTTGTACTAGTTTTTAATAATGTCCAAATCATTATCTGGTAAGAAACAGCAAAATTAAATGTTTCTCAGAAGATGTATCAGATTTAAAGTATAAAGGTCATAAATTGTGGAAAAAACACTGTAAATACGTATACAGTCAGAGTACTGACCGGTTTCCCCCCAGGTCCTTCTTTGCCTGGAATTCCTGGTTGACCCTGAGAATTAGAAAAGAAAATGGTAAGAATATATCAAGGTTAATTCTGTAATTACTTTGTGCATGCTTGTCCAAGAATACCTGTTGGGGTTAGTTTATGTTATCACTAGTGATGGGTGAACCCAAAAATGACTTTGGATGTGTTCGTGGTGACGTCAGAGTCGGGTTTATCCGAGTTCAGAGTTGACATGTCATGAACTGCATCACGGTACCTGGTAAACAACCGTAAGTGAGCAAGAGAAGCACTCACTTTACGGCTGGGATCCGGGTGCAGTGATTCAGTTCATCGGGGTCATCTGAGTTCACAACTGTTGTGTTATTTTCTCAGCAGTGTGTGCGGTGAGCAGACATTCCTGTGTGTCGGCCAGTGGATTATCATCGGAGGGTTTTGTTTTGGGTTACTAAAGATGGGAACCAGGGGTGTGTTTTGTGTTTTATTGCTATTAAAAGATTTTTTTACCAGTGTGGTGATTTTAGAATGTTTACTAGAGATTCAATCTGGGTGGGTCTAATATTGGCCCAGCATTATGAAAGTCGGGCTTAGTGCCAGTTGCCAGTACAAAGTTGTCAGTAACCCCTTTATTACCCAGTGTGCCAATGCCACCAGGGCCACTGGAAGAGCTGGGTAAAGCACCTAAAAATGGCTCTACACAAGAATGCACCACTTTCAGGGGTGGCTGAGGACTATGATTTTCAGTGTGGGGAAACCAGATTGCTTGGGCCTTACCACACTGAGAGTCCCAGCCCCCATATGCCTGTGTTTTACCTTGGCTGGCAATCAAAAATAGGACAATGCTCACACATTTTTGCTTTCAATTATTTATTTACAAAATGAAAAAAAAAAATCGGATTCTCTTGATTGACACACAAGGTAAAGCCAGGCAGCAGGGGGTGGCAGTCTGTAACTGTCTGATTTATCTGTGCTGAGTATCAAAAATATAGCAAAACTCTACGTAAGTTTTTATTTATTTATTTATACAGTACTATGATGTTAGTCAATGGGTGAGGGGTGGAACGGAACAGCCAATCACAGATGCTGTCACAGAGAATGGATGTCTGTGATTGGCTGTTGGAGTAATGCAAAATTAACCCATACATTCTAACATCTACCATGCTAGAATGTATGGGGTGTTTCCAGGTTACTCCAACTGCCCATTCTCTTTGACATTATCTGTGATTGGCTATTGTGACCCTTTGCAGTGAATATCCAGGAAGGTATTAAACGACCTCAGAAGTACAAGTGGGCAGATGCCATTAAGTATAACGCTTATGTTTAATCACCTTCTTCAGTCTTTTAACAGCTCCCCCGCAAACCATCTCATAACTTTAAAATCCGAGTTCGGGGTTTGGACTCAAGATCGAGTCACATCCGGCCCCGAACTCAAACTTTAAAAAAAGTCTGGTTGAGTTCACCAAATCAGAATATCAGTGGGTTCACTCATCACTACTTATCACACCTTTTTCTACTGTACAGGGGTTATAGACCATGCTTTTCTAAATCCTCATTCCATTTTAGGCCCCAAGTTATCAAAGCAATTTTGCAAGCATTCTGGCATAAATAGCTTTCTAAAAATTTGAAGTTGTGCAAAAATGCTGCAGCTTTTGATTACTTCATGACAGTTTTTTTTTCCAGTTCCACTAAGAGGAGAGAGCTGGGGTTGGATGGGGAGGCAGAAGTGGCATGACACCACAGCTCATCTAATTTATGAAGTGCTGTGATTTCCCTTATGTAAGAAATCTTACTCCAGTCAGAAACTGGAGTACGATTTCTGGTGTGGCATATGGAGGCCACGCCATTCGTTCCACACTCTTGATCCATGAAGGTGTCTGATTCCACCAAGACTCCTTTGACTGAAATTTAGACTCTTCCTTTTGCTTGTCTGCTAAAATTGTTGGGAGAACTGTTTCAGTGTATTGCGGACCATGATTAAATGTAATTCCCGTAGAACTTCCAAAGGCTCCAAAGTTTCATAGCAATAATTTATTTCATTATTTATTACGTCTACTTTATCCTTATTTTAACAAAGAGGTGTTGAGGATATGATTTTGTGGCAGTTACTAATATTACTAATATATAATATGTAAGCATTACATATTAAAGTATCCATCCTGCACTTGTTTGTTTCTTCTCACAAGACCGCACAGATCTCCTGTCCACATACGGCGTGCTGGTGTAGCAGCATGTGATCAGTCCTGTTCACATACGGCGTGCTGGTGTAGCAGCATGTGATCAGTCCTGTCCACATTCGGCGTGTTGGTGGAGCAGCATGTGATCAGTCCTGTCCACATTCGGCGTGTTGGTGGAGCAGCATGTGATTAGTCCTGTTCACATACGGCGTGCTGGTGTAGCAGCATGTGATCAGTCCTTTCCACATTCGGCGTGTTGGTGGAGCAGCATGTGATTAGTCCTGTTCACATACGGCGTGCTGGTGTAGCAGCACGTAATCAGACCTGTCCATCAGACTCCTCCAAAAAAAAACATATTTTTCATGTTGAGTGTTTTTCAGATGGAAGAGACTGTTGAACTGGTCTGATCACCAGCAGACATTTTGATGACAGGAGAGCTCTGCCATCTGTGAGGAAACAAACAACTTAAGGAGGAGATTTTTTGGTACAATTACATTTATACTTTACATTTACAGTACACTTACATTTTCTCCTGAAGGACCCGGTGGACCACCAGGACTGCCCTAAAAATAAAAAAAAAATAATGTCATAAGTTTACACATAAAATGCATAGATTTAAAAAAAACTAAATAAAAATCTTCTAATTGTAAATATTTAAATTGACATGCAAACAATATTTTTTGTACAACTATTGTAGTTTGTAGTAACTTCAAGCAAGGGTAATACTATATAATTAAGAAAAGACCTTTCACCAGTTTGAGCATGTTAAACTGGCCACTTCATGGAATAGTGGCTGCAGGGCTATTTTTTATCTCCTTTCCATTGCAGAGACTTTAGGTTGTAAAATTTAGGTTATTATTTCTTATAAATTATGATAATCTATGATATAGTTCAACTAGCAGAGCTGAGTTATGTATAATTACCAACACTTTCAGTTCTCATTATTATTATTATTATTTATTCATATAGCGCCATTAAATTCCATGGCGCTTTACATGCTAAAAGGGCAGACAAGGACAAGTACAATAAATGTGGACAATTTGGTCGTACAGATACAAGAGCGGTCTCGCAGTATTGTCAAATCTCAAGATTTCCCCATATGGACTGTTGTGAAAAGTTTATAATAAAAAATAACTTAACTCAGCTGTATCTTTACACAGTAATTATAAAGTATCATTACAAACCCCTCCAGATCTCATCTCACAATGTTGTCAGCTCTCTTTATCAGTCCACACTGACTGCCATGAGATGAGATCTTGAAGTGTTTGTAAAGATACACAACTTAGCTCAGCTATATCTCTACACAGTAGCTGCAGACATCCATAGGGAGAAGATGGTGTTTTCTTTTCTCCCCTGCCTGAAACTGCCTGCTTATGATTGGTCAACCTAATTCAGGGGATTAAGTACACAACCCAAGAGACAAATCTCTTGTAATGCCCAGTTGAATTTAACATAAATTTTAACATACACTTTACAAGCAAAACTCTGCAATGGAAAGGAGAAAATAAAAAAAAAACCTTTGTTTTACTCAGCCCTGCAGCTATTATTTCACAACATGACCAGTTTAACATGCTCAAACTGGTGAAAAGTCCTCTTTAATGTAGACCACTGTTTCTTAAAATGAGGTGGCCCTGGCATTAGTGAGGCAGTTTTCCCAAAAGAGATTATAAACTGCACAGGTTTTTGACTGCAGCAATAACTTAACTGACTTTTTATAGGCTTTTTTAATGTTAAAGCTCAATTTACCAATTTTCTCTCTCTATATTTAGAATTTTTACATGGATTTTGACAAAAGGCAGTAAAATCTGGGAATAGCCGAGTTCTGACTGATGGAGCCCAATTAGAAAAAGATTACGAAGGCCTTGGGCTGTGTGCCGACGCTGCTTTTTTATGTGTTTTTGCAGCATTTTTGCAGAGTTTTTCTGTCACAAAACTGCATGTCTATCCTTACACCAGCAAACTCTATGAGGATTCTTAAGTATTGCGCCCACAACGCCTATTTATTTCCTTGCCGTTTAGATGCAGATTGTGGTCAAGACAAAAGAAGGAGCATGTGAATTCTTTGCTGTGTTTTATAGCCTTCCCAGCCATTGACGATAGTAGGAAAACACATGACCACAATCTGCACAAAAACACTGCTAAAATGCACCAAAAATGCACCAAAATAACATGTGTTTTGTGCTGCATTTTGTAGGGTGCAGTTTGCAGCGTTTTTCCTGCAGAAAATTTCTGCACCAAAAATGCAGCGTCCAGCACATAGCCTTAATATTGTGTTTACATATGGGTTCAAGTTCTCTGGGGTTTTCTTAGGACTTCCTTCACTTTTAGCATGATAAAATGATTCCATACAGTGTCCTGGCTTTCATTCTTAATGAAAACCATAGTGAAGACGTGAGCATCACTTTATACTTCCATAGAGCAAACAGCTTGATTGCATTCTTTCAAATGTTACATAGTCAATTACTGGTGACTGAATCTTTTAGTTTATTTTAGAAACATCAGAGCCTCAGCTTTATGAGGTCATCAAGGAGCAAATGGCATTTGTCATTAGGAATTTCAGCCCACGAACCAATCTGTCAACACTATGGGATTAGGTGGAATCTACAATATACAATATGAATCAACAAATATCTACAGATTCAAGGAGAATGCTAGAACTCACCGGTTTGCCTGGTATTCCAACTCCTGGTTCCCCAGGCTTACCTGGGGGTCCTGGCTCTCCAGCAAGACCTTCGGGTCCTACTATTCCAGTCTCCCCTAATGTGATATAGTTTGAAAACAAAAATAATCATTAAACAAAAGGTCAAAAAGTCTCAGTCATAAACAAGCTTTACCTACAAAACACTTTTATCCATATTTGGTATATACTTTTAAAAAAATGTTGTAAAACCGGTATATATCAATACAATCAATGTCTAAGGAGGAATGTAACACTAGAGTTAATAATAATAGTAATAACAATAACAATGATAATAGTTAAGTAAATGAACATGTTTTCCCATAGCAGGTGCTTTTTTCCCCTCATGGTCAAATAGAAGCGAGGTTGGTCCACCACTGTAAACACATTGGCTTTAAATAAGGATATATTCTTTTTCTTGTCACCCATGAGCAAAGACACGTAGATAGTTTTTCTTTTACTAGGGGCAACAATTTAACAATTTTGTTTCAGTACTAACCCTGTATCTTACTACACTAGCAAATGGCAGGAAGGCTTGTGGACCCCTGGCCCCAGCATTAACCCCTTCCCGGCCCTTGACGTAATACAATGTCAAGGGTCGAGTCCCAGTGTTTGAAGTGAGCTCCGGTGCAGCACTTACATCAAACACCTGACATCTCAGTGGATCTCATCAGCTGAAATGTCGGGCTTCCAGCAATGACTGGATCTGGGATTTGATTGGTGCTGTTAACTCCTTAGATCTCACTGTCAATCACTGACAGTGGGATCCTAAACGGCCGTAGTAGGGAACACGCTGTTCCCTGCCTGCTCCAGAGATCCTGAAATAATATTGTGAGATCTCCGGCACTCATGTGATAGCCCGGGGTCCTGCCAAGACCCTGGAAGCTATCTGGGACCGCTTCCTGTGAGTAGTTGGCAAGTGCTGCCAACCACTCACAGTATGCATTTGTGACAGGTCCCAATGTGCTGCAGCTCATCGGGACCTGTTACAAGCAATCGGACCCTGCAGCAGTGTGCCTCCCCATGAGGGTGTGTAAAATGAAGAATTAAGTAATAAATAAAGTTTTTACAAACTTGAAAAAAGCATAAAGGTTCAAATCACCCCTCTTTTCCCCCATTCAAAATAAAAGTATTAAAAAATAATAAAAATTCTCATAATTGGTATTCAGAAATGCCTGATATATCAAGATATAAAATCAATTAATGAGAGCCGTAAACTGCGTAACGGAAAAAAAGTCCAAGCTCCAAAATTAAGTTTTTTCGGTCGCCGCAACATTGCTATAAAATGCAATAACAGGCGATCAAAACACCGCATCGACCCAAAAATTGTATCATTAGAAACATCAATTCAAGATACAAAAAATAAGCTGTCATACAGCCCCAGATCGCGAAAAATGAGAACGCTACGGGTCGCAGAACATAGCACAAACTTTTTTCAAACTTCAGAATTTTCTTTCACCACTTAGATACCAGGAAAGGTATACATGTTTGGTATCTACGAACTCGTACTGACCTAAGGCATCACACCGTCACGTCAGTTTTACCATATAGTGAATATGGCGACTCAAAAAAACAAAAAACAAACGTGTAATTGCACTTTTTTTGCAATTTCACTGCACTTGGAATTTTTTTCCCATTTCCCTGTACACTATATGGTAAAATAAATGGTTACATCTGAAAATATAGCTTGCCCTGCAAAAAACAAGCCTTTATATGTCTATATTGACAGGAAAATAAAAAAGTCATGACTCTTGGAAACAGGGGAGCAAAAAACGAAAATGAAAAGCGAAAAATCGCCGGGTCATGAATGAGGTTTATTTTAGAGATGGATCAACCCGCAGATGTTTGAGTTTGCCCAGATCTGGATTGACTTAAAAAAAAGTCTGGTTTGGGACCGGACTTGACCCAACTTGATCCTGGACCACAAACCCCATATAAGTCTATGGGGAGCCAAATTTAACTACTATAAAATGGTGACTAGGGGGCTACAAAAGAAAGCAAAATGGGGATTAAGCAGTTAAATTATACTTAACAGCTTCCACACTGCTCTTACACTACTTATGGGTCCGCTCATTAATGAGGATCCCACGCTGTTTTTTCAATTATTACGGTAATTGAAATAGATAAAAAAAATTGCATGGGGTCCCCCATAATTAGATACCCATCCAATATAAAGCACACAACTGCTGGCTGCAGCCTAAAGCCATGTGCATTATCTGTGCTGGGGATCACAAATACAGGGGACCCCACGCTGTTTTTTATAAATTATTTATATTTTTTTACACTAATAGGACAACAGTTTGGTTGCCATACACTAATGTGTATGGCAACCAATCACGAACGCCAGCACAGAGGCTGGGGTGTCAGTCTAACTGCAACCCATCACAGATGCTGTCACAGAGGGTGGGCAAGTGAAGCAGAGGAATTTTCATAAGGTTTAATGTGCAGACCCAGAAGTAGTGTGAGTTCAGGGTGGGAGTCAGTAAGTATGATTTAACTGCTTTAACTACCCATTTTGCTTCCTTTTTCAGCCACTAGCCTAATACGAAGAGTGACACGGACTTCGCTGAAAAGTCCCGGTTGGGGTCCGTGCACAGACCCTAGGTGTCCAGTACGGACCCCAAAATTTACAGTTCAGGTTAGCCAATCCCTAGAATTTTTAAAATTCACAATGAGAAGCCATGCTCATAAGAAATTATACCATCTCTGCCAGCTCAAAAGCGATGGCATACCGACCACCACTTTCTTGACCCTGAAGCCACTCAGTTGCCACAGTAGTCAGGTGACTAGTGGTTGTGATGTAATTACTTCTGTGCTGGGAAAACCATAAACCCATAAAAAGAGGATGACACATTATTTAATAAGCTTGAGATGAGGACCCTTTACTCTGTGCCAGGTAAACAAGCAGCTGCTGAGCTTATGTAACTGATATAAACTTAAAGGGCCATAAATGCACTAAGGCTACCTTCACATTTGCGGACCCCTTCGCAGCATTCTGCGGAGGGGATCCGCAATGTGACCGCAGCACCGCAAGCCCTTATCTTTATAATGGGAGCGCACGGTGCTGCGCTTGACTGCTCATGACCGTGCGCAGCCATTCACTGCCATATGTGATCTGTACGCAGGCAGATCACCCAGTCTCGTCCGCACCACGGACGCAAGCAGCATTTTTGTGTCTGGGGAGAAAAATCCGAATACACACGGATCCTCCCAGACAGATGGAAACCGGATGACAGATAGGTGCCATGCAACTCCATCTGGCCCCATAGCATACTATGGGGCCGAAATCCTTTCCGGGGCTGTTCAATTCATATCAGAGAGCCCCAGATTGAATTGTGCCGTGGTGTGAACCCAGCCTTAAGGGCACTGTTGGATACCTAGATGAGATGTTAGTGTTGCAGAGCAAATGGAAGATTCATTGAAAAGACAGCTAGGCAGTAAAATATTTTTTTCTATTTGGCATTTTAGTAACACTTTTCACAGAGTAGTTCCCCAACATCAGACTTTTCAATTGCTGACATCTGATCTGGATATCCAGCAACACCGTATAAATATAGTAGTACCATAACTTCTTTTCTGGTGGAGACTGAAAGTGTTGTGGGGCTGGAAGTGGATTGCAGAGGTAAACATAGCTTCTTTTTTTTTCTTAACAGCATGGCTTTCGAGTGTAAATTTTAAACATAGACCAAACAACCTCATCAAGTACCCAAGGCATATGCTATGCAAGCCCTCATAGCTATCCTCATATTGAAAGGGCCGGTATTAGGGTGGGGCAAACTTGGCAGATGTTTGTAGGGGTGTCAATGTATGTGTCTGTCTAATATGTATGGGCTCCCATTAGGTATATATTAGTGAGAACATCAGGACGTATCTGATTCTGGTAGGTTTATATTAGTGAGGACATACCTACCTCCTGGTAGGTATATTATTGAGGATATCAGAAAGAATGGTCTCCTAGTGGGTATATATTAGTGAAGACATTATAAATCCTGGATGCACATATAAGAGTTGATACATGTAAACATGTCAGCAATTGCCCATCGAACAAGCAAAATGCTGCTAATCATCGTGTGACTGGATTGTTCATGGTGGAACAAAAATCCTTGTTCTCAGCAGCACAGTGGCAGGCGCAAACTGCAGAAGTGCTGCTGATAACATGATAATACATGGGGGCAAATTGATCTACTAGAGATCGTTCTGTGCCATCATTCTTCATCATCCTGTGTAAGAAGGATGGGAAACAAGCGCTGAATGACTTCAACATTGTCGATCACACTTGTTTAAAGGTCTGTACTTAACCCATGTAAATGTACCTTGAATGTTTGAGTGTGATGGTGCAATATTTTAGCATTTGTGGCCCCACGTTTGCCCAGGGGCCCACTTTGTCTAAACTGGCCTTGCTTATAGACGCGTTACTTTGTACAGTCAAAATGCATGTGACAATTGAAGACCTTATTCATGATGTAGATGTGACATTCTATCATATATAACATGTTCTGCTGGAGACCATCCTAATGAATGCACCTAGAGCAAACTTGTGAAGACTTTATTTCAGCTAATAAACATTACAAATATAGCAGGCTAAATAATAACAGGCTAAGGTGCAAAATAGTGTGCGTTTGTCAGGTAACACTTACCTTTTGCCCTTTTGGTCCCACCACGCAGATTTCTCCTGGTCGTCCCTAGATTATAAAAAATATAAAGTCATTACGTAGTGTCATTTTTAAGCATATTAATTATCTATGTTATGCATAGGAGGCACTTTGTACAACCTTACTTGTATCTTTAGCAAGTCACCAGTGGCGTAACTTCAGGCTCAGGGGCCCCGATGCGAAAACTCCAACGGGGCCCCCAATTATTGGATATCTTTAATAGTATTAGTCTTTTTCTATAGGCCAAAGGGTCTTTTGGGGCCCCCCTAGGCTGCAGGGCCCGGGTGCGATCGCAACCCCTGCACCTATTGTAGTTACGCCCCTGCAAGTCACCCTACACTTTGTTCTCTTTCTATACATGAAAACGTTAATATAACTTATGTATATACAACGCAAAAAATGACATGTCTACAAAGCCCCATTCTAAAAAAATATAACAATATGTCTGTCCTGATGAGGCTGGTGTCTTTACTTTGAAAATCCATGTCTAAATGACTGAATAATCCTTACGTTTAGATGCTTATAATTAGCCGGACTATTATATCACCATTTTGGCAATTTTAAAAATAAGTACATCAGCCTAATCCGGTTCACTCAAGACAAAAAAAACATAATTGATGTTCTATAGCAGAGCAAAAATGACTTTATACTTTTCTGAACTTCATATTGCAAAACCTGCCTGCCATTGGAATGACTGCTGACTAAAATAGCATTATAATGAGAGGTGTGTTGAAACCCTCAGCCCTGGCACTGACCTCACAAGGTGGTTTTAGTTACTGAAGTAAAATATTCTTTCAATATGGCTAAAAAACGTCCAAATCTAATCTTTTCAAATGGATTACAAAAGAAAATAGCTTTTTTTGTGCTGGATAAGGATGATTAACAAAACAGAAGTATAAAGATACATAATACTCACATCCCGACCTGGCAAACCAGATGTTCCTTTCAGTCCAAATTCTCCCTTTTCACCCTTTTGTCCCTAAAAAAATGAATAGTGAGTTCCTGACAAAGAGGAGGTTGAGTGCTATATATTATTTTGCTGTTTCCACAAACTCAACTTACTTTTTCTCCATTTGGCCCCAATGGTCCTTCATATCCTCTGGGACCCTGTTTTCAATAAAATAATCAATGTACTAAAAATGCTAAAGCAGATAATAGCAAACACTCTAAACTATCTGTTCTTCCTTTACAAGATAAAGCTAAAGATACAAAGTGGAAGCAGATTCTCACAAAATAAACATCAACCTGCACCACAAAGACATGGCTCCGATTAATCAAAACCGGTATTTTTATATGCTGGTTTCAATGAGGGGGCGGTGATGAGTTCAAGATGGCCGATTCATTAGGAGATACATTCTTCATTTTAAATCAAGTAAGACACGAAAAAGTGTCCATTTGTCACGATTATAACAAGTAGGGGTAGCCATACCCACGACCCACCCCAGCTTCACCCACTTTGTCAGAGATAGGCAAAAAATGGTGTGTAAACACAATTTTTTGTCAAAACCAGACATGCCTCCGTGATTTTCCATAGATTGCTTGATCTGCAAAAAATTATAGACATGTGAATGGCCCCATTGACTATCACAGGTACAAGTGCTATCCGTAAACAGCACAAACAGCACTCCCGGGTAATGTTTTTATTACATAAGTATGATTACGGCAGCAATTGATTTGGTACATTGGCTCAATAAACAAAAAAATAATAATTTTCCAATGCCTTCCACTTTTTTGAGAATTGATTCTTTAAAGATTTTTAATGCTAATTTGACTTCATGTATTGTTAAGAAATATGTTTGTTTTGTTTTTTTACATTGTCTACATCAGGGGTCTCAAACTCCAGGCCTCGAGGGCCGCACACAGTGCAGGTTTTCAGGATTTCCATAGTATTTGACAGTTGGTAATCAAATAACCAACTGTCAAACTCTAAGGAAATCCTGAAAACCTGGACTGTGTGCGGCCCTCGAGGCCTGGAGTTTGAGACCCCTGGTCTACATATACCATGAAGAACTTTGTCCCAAGTCTTGTCCCCGAGTCCACACAAATTAGGCAATGTCATGTGAGTTAGGCAGTTTGCGATTTAAATCTTCACCTTAGATGCTGTGTTTTGCACAGTGAAAATATGGCCCCCCTGTGGACCGGTCGCCACTAAGTGGCATAGCAGCTGGGACTGGTAAGTTGGTCACCCCGCATAAACACCCAACACATCCCCCGATCCCAAGTTCAAGTTACTTAATGTCTGGCAACGGGATAGCGGGAGGAGCCAGGTGGAGGGTGGAGAGTTAGGAAGGAGCCCGGAACAAAACCAAGGAACACCAAGTTAGTGGGGCCCTCGGTCCTGAGTCCTGAGTAGTGGAGGAAAGAACACCTAGAGAGAGACACCGGCAGCCTAGTCAACTGAGACACTAGACAGGAAGAACCCAGACCCAGTGGCTTGTGCCACCGTATAGCTAGCCCGGGTCCCAGGCTGCATACTGAGGGAAGCGAGAAGGGGACCAAGGTGTCTCTGAGTCAGCGGGGACACTGATGGACCAGGCCAGAACCAAAGTGTCGGTTCTGCTGAAGTGGCAGGGAAGCTGTATGCCCCAACCATGAATTCTGGCAGGCTGTGGGGTCTTTATATCATGGACCCAACCCCCGATACATTGAAGGGAAGGTCGTTGAACTATGGCTAGGAGGCTTGGAAGGGTGCCCATGAAAAGCCTGTGACTGCTGGATTGTAGTTAGTGCGCTGGACCGAGAGTAGAGGCCCGAGAGGAACCTGAGAGGGGGTGCTGCTGATGAGCTGTCCCAACTGCTAATCCATAACTGGAGCAGTCAGTGAACTGACTGTGTACTGTATGAACTGCAGAGCAGAAAGTAAAGCCCGGTAAAAGCTCAGAACTGTGTGTGACACTTAAATTCGTACCCGGGACAGGACTGATTGTCACTGTCACCTGGCAACCGGAGGCTGCTCAAGAATATTGACAATTTTCTTTCTTTTTTATCTGTACCATCTACGTGGAGGCCCTGGGGACCAGCCCTACCCGTGGAGGGCGCATCATCCTGGCTGCAACTCCCATCATCCCCAGAGGATCCGACTGTAGCGGTGGCTACAGCTGGCCACAAACCACGAGTGGTGTCACGATCATCAACTAAAAACTGTACTCCCTGACCACGGAGCCCCAGACGACCACGCAGCCCCAGATGACGGTGAGAGGGCCTGGTTCCGAGTACCCCACAGTCCCGGTGTGCGCCTCAAAAACATGCAGCATCAAAAACTCAATGTGGGAACTTAGCCTAAGGCTGGAGTCACACAACCATATTTTCTCCATCCAAGAAAAATGGTCCAAATATGCTAATCAGACTCTGATCAGACTCTTATCCCAGAATCTGATCAGAGAGGGTTCCATTTTTATTCAGTGAGAATAATAAACCAAAAAAATTCTCCTTCTTCTCCATTCTGGAGACAATTGGACCACACTCAGATGTCATCACATCTCGGATGTCACAGCACAAATAGTTTAATATCAAGAACATTTTGATTAGAGGTTGCTTACAATTACCATAATATGAAAATTACCACTTCAAAGAGGACGTGAACTCTAGTGGTACCTATCTTAGGGCCCTTTCACATCAGCGTTTTTCGTAATTCGCGGCAGATGCGGTTTTTTCACCGCATCTGCCGCGTTTGCCGCATAACTGTTCCACTTGCGGCGCGGTGCGGTTTTTCCCATACAAAGTATAGGGGGACTTGCGGCAGATGCGGCAAGTGCGGTTTTGCACTTGCGGCAGGTGCGGCAGCGAAAAAACCCGCGGTCAGCCGCGGTTTTTTTCGCTGCCGCACCTGCCGCAAGTGCAAAACCGCACTTGCCGCATCTGCCGCAAGTCCCCCTATACTTTGTATGGGAAAAACCGCAACCGTGCCGCAAGTGGAACGGTTATGCGGCAAACGCGGCAGATGCGGTTTTTTCACCGCATCTGCCGCGAATTACGAAAAACGCTGATGTGAAAGGGCCCTTAAGTGGCAATTCTAAAAGTCAATATTAGCATGCAGAAATTAGTAAACCCTTGAAAATATATAGCTCATAGCACCCTCTAGTGACAATGTGATGCCACTAACAAAAGAAAACCCCAATGCCGTACTTCAGTCTGGGTTGGCCTCCACTGAGCCGAGGTGTAATTGCAGCCAACTGTCACGGTGGTTTCTCCAGCTGGCAGGCCATCCTCAGCAGAATGAGAAGGGGTTAAAGTTGTAGATGGAGGTGCAGGATCAGCCGCTCTCAATAAATAATGTCAGGACTTCAGGTGCAACAGGATAATACTCACATTTACTGCAACAGTTTATGATGGTGGTGATATTACAGCTTTCCATATTTGCTCACTGTACAGAGATACTGCCTCTAATGGTGTGATGAATTCAGCTCTCTCTCTGACAATATTTTGAAGCTTTCCTCACTCCCAATAGTTATAGCACTATAATAAGTCTTTAAACTTCTCCTCTCAGCCTGGACCTTGGCATCCATGGTACCTCAGGTTTACATAAAAGTACTTCAGCTGTCATTTGTCTGGCAGTGGGGCACTACTGGGACTGCCCAAGACACTATGTCTCATGCAGCTGCACAGATTTTACTGTGTCCTGACAGTGACCACAGGACTGGCTCTGGCTGCCCTCCTTTTCCTCCAGCATCACTGAATCCAAGAAGGGCACTATTGCTCCTCCTGGGCTCAGTAGTTCTCCTATACGGCTGATAACCACCAAACTTCACAATAGCGCTTTGCACAAATCCCATTTGCGTGTATAAAAATGGCTAAAGAGCTGATTTTTCACACCACCAGAATTTACATATATTTCTAAATATTTGAGACGCTTAATTCTGCAGGGCACCACACTTCATTCGAAAAAATAAACTAAAAACAAATAAACTAAATTGTGCATGAACATAAGCAACACTTAAGAATTTCTTTAATAGAGCAAGGAAGTACAGTGGTTTAAGCTTCACGGTCACTGAAGTTTTTTTTCTACCTTTCATACATATTGGCTATTTTACAGTAATCAAAAATTTTAAGTTGCCAATTTGCACAGTTTTTTGCTCTAAAACATTGCAGCATTATAGAGTAAAATATTGTTTTCTTGAATTAAGGAGCCTACCTGATTTTAATGCCGACTGTATAATAGGTCAGGAGCTCTCTAATAGTTATTGCAAACATAACTGTTTTTTTTTTTTTTTTTTTAGAAAAATACTTCCTTAAAAAAAGCAAAACTGACTATGCTGTGAAACACCTAAAGTGATTCCCTATTATGAATTACATAGACAGTTGAGGTTGATGCCATAAACTCACCTCTATTCCTTGCTCACCCTTTTCTCCCTTTACACCCTCGGCACACTGAAAAAGAGATGGTTATACTTTTACTATTCTGGTGTTAATTCACAATCACTCACTGGGGTATGTTATCTTACAAGGGTAACTTGAGTTATCTTGGCCTTTCCCTAACCAGGAAAAGATTTATCATTTCTACAACCTGTATAGCTTCCCACTGTCCTCTGAAAGGCAACATTTTACTGTCTGTTAGCATTCACGTCAGCTAATGATCTAATGAATGTCATAGCCCTTTGATATATGAGACCACCCATGCTCCTAACCATCAGTGACCTCACATACCACAGCTTTTACGTATAACATACATTATTCATTACTCTCTATTTTCTTATGTTAACAGTTAACTTTGAGCTCTTGGAACTGATTTCAGAGCACCCTAAAGAGCACCTATATCTTTATCACTGGTTTTACTTTACAACAACAGATGAAAATTTATGCTTTATCTCATATTTACCTGTAGAGGTGCATTTTCTGAAGTCCGGATACAATCTGCCCCCTATGATAAAAAATAAGTTTATAAATAAAATAAGTAATAACTAAAAAAATCTCAGAATTTTATCTGTAAGATATGCCCATATACATAATCAGAAAAAAATTCCAAATGTGCTGTTGTTTAGTATGTAGTCTACAGTATGCCTCTACATTGGCAATTGTTATAAATTTTTGTAGGTACACCTTAAAGAATAATATTGAAATATACTTATGGAGGGCGAGAGAGACTAGTTTTGAATAGAGCCATAGAGACATGAGTAGACATGAGCAGATCCGGCAAAATTCAACTTTTCCTGAGGAATTGGATTGGTAAGAAGTTACTCTTCACAAATGTATTGTCCCTTATTATGTTATGTGGTCTCCCTGGACCCTAAGTCATAAGAAACATAATGTGTAAATAGCAAGAGAAATCCAGCGCTTCCACTGCTCAACACCACCTGGTTGGTTCTCTCTTTATCTTTTTATCCCTTGCTGTTCATGCTGGGTTCTGCACAAGTGCATGGAAGGTCACAGCATCATGCCATCACGACCTTTGGTGCGAATGTGCAGAACCCACCTGGGCCTCATGAAAGCAAAAAATCCTGGCTCAGTGTGAGAGGATCAGCGATTCCAGCATGAGCATTAGGAGACCAGAGTTTGCATCAAGGACCTGTCATGTTGAGTAGTGTAGAGGTCAGAGAGGAAAGTACAAGGATCTTTTAAATCTTTTGACGGCCTCTTATGGCCAGCAGCTGCCATTTACTGACTCCATACAAAGTTCCTTAAAATTATATTTTGACAATTACTTAAATAATTTGAGTGAAATTCAATTCTACTCTAATGTATGCTTATCTCTATTTAGTGTTTATCTCTAGTTTTGAGAAATTTTAAAGAATATGCATATACCGGTAGTCTAAGTTAGTAGTCTAAGAGCTGGCCTGGGCAACATACATACATACTGTATGTTCTTGATAGATAGGAGTAATAAACCAGGTATATATATTCCTTGTAAGCTTTCAGTACACTAACGCACAGTAGAAAAAAAAAGTATATTTATCTAACTGATACTCACCCGATCTCCTCTCTCTCCTTTTAGTCCATAGGGCCCAGTCTGTCCTCTTTCACCTTTAAGTCCCTGTGATGAGGCAACAGAACATTATCATATAAGCAGATTGCAAAGCAGTGCTGAAAAATAAAGATATTTACATAGGAGACATGTCAGGTCTGACGTTCATGCTAACGTTTGTAGCTTATACAGCAAATCAATATGTATCCGTGTTAATTACATTCAAAAGGCTTGAATGCAGATATTGTGTTGACAGACTTACTAATTATAATTTGCAGTATGTAATACAATGATTTAGATATGGGATGCAGTTACATTGTATTGGATGGAAGAAAGCATAGAGGCAACAGGAACCATTTTTTCATAGTTTATTGGGAACATGCACTATGGAACAGATAGCTCGTTCTTCTACGCTGTATCTTTGTTGAGGAGTTGAAAACATGGTTAATTACATTGTATCTGGTCCTTTATTTTATTTTAGAGTGAAAAACAATATAGAGTTTACTAACCCCACAGCACATTATTGACATAGAACCTACAATCAATAAGCATCAATGTTTTTTTCTTCTATTATTCGCTAGATTAATACATTTACTAGAACTTGTCAAATCTTTTACATTTTTTGGAGCCTCGTTGTTGTTCTGTGATGTAAAGAGACATGGTGGGATTTCACCTCATTTTTCCCACTCTCGCTTCCAGCAATGCTAAAGGCATAAACTCTCTCTGCTTTTCTGGGTTGTTTATATGGATCTTTCCTCCACAATTTAAATGTTATCATGGTCTTAGCTCATATAAACAAGCAATAAATATGACTTTTCACTGAGCATTTCAGGGAGAATTTATGGCTATGTTTACATCTGCTTTATCTACATATCGGGTGCATATGCTGGGATTATTCCTTGATGTTTGCCTTCGACTTATAAATGAGATCTTATGGAGCATATACCAAAAAGATAGTATACACTGGTATGGTTTTTGTTTAGTGTATATATCCTTACAATGAAAGCCTATTGGTGATACAGTTGGTGAACACGTCACCAAATTTATTTCTAAAGGTGCTATTGACATGATTTTTTTTTCACCCGATGTCAGTAACAACCCATCCAATACACACCAGCACAGAAACCAAACCATAGATGTCCATAAATTAAGTTATGTGTAGTAATGAGGTGCCAGCAGATAGGGATACTGCATAAAAATGCTCTAACTGCTCACAGTATAATTGTGGAGTATATATTTGTCAATCTGAAATATTAAAACAGGTATGGAAAAAGTAAATTATTTGTATGTTTTAAAATTTTTTGAAACACTATTATCCCCTTGATAAAAAAAATGCAACCCAGAATTCAAGTAACTGGACAGACAGCCAACAGTATTGTTGTAATATGTATGCTTTTTAAATTGGCCCAGTAAAATAGTCATGCAAAAAAATTAGCATTGTTATATATATATATATGGCACCCCTTCTGAGGATTGCCACAGGACCCATCCGGTGCAAAGAGGGATTTACACTTTGGTACCCACAGCACACAACATCTACCACCACAGACCTGGAGTGGGAGCTCTACTGGCTGCCTTAGACCAGATCCTCTATAAAAGATCCAGGCCTGAGGGGAGGAATCACTTAGTATGCTCTGAGCAGTGAAGAGAGCAGTTTAGTCCAGTGCAGCAGCCTAGAGAAGATGCTGGAAAGACCTGGGTGCTGGGCAAAGCAAGGCCCAGAACCAAGGGAGAGTGACCTGCTGTGGAGCACCCCAGAGAGAGGGACGGAGGCCAGTGTAGGAGTACGGAAAAAGGACAAGGGACTGTATATAGGATCCCTTTAGCTCACCTGGACACCAGAGTCTGACCCTGCAGGAGAAACACTAAAGCAGGAAAAGCCTGGAGAAACGAGGAGGATCTATTCCCCTGAGGTACTAACTTAATAGAGACACTCAAACCTGGCCAAGCACAGGACCAGGGGCCCAAGAGGAGTATAGGGACCCCACAGAAGGCCCTCATTATTGGTTAAAGAGTAAAGCCCTGAGAGGGAAGAAGATAGTGAGTTCTGTTACAGGCAGGACTTACCACAAATCACCGTACACAGTAGCAGAGGAGGCCTCACAACTCTCAAGGAGAAAATCCCAAATTGCAACGAGAACCTGGTACCCCTCTTGGACTGTACCTGTTAACGGACATCAGTAAAAGGTACCGAAACAAAGACTATTGTGTGTGTGAGTCTGCTTCCCCTCCGCTGCCCACCGCGTCTCCCGCAAGCCACTACTACGACTCCCCTCATCCATCCTTGCTGCCCTGAGGTAAAATTCCACCTGTGGGGAGCTGTACTACACTGAGCAGCACCACCATCAACTCAGCGGCCGGCCGCAGCGCTGCTATCCACCGTTACCAGGAACCACAGGTGGCGTCACGACACTACTACCCCCATCCTCATCACCATTCTCCCTAATCCCCGCAACTGAGGGTCCAGGGCATGGAACCGGGAACTGACCAGCCGTGATCCCCCGTCGAAGCAGCCAATCTATCCCGGGATCCGAGTACCCCCCCTACCCTGTCGACCGCCTCATAATTTTCCACCTCCTTAACAAAAATTCAGCAACCCCAAAAAACTATTGCTACCTAGGTACAACAGAATGAAAGTTGTGGCAGAAATCAGCAGTATTCTTGTGGGATGTACGTTTGTTAGATTTGACTAGTTAAGCAATTGCAGAATCTTGAAGGTGTTATCCCAGAATCTATTATTCTGCAGTTTATTAGCCTTTTTAAAGTTATCCAGCCATACCATCTGATCATCACTGTTCTTACATCGTTTTCTGGCTCCAACGTTCCCATTAATGTGTCTTATTGTTGAGTGTCAAGTGGCCTCCAGTGGTCCTTCAGAGGTGCACCAGTGGCTGTCACCACTGTAAACTACATTTCTTACCAACATCAGCTTCTTCTTCTTTAGGCTACCTATGCACAAATAATATAACTTCTCCAACTGCTCTGTGATCTGCTGTCACAAAGGTAACACAAGGAAAGATTGTGATGGGCCTAGTTTCTAATATTGTATCAATAAATGTTACGCTTGTCCAGAAAGCATCCAGTAGTAGTTCCCACATCATGTTCATGTTCCATCTACCTTGGTATCTTTGTTGCATCTATTTGATATCCTGATGAAACCTTGCTCCAAGGTTTTCAGGAAAGTGGTCCAAATGAGAATTTAAAAAATGTATCTTATTTTTAGGATTATGAGATGCACTCTTTCCCCCCCTCAGAAATTGGGGGAAAATGGGTTTGCATTGTAAAATCCAAACAGCAGCTTATAGGGGGGCACAGGCATGATGGTGTTTATCACTGAGTGCATCTCCTGGCAGTTCACAGCACGATGGCCAAAAGAAAAATGGCTGCGGAGGCAGCATAGGTGCAGATGAAGACCATCTGTACATGTGCTGCTTCCATTGCGATAGGTGAAAGGTAAATGGATGCGGAGGTGGCGCATGTGCAGATGCAGATATCGACTGTCCGACACCTTCATCTGTGCCTGTGCTGCCTCTGCAGCCTCTGCTGCCAATTTTCATTTTTTTGCCTATCGTGCTGTAAACTGCCAGGAGATGAATTCAGTGATAACCTTCCACTTCTCCCAGCCTCAGGTTCCCCTGCAGCATTGCCTCACCATGCCACCACTCACTACTGCAATGCCGTCTCCTGTGACCATCCTCCACCACGGCCCCTTCCACTCCCCGGTAAGCTACTAAGTTACACTGCTTATTTTAAATTATTTTTTCCCTGAATTTATTAGTCTAAATTTGGGGTACATCTTACAATCTGGTGCGTCTTATATCTGCAAAATATGGTAACGTCAAATTCATCAGGCAAGCTAAAGGTGGGTTTACACGCTTCAATCTCGTTCCGATATCGCAACTCAATGGCGCGGCAGCGCGCATTTAGTGCACGTTTCACCCGCATCGCATTGGATGTTTACACGCTGCGATATCGGAATACAACGTCCGTGCGATGTCTACGCCCCCCAACCCAGGATCGCACACTTAACATGGGAGTGAATGGGTGATGTTTCAAATCGCATCGTAGTTGTGCGTTTACACAGCACGATCCGACACCAATCTCCCTTCAATATCGGGGCATTGAATAGCACGCTCATTCAATCCCTGATATCGCATTGACATCGTAGGAACGTTCTCGGGTCCAACGATTGAACCACGTGACTTTTCATTGAAATTGGACTACGATATCGCAACGTGTAAACCCGCCATAAGGTTTTGAAACGTTTCAGCATGTTCTCCATAATGGACTTATATTTTGGATCTTTGTTGTTACCTAGAAATTTTTTCACAACTTCTTTAAAAGAATCCCATGCCCTTTTCTTAACAGCTTTAATTTTTGTTTTGAGGACATTGTCCTTCATAAGTCTCTGAATATCCAGACCCACAAAATGTCTTCCTTCAGTTTTGCTTCAGACAGTCCCTTAAACTTGGTACAGAGTTACTTAAGTTTCTGCTTCTTTCAATAAACCTTTCACAAACTACTTTATCAGTCCAAGCTTAGTGTGGAGTGTTGCAGATAAACTTTCGAGGGATCAACTATACTTTACACAACTGTATTTTTGCAAAGATGTTCTCATTGACCAACTTTTTTTGGCTCCAGGAATAAGTCCTATCCCGGTTGTCCCATTCACTTGAAAAGCATGGGTACTTTGTATACTCTCCTTGTTGCATAAGGAGCAAAGAGAGAACTTTCAGATCACCTCATATTGACCATCCTTGAACCTCTACGTCAAGTTTCTTGAGAATAAAGTCTAAATTCTCCTTGCCTTCTTTCAAGTGTAAAATGCCCTACAAGCACTGAATTATACTTGCTACCATTGTGCTGTAGCACAACTTTCAGACTTTTTGGATGAATCAATAAAGAGTCTCCACTCGCTCACATTGTACTCCAGATAAAATTTTTCCATCAGCCCAGGAACATCACTGCATACACTAAAACACTATCTTGAGAAAAGTTTGAAAGGAATTCCTTTTTGCTGCTTCTGTACTGTGAAAAACAGGTACTAGGAACTAGCAGGTTCTTTTCCTTTAGTTTACAGTGTAAAAGTTCTGCAGAATGTTTAGGAAGGTCCAAGTTCTTGACTAAATCATTTAATTCGAGCTGTGAAAACAGGAAACTGTGAGACACAGAGCAAACTACTGACAGAAGGTCCCAATATATGGTATATGGCAGTGGCGCACCCAGAAATTTCCCAAGGTAGGGGTCTAAGAAACACACACCGGCCCTGAAAGGGGGGTGTCACCCCCCAGCGAGGTTCTGAGGGGCAAAGCCCCCAGTGGGGGGGTTTGGGGGAGTGAAGCCCCCCTAAAAGCAGCCTCTTTTGCGGGCCCTTGGGTGCTGTGTAATTGTTCCTGTCTCCTGACATAGGGGCCCAGCTCCTTGTGTACTGCACCACTTCTCAGGGCCGTCCAAAGGGGGGGGTCCAGACACGTAGGTCCCCCCCCTTGGGTGCGCCTATGGTATATGGTATGTGGTATAAACCTATGGAGTCAGTGTTTATGAAGAAACTGTAGATGATGGAATTTACAACTGGTTAAAAAAATATGTACTGTCATGGTAGAAAGCATTGGTACCCTTGAAAGTGTTCCAAAAAATAAAGCATTTCTTCAAGAAAATTATTGCAATTGCATGTTTTGTCACATATATGTTTATTTACAACTCAGAGAGAAAAACCCAAATTGGACATAAATTCTCACAAAACCACCAAAAAGGTTAAACAAAAGTGTTGCCATCTTTTTAAAATTGTGGGTAAACAACTTTGTTTCAAGCATTTGATGCTCATTCAAACTCACTTATGGCAAGTCACAGGTGTGGACAGTATGAAAATCACACCTGAAATCAGAATAAAAGGGAATAGGTTTGACTAAATCTTTGCATTCTGTGTCTTTGTGTGCCACACTAAGCATGAAGAACAGAAAGAGGAGAAGAGAACTGTCTGATGACTTAAGAGCCAAAAGTGTTGAAAAATATCAACAATCTCAAGGTTACAAGTCCATCTCCAGAGATCTTGATGTTCATTTGTCCACGGTGCGCAATATAATCAAGATGTTTTACAACACATGGCACTGTTACTGATCTCCCTGGATGCTGAAGGCAGAGAAAAATTGATGAAAGGTTGTAACACTGGACAGTCCAGATTGTGGATAGGCAGCCCCACTCAAGTTCCAAAGAAATTAAAGCTGTCCTGCAGGCTCTGTGTGCATAAGTGTCAACACAAACTATCCATTGACATTTGAATGAAATGAAACGCTTTGGAGGAAACCAAGGAGGACTCCACTGCTGACACAGAGAAATAAAAAATCTAGACTGCAGTTTGCCAAAATTTATGTGAGTAAGCCAAAATCCTTCTGGGAAAGTTTCTTGTGGATAGATGAGATCAAGATAGAGTTTTTTAGTAAAGCACATCATTCTACTGTTTACTGAAAACAGAATGAGGCCTACAAAGAAAAGAACAAAGTACCTACAGTCAAGTGGAGGTGTAAAGAGGTTTTGTGGTTGATTTGCTGCGTCTGGCTCTGTTGTCCAAATATCTTTATTGAAATTTCAAGGGAGGGGGGAGGGGAGGGAATTAGATACATAAATAAAGAGGGAGGGGGTGGGGGGAGGGGAAGGGTAATAAACGTAACAAGTAAACAAACCAACAAATAACATGAACGGTACAAGTCGTAAGTACATATGCAAATTCAAATACAGCGCTCGTACAAAAAGAGAGAAATTGGAAAGGTACAAATGAATATCCGAATACTGAATAGTCCAAACACACTCTGTGCATTTTGTCGCAAATCGTAATGCAAGCTTGAAAGCATTGTGGGGAAGAAACAGTCAAATCATCAATTTTTACGTCAGCGGCCTATTGCAGGAGGGATGGGGAAAAAATTGTCAACCATGTCTCCCAACGCCCTATGAATTTTGGGAACCTGTTTGCGCGTATAGCGAAGTTGTACTCGAAAGTACAGTGAGTCGACACTCTTTCAATCAGGTCATCCACTGTGGGGGTTCTGGTTTGCTCCACCTCGAGGCTATCAGGACTCTAGCAGTCAAAATAATGTGGGATGTTAAGAAGCGTATGTGGTGAGGGAGGTCCTCTGTGCCAATCAGTAGTAATATTAATTCTGGGGTGAAGTTTATTTGAATCCCAGTGACGTTTGTAATTAGAGATTTGACATCTCTCCAATAATTGGTCAGGACAGGACAATGCCAGAAAATATGTGAGAGGGTTCCCAGGTTTCCACAGCCTCTCCAGCAAGATGGGTCGTGATTGGGGTTCATATGATATAGTTTGATAGGGGTATAGTACCATCGTGAGAGGACCTTATAGTAAGACTCGTGGAGGGTGGCACAAGATGAGCTGGAATACACTGTCTTAATAGTTTTAGCCATTTTCCCCAGGTCCACGTGGATACCCAACTCCTCCTCCCAAGCTCCAAAGAATGAGAGGTTTATTAATTCGACTTCTTCGTTGAAGATTCTATAGAGAGAGCTCGTTTCCCAAAGGGAGGCTTTCCGCGGGGAGTTTATAAGTTCGTCAATTACTTGCGGAGCTGTGAGTTTGAGATTGTGAGTGCTGAGGTAATTGGCTATGACTCTCCAGTTAGTTCGGTCATCCCTAGTGAGGGGGAATTTGTCTTGGAGGATGTGGAAGGGGATGATAGAGTTTCCTGAAAGCAGATCATTAACATAAAGAATCTCCTTATCCCTCCAGAGAGAGAGGTCCAGGTTCGGCATCAGAATTTCAAGAGTTTCTAGAGGGATTTTGTTGAGAATGGAAGAAGTATGGTATTTGGCTGCCTTTTTGACAAGATCTCTCCAGGCTAGAATAGTTGCTCTAGTAATTGGGTGAGTAGGAGGAGGTTTGGAGGGATTTACTAAATAAGCCATGATTAGAGCTTTTTGATTATTGTTATTGATCGTTCCTTCTAAAGAGATCCAGGGCGAATCGTTCGGGCCTATAAGCCATTTTTGTGAGAGTTTGGCGATGGATGCCAAGTAGTAGTTGTGCAAGTTGGGAACTCCTAGGCCTGCTACTCTCTTGTGCCTCTCGAGGGATAGTCTGGCCACTCTTGGGCGCTTATTGAGCCAAATGAACGCACGGAGTTGTGATTGGAGTTTAATGAACCATCTCTTCGGGATGAACAAAGGGATGGATCTAATTATGTACAAGAATTTCGGGAGCAGTGTCATTTTGAAAGCTTCAATCCTGCTCAGCCAGGACAGTTCAACTTTTGAAAGACGTAAGTAGGCCTGATGGAACGAGTTAAATAGGTTTGTTAGGTTCGTCTGTACCGTGGCTGAACAGGGTTTGGTCAAAGTAATCCCTAAATAAGAAATCTCCTTTTCCGTCCATGTATAGTTAAACTCTTCTTTGAGGTACTTGAGTAGTGTTTCCTCTATATTAAAGTCCAGGATCTGGGATTTTGTTTCGTTTATTTTGTAGAAGGAGAGCTGGGAGAATCTCTCAATGACCCTTGACAGGTGCCTGAGAGATTTGAGGGGATTGGTAATTGAAAGGAGGATGTCATCTGCAAACAGAGATATTTTGTGTTGGCGTTGATTTAACGGGATTCCTCTAATATTGTCATTGTCTCTGATGCTAGATGCAAGTGGCTCAATGAATAGGGCAAAGAGGATAGGGGAGAGTGGGCACCCCTGCCTCGTGCCATTTGTCAAGGGGAATTTTTGAGACAGGAAATTGTTAGAGTATACTCTTGCTGTGGGATTGGCATACATTGATGATATGAAACGAAGGATATTGCCTTGGAACCCAAACCTTCGCAGGGTGCGAAATAAGAAGTTCCACTGGACCCTATCAAAGGCCTTCTCGGCATCTAAGGCCAAGAAGGCTGAGGGTTGTTTTGAATTCTCTATAGAGGTGATTAGATCCAGGGCTCTCCTAGTGGCGTCAGCCGTATTACGGCCTGGGATGAACCCTCCTGATCAGGGTGGATTAATTTGGTGATGTAATTTTTGATTCTATTAGCTGCTATTTTAGCTAAGAATTTCGTGTCCGAATTCAGGAGGGAGATCGGCCTATAGTTCTTGGTATCTGCCGGGTCTCCCTTTCCTTTGGGTATCACCGTAATAACAGCTTCGAGCATTTCAGGTGGTAGGTGTCCGTGGGTAGCAGAGTAATTGGCCAATCTGGTAACATACGGGGACAATAAATCTGTGAAGATTTTGTAGAGCTCATTTTGGAATCCGTCAGGACCGGGTGATTTGCCTACTTTCGATTGTCCTATGACTTCTGAAATCTCAGATGTCGTGAACGGTAAGTTGAGGTCCAATAAGTCACGATCTGTAAGTGAGGGCAGGTCAAGGTTGGTTAGGTAGTCAGTGATATCTTGATCTGAGGGTTCCAAAGTGGAGGGGTTATTTTTCAAATTGTAGAGGGAGGTGTAGAAGTGAGCAAAGGTATCGGCTATATCCTTCGGGTGTTTAAGAGTTTGGCCAAGTGGGTTCCTAATCTCTTTAATTCTGGATTTCAGCTTCTGGTGTTTAATTTTTGCTGCTAGGAGTTTGGAGGGTCTATCATCAGAAAAGTAATGGTTGGTTTTGAGAATTTGGGAGATCCTGTCATATTCGGAGGATAAGAGGGATTTTAATTCTGACCTGAGTTTCAAAATGTCCAAGGAGAGATCGGGACTAGGACTAGATGTTTGCTTTTGTTCCAGATTGTGTATCTGGTTCACCAAGGTTTGTGTTTTTTCTCTGTTTTTCCTGTTATGCTGTGCGTTCAGTTGTATCATTTTGCCTCTAAGAACAGCTTTGAAAGCGGACCAGAGTATAGGGGTTGAAACATCCTCCGTATCATTTACCTTGAAGTAGTCTACTATGGTTTTTTCGATTTCCTTTTTATATGCTGGGTGAGTGTATAGTAGACTGTTGTTTCTCCAAAGTCTTTGAGAGGTTACTATCGGGCCAATCTTGAGTTCGAAAGTAACAGGTGAATGGTCGGACCAAGTTCTAGTACCAATTGAGACCTTGAGAAACTTGGAAAGGGTGAAAATGTTGGTGAGGATAAGGTCAATTCTAGAGTAAGATTGGTGGCGTTTGGAAAAATATGTGAATTCTAAAGACGTGGAATTGAGACATCGAAAGGTGTCGTATAGATCGTTCTTAATCAGCCATGGATCCAGTGACTCCAAATGCTGTCTGGATTTGGTAGAGGAGTCAAGTGATCCATTGGGAACTATGTTGAAGTCCCCGAAGATCACCAGCTCTCCCTTTTGGTTAGTGTTGACAATCCTCATAAGCTTGTTTAGGAATGTTACTTGCCCTTTGTTTGGGGCGTAGACATTGACTAGGGTAAAAATATGGTCATTTAGTTTGCATATTAGAATCAAATATCTGCCGTTCGGGTCCTCAAATGTGGAGATTTCCTCGAAGGAGATAGTGTTCTTGATCATTAGAGCTACTCCCCATTTCTTTTTCGAGTTGTTTACACAACGAATGTTTTGGAAGTTTTTGTTGCTGAATTTCGGTGGCTTAAGGGAAGAGAACTTAGTCTCCTGCAGACCTACTACATCTGCCCCGGTCTCTCTAAGAAGTTTCCACAGAAAATATCTCCTCTGGGGAGAATTAAGGCCGTTAACGTTCTGTGACAAGAATTTAAGTGACATACCCTACAATTGTCGTGACGAAGAAAGGGCTCAGAGTGTGAGAGCGACTAGATAAGGGGATCCTTTCCATTGTTAGCGCAAACAATACATTGGTGGTAGAACTGAAAACTTTCTCTAAATCTATTTTAGTGCCAGGTGAAAAGTGTAAACTTGTGACCACAACTTGACCCATAACGGAGGGAATCTAATTAAGATTACGCTGAACTACCTCCTTGGGTGGCTAAAGTTATGGCTATTCTCTTCAGCCTTTCTATTATGGATATGATCCAATTAAGATATGATGATTCCTAGATCCCTAAGAACCCTCATTCCCTCTTCTACTTCAAGTATAGTTGTGGATTTCCCCTGATGGTGGAGAATAACTTTGGTGGGATTGAATCCCCATCTGTATTGGACACGGTTGTTTTGGAGCAGGTTAGTGATTGGGGTAAGTCTCCTCCTCTGGAGCATGGTTTCTCTGGAGAGGTCCGCAAAGACCTTGATATTGTCGTAGGGTCCAGGGAGAGTTTTTTTTAATCGAAGATAGTCCAGAAGTTGTTCTTTGACATGGAAGAAATGAAATTTCATTATGACGTCCCTGGGGGTCTCAGGTTTCAGGGATTTAGGCTTGGGTAGGCGGTGGATCCTGACCACCGTTGTGTCGAGATCCGTCAGGGTAGGGATCGTGCGTTTTAGGAGATCCTTAATGTACGGTCCCAGTTGGTCGCTTTTTACAGACTCTGGGATTCCCCTAAACTTAAGGTTCTGTCTCCTGTCCCTATCCTCCAGGTCCGTCATTTTATTTTTCACCGTTCTAAGTTCTTCTTTGAGTAGATGGTGCTCTTTTTCCAGTTTGTCATGTTTATTCTTCAAGTCAAAGATGTCTGACTCGTTTTTGTCAGTCCTGTGGGAGACCGAATCTAGAGAAATCTGGAGTTGATCGAATCTGGAGTCTAACTTCTGACTGAATGCGGAGAAAATACCTTTGAAGAAATTCTGGTCGATGGGTTGGGTCCAGTCGAATGTGTCCAACGGATTGGATCCCGATATGGGTGGGCCTTCCTTCCTCATACGCTGCTTAGCAGGACTTGCGCTGGGAGAAGCCTCAGCCTCCTCATCTGAGCCGTCCAGAACTGCCAGTTTCTGCAAGGAGGTCTTCTTTGTGGCCATTTCCTTCCTTTTTTGTTTCAGAGTTTGCAGGTCGTCGGATTTACAATCGTCCATTTGTTCCTGTACCTGGGGCCAAGGGTCCTTTTGTTGTGGCCTGGGGGACCTTGATCGGTGTTTCTGCGTCGAGCGCATTACCTTGGATTCTGAGAGAATGGGTTTGGATTTTCCAGTGTTTGTTTTAGGAGTGGTCATATTAAAGTAGGTAAGCTTAACAGGAGGAGCGGGCACCCACGTGTACTAGATTGCTTACTGACTGGTATAAGGTCAGTCAGGGGTTTGAGAGTTCAAAATGGAGGTGTTATAATGGTTAAAGGGGGTGGTTCAGTTCTGGGTAAGAATGTTTAAGCTAGATACAAGTGAGAACAGGTAATTGGACTGCTAGAATCCCGAGCCTAGGGGTGTAGGGTTGTATGTGTATCCTTAATCCCCTGTTGTCCAAAGTGGTATCCCTGTGCTCAGAGTGAAGTCAGAGTACTTCGAGTGAGAGGGAGTATCAGGGGTTACCTAGTCAGCCGAAAGGCTGAGTCAAAGGGTCTGATAATCTTGTAGGTTCACTGACAATGGAGGTTATATGATGGTGTTGTAGAGGTTGGGGTTAAGGCAGGTTGACCAGTGGACACTAGCTGGCTATAATCTCAACTATTAATCCAAATTCCCCAGGTGATTGAACAGGTGGAATATCGCCTTTCCCAAATGCAATAGGGAGCCCACAATCTATCCCCACGTATTACGGAGCGATTAATTATACACCACTATAGCTGTGCACACGGCAGAAAATCAGGTTGAGAAATTCTGTAATGCTAGTATTTCAATAAATTGTTAAGACAATAGTTTCATCAGGGGGAAAGGGCTGTATTATGCTTACAAATTGTAGATTGGTTCAAGTAACAGCGAGCCAGAGGTAGGTAGTGGTATCTTAGTACAGAGTATGTTTCAGACTTATAAAGGCTGTTTCTCACTAGTTAACAGAGGTATAATTAATGATTTGAATGGTTAAGGTGTGACAGTGGGCACTCCATATACTAAGTGTGAGAGGGCAGAATGTTCCTAAGGAAACAGAGGCACACTGTCCTTTGTAGGGGAAGGACCCTCGTTGGAGTATGACGTGTTTCTATGTGAGAAGTGACCAAGAAGTAGGCAAATAAGATATAACTTATCTATTACAATACCAGTGCAGACAAAGATGTACCTCAG